>CM067217.1:164116615-164716615 GCA_034190945.1 Octodonta nipae | reverse complement strand
TTGAAAGCAAATAAAACTAATACGAGACGTATCAACACTACTCAACTTGCCGGACTGTGTAGGAAAGGCTAGGATTGGGCTGGAATATAGTGCTGCCTTCAGTCGCCTGAATGATATTTCGCAATCCTGATTCCAATGGAAGGTCTCTTTCTCAGTGGTCTGCCGATGTAGAGGCGCGGCAATGGTGGCAAATCCCTCAACAAATCGCCTGTAGTAGGAACAGAGGCCCAAGAAGCTTCGCAGTTCATGCTTGTCTCTCGGGATTGGCCAATCACGGATCGCTTCTATCTTGTCCTCGTTGGTGCGGATTCCTGACTCGGAAACGACGTGGCCCAAAAACTCTACTTCTTTTTGGAGCAAGGAACACTTCTTCGGGTTGAGTCTCAGGTTGGCGTTATTAATTCTGGAGAATACTTCGCCCAGGTTCTTCAGATGGTCGTCGAATGTCTGACCCATGACTAGAATGTCGTCGAGGTATACTAAGCACGTCCTCCATGTTAACCCGCTTAGTACATACTCCATTATCCTCTCAAATGTAGCGGGTGCATTACATAACCCAAAGGGCATGACCTTGAACTGAAACAGCCCTTTACTGGTGGAGAACGCTGTCTTCTCTCTGTCGTTTGCGTATAGACCAACCTGCCAATATCCACTTTTTAGGTCTAGTGTGAACCAACGGGAGCCTGCTAGTGTGGTCAAAGTGTCATCGATTCGGGGTAGTGGATGGCTGTCTTTCTTCGTGACGTCATTCAGCTTTCTGTAATCCACGCAAAATCGGGTGGTTCCATCCTTCTTTTTAACTAGCACGACAGGAGCAGACCATGGGCTGATGGATGGCTCAATAACTCCATTTTGTAACATGGACTCAATATTTTCCTCGACTGCCTGTTGTTGCCCCAATGGTAGTCGTCTAGGTGATATTCTGATGGGTTGAGCCTTTCCGGTATCTATTCGGTGCTGGATGATGTTGGTGCGGCCGGTGGTTCCATCTTGACTGTTAAAAATTTGCCAGTGCTTTGTGATAAATTGCTTGGCTTTCTTCTGGTTCTCTGGTGTCAGGTGTGTCAAATAGTCAGCAAACGGTTGTAGGAACTCTTTACTGGGCCCTGTCTCCTTCACCGTCGTCTGGTACTCTTCTTCGCAATTGATGATGGTCTCTACTAGCTCGAAACTAGCTATCTCTTGACCATTGACAATTCTGATGTCGTTGTTGGACAAATTCAGGACTCTGATTGGTATATCTCGTCCGGTTTTAACTATAGCCCGTCCAACTAAGTAGTCATGAGCTGAGTGTATGTGTTCCACCATTCCAGGGCAGCTCCCAGGATTGCTGTCTAGCTGCCCATGAATAATCTGTTCCGTTCGACCGGGAATTCTAGCTGAAGACTTTGCCACAATTTTTATGGAGGTTACTGAACTGTTGACGGGCCGTGTCAATACAAATTCCCCCTATAGGAACCGAAGAATCATATCTCGGGTCGAACATAAATCCATGCTGGCTAATTAGGTCCATTCCCAGTATAAAATCGTCCCCAATATTCGTTACCAGGACTCTATGCCGGATCATGTTGCCCCCTATCTGTAGCACGACATATACCTCACCCTGTATTAACATGGACTCGCCGGTGACTGTTCTGAGCTGGATGTTATTGGTAACTGGCCGAATTTCTGATGCTCTCAAAACCCTGGACTTGGCAATGGACACCGCGGCGCCGGTATCGATGGTGATGGTAACTGCTCGCCCATTGATGGTGCCTCTGATGACTAGGCTGCAGCTATCTCGGCAAAATCCCCGGATGGATATCGTTTTCGGGGCTGGTGGAGGGACAGTCAGCATTCGCCCCCTTATGCTGAATGGCTGACTGTCCCTGGACATGTAGCTGTTCTGTTGGTTACCCCTGGTCGGTGATCCTTCAGGTAGCCTCACTCGACAATCACGTTGGAAGTGTCCTGTCCGCCCGCAGCGGTAACATGCCCCTCTGGTGCCAGTTCTTTGTGACCGTTCTTATATTTTGTTCAGGCCAGCAAGCAGCGCTTGAAATGGTGACTCTGACTCTTCCTGGTTAAAGGAAACTGCTCGGACCCTCGGCTTGGACATGTTCATGACGGACTCTACTTCCAAAGCCCGAAGTAGAGCTTCATTACTCTTCTTGACGCCACTCAGTCTTAAATTTCTTTGTACTTCCACATCTCTGATGCCGTTTATGAAACTCTGTTTGGCCAACTGGTCTTTCGTTTCCTCTGGATTTGAGGAAAGGTAAACATCAAGGATCTTCACACAACACAACGTGACAAATTAAGCATGTGTGCTCGTTGATTATGCAGCAATTCTCGCGATACAAAGTAGGCCGAGAATTAAGCATGACTATCTTCACAAAAAAACACCAAATGCGTAACTTTTGCCTACGACACAGTAAGATGCAAACTGGTGGAAGAAATAATATTATTAAAAAATGCCGGCAGCAAATAGTCTAGGCAAACTACATGCTAACAGGCTGTAAAATTAAAACCTATAACACCTGTATCAGATCAGTTGTGACGTTTGGAATGGAAATCCAAACCGAAACGAACAAAACCGAAAACATGTTAAGAGTGTCTGAGATGAAAAAATTGAGAACTATAATTTGGAAGATTAGAGAAGATCGACTTATTAATCATCCATATCAAACAATATTGTGGAGGTACTTTATTTCACGCGTACGTCTGCTTTTTATGGATGTTAATAGATATTTCGAAAACGGAATTGTATGATTCAAAAGAAAGGTAGTCCGATGTATTTTTCTATTATGTGTAATTTGCCGCTTTAACGTTCCTGGGTTTAAAATGTTTGCGTGGCCATTAGAAAAAATTAAAATGGCGGCTGAATATAAATCAACATGATGAGCAGTAAATGTCAATCCCAATTCAATCTCTTTCTGGTCCAAGAATTTTAGTACTAACAGCCCTAAAAAGCTGAATACGCAAGTTGGCAAAATCCTGCATGGCGGAATCACGATGGAGGCAAAAATGTTGTAAATCAAAAATCTATCTAAAAATTTTTACATTTATACTCGTTATATCTATATATAAATAGGCTAAGACAAAACGATTAGGTACCATTTTCTCCTCTGTCTCTCAACCGATTTTCTTCATTTTTGTTGTGTTTAGTAGCTACTGACGACCTTCAGTGCAGAATGCTAATATTAATTTATAATAATGGTTCATTCATTAAATAAAATATAATAAAAATTAATTATTTACGTCATAATGTCAACGCCAAACAACTGAATGTGCCGCGTGCCGCCACCGCCAGACTAAAAACATTGAGTAATTATATATAGAGGGACCAATGCTGTTTATATTTAGAGCATGTACTACTAGAAGTGGCATGCAAGAGTTGTTATTGTTTAGTGGTAAAGTAATCGTTGTATATTATAATTATACAGGGCGATTTCAGATATGTTCAAAATATTTTTTTTTCCTGGGTGGCACATAAGCGGTTGCATATATAGGGTGTTTAAAATACAGAGTAGAGTGCAATTATAACTAATAAAATAATTATATAGGGAAGCCCATTAGCGGTTGAATTTACAGGGTTCTTGGAATAGAAGGTGCAGTAGAATTACGGTTATACAGGGTGGTGCAAAGAGTATTATACAGAGATGCATATACAGGGTGGCGGAAATGGAAATGCAACATTTTGTAACCCATAAGCAGTTGTATATATAGGGAAGATGAAATATAGGGTGAGAGGAATTATAGATATACAGGATGATGATAAAAAATGTTAAAAATGTTATAACGGAAATGATTTATAGAGTAGCCCACGAAGAGTTCCATATATATGATGATTGAAATATAGGTCAGAGTAGAATTATAGTTACAGAAGATAGTTAAAAATTTCATAAACAAAAAGAGTAAATACCGTGGCTCATAGGCAGTGGCATATACAGAATGGTTTACCGGGTGGTTCAAAAATGTTAAAAAATATTATGCGTGGTCCATGAGCAGTTGCATATACAGGGTGGTGGAAATATATAATGAGATGGAATTATTATAATGAGGATTTTAATAAATGTTTGAGAATTGAGTGCAATTATAGCTATACAGACAGGTTAGAAAAAATAAATATGTATGGTAGCCCATTAGCGGTTGCTTTGTTGTCATATTAAATTAAGAATTACGAATTTGAACACAAATAATGTCCTATGAATTATATCTGAAAAAAATTGAATTTTTTTACTTTATTTGTGGAAGTGAGATGTAAGACCGACATCTAGGATTTCCGAGGAAACTATCATACAGAGGTTCCGAATCTGGATCCGTTCCGTGTAATTGCTGTTCTCCCTAAGGTCCTAGGATAGAATGTCCCGATACGATTTTCAGGTTACTTAACCAGCCAGAGATATTGACACAATTGGTCGAATTTCGACCACTGGGCGACAGCTAGTTTTCCTTAATATTCTATAACCTATTTGATATGCAGGTTTTTAGGAATCGAAAATCCAAAATAGCGATCCCAAATAAGTCCAAAATGTAATACAAATGGTGAGAAACTAGAAAATTTTCGTTCGGGGCAACGTTTAGATGGCATTTTGTCATATCTGAAAATTTAAAAAATATTAAATGAAAATAAAAAAAGAAAATAAAAAACAATAAAAACAGTAATAACTGAGACAAATTAAAAGTCTAATGCCGGCTTCATGTATATGATGTATATGTCAAACGCAAAGCGGTTTTGTGAATTCCAGCTGTTGTAATATTCTACAGAATGATTAGATTTAAAAAAAAAATCTTTGAATAATTGTAGATTTTCCTCATGTGTAGCACGGCGACATAGCCTCTTGATACGACATTGACTCCACATTATTTATTTACTCACTTGGCCAAGCGCTGAGTAATATTTTAGATTAATTTATCAGTGGAGGCGCGAATATCTGTAATGCAGTTTAATTTTTTTATTTATTTTTTTATTTTTTTGATTTCATGTTTTTTAATTTTCAAATATGATGTATATCCATCTTAAAACTAACCTATTCAAATTTTAAGGCGGTCAATAATATACTCCTTGCACCAGAAAGCGATTGAATTTAATATGACATTTTTTGTGGTCAGCGTTTTACTGCGAAACCTTGATTATTTTCTGAATTTCGGTCGCCAGATTCAGCCGCCATTATGTAATATACTAAAAGGCGTCACTGGTCCATGAAGAGCATTCAGTAACAACAAGCCCAAGATCGTTAAAATTCGTCAACATAAACTTTGGGCAGACCTTTGTTCCGTTTGACATATAACGTCCCATACATAATTTTATTTTATTCTTGCAGTCTTGGACCTTCTTCTTCTGTTTTTGTAAATTTCTTAATTGTATTGATTACTCTTTTTTTTAATGTCAGTACAATTAGAAGTGTGTATTATTTTGTTAGTAATTTAACGGAAGACACGTCCAACATAATGAAACACCTCCATAACTGGAAAGCACCAGGACCAGATGGTTGTTAGTTATTATTATTACAATTATTATAACAAAGACTGTTTCCACAACTCAGAATTTAAAGCATCGAGTATATAATGTCGAATTAAAAAAACTATTTAGCGGCTTATTACTTCATTCCTTTCTAGTTAAAGTAAAACTTTAAAACAGTTACCTCTGTAGCTGTTAGCCGCTATGCAATGAAATAAATTTTGTATACAAAATGTACGTATGAAAATAAATTCAGCAACTTTCAAATGTGTATTGCAGAGGTGAACTGAACGAACATTCAAGACTGCACAGAGTAAAAGTGAAATAGACTAATATGTGGTGACAAAATACCAAACCATTCGTCATTTATGCACTTCATTCATAAGTTTTATTCTCCAAGGTACGGAATTAAAATGATTATACTCCTCAAAAGCAGGTTTTCACGGGGATTTTTATAACCGAGAATAAAATTTTCATATAGCTCTCGACTTTTTATAACCCTAACAGGCGACGTTGATGAGTTTTGCCTTAAGAGCTTCCCGAATTCGACTTGCTCGTAATACGCGATTATGACCCCCCTAAAATGTATAACAAAATATCCTTCCTCACAACTTCAAAACTTGTTTACGACCAAATTTATAATTTAAGGATGTGTCACTCAAAATGTGAGAAGGTTTCAGTTTTCGCAATAATAACGCCATTTCGAGTCAAGAGAGGATAATTTGTAGGGATGTGCTTCCGAAATGACTGAAATAAAGAGCATGGAGATGAAATTTTTGACTTTCCCGAAGTTCCCAAACACGAAAGCAAATAATTTATTAGCCTTCTACTATTACAGTTACGTTTGGAATTTTGCAACTTTGAATGAGGCAATCAAAACGTGCCTTCTAAACGTAATGAAAAATATACATGGTGTAAGTAGTGTATATTTTACCTAGAGGTAGTGTATACCAAGTCAAACAAAATACTCTAATTTTACGTTCAATACGACTTAATATCCAAGAAAATCCAAAATACATTTTAAGTAACTAATTGTCAATTTGGCAATATCGCGTCATGAAGTAGTAGATAATTAGTTAACGAAATAACGTCGGCATAAAAAAAATCGATTACCTGTAGTTTTTATTCAGTAATTCGGTACTTAGTAGTAGTAGTTGTCTCGAAAGTTCGATTTGTTTGGGTAACTAAAACATGTGTGACATATTTTCGAAAGAGATTTCGTCTTTTTGTTAATTTTTGGCTTGAACGATAAAAGCAATTTATATATTATTTGGAAATAACTGAATTCATTGTAATGTAAAATTATCTATTGTAAATTTTTAGGGTTCCTTATATATAATATACGGATACCCTTATAATATCACTCCGGATTTCTGCCCCAGTCACATCACATCAATTTTCTCCTAAACTACTGGACGAAAGAGGTTGAAATTTGGCATCAATGTATAGTTTGCTGACCCGATCAGGAGTACATATTCAGAGATACTTTTGGGGAGAAAAAAAAATCGACCGTTCCCCTCACCTGATCTCCAAAACTACTGTGCCTAAAATTTTGAAAAAAAATAGAAAATATAGAACGTCGCCTGAACTTTATAGGAAAAATAAGGAGAAACCATTAATATTAATTTTGGGGGGCATATTGTAGAATTAAATGAAAATTTAAAAATAAAAAAAATTCAAACGCATCATGTAATACATCAAATGAAAGGAACACAAATATATTGTTTTCATATTTAAAAAAAATAATTAAAAAAATATAATGGAAAATATAGCAAAATTTACCCATTCCCCCTCCCCTCTCTCTAAAACTATAATACTATATATAAAAAAAATAGAGGTATAGGGTCCTACCTGAAGTTTACTGGAAAAATAAGAAGAAACCTCTACTTTTAATTTTGGGGGGCAAATTACAAAATTAAATGGAAAATATAAAATTAAAATTGTTTCTAACGCATCACGTTATATATCAAATGAAAGGGCTCATTAAGGCGAAAACAAATATATTTCTTTAATATTTTTAAAATAAATAAATTAAAAGTATTAACAAAATCATAAAAAATTTTACCCATTCCGCCCCCACTTATCTCCGAAACTATAAGTTGTAAATTTTTTTAAAAAAATCGAGGTATAACGCCTCACCTAAACTTTATTGGAAAAATAAGGAGAACCCCCTAATATTCATTTTGGGAACAAATTATAGAATTAATTGGAAAATAAAAAATCTAATCGTTTCTAACGGATCAAGTAATATATCAAATAACAGGGCTCGTTATGACGAATACAAATGTGTTTTTTTATTTTGTTTAATGAATATTTTAAAATATATTTAAAAAAATATTTAAAAAAATTACACATTCCCTCCTTTTATTCCCGAAACAGTAAAATTTTTTTGTTTACAGGAAAAGTACGAACATATCCCTAATATTAATATTGAGGGTTCAATTATAGAATTAAACGAAAAATAAAAAATAATTTTTAATGCATCATGCAATCATCAAATGAAAGGGCTCTTTATGAGGAAGACAAATATATATATTTCATATTTTTAAAATTAATCGTTTACAAGATATTAACATAAAGATATAAAAAATTCTCATTTCTCACTATATTTCCGAAACCATACTACCTAAAATCTTGAAAATAATTAGGGGAACTGGGGCTCATTTCAAATTTATAAGAAAAATTATTAGAAAACCCCCATAGTAATTTTAGGGACAAATTATACAATTAAATGTGAATTACAAAACATATTTTTAAATCATTTGTTTAAAAGATATTAACAAAAATATTAAACTTCGACTTAATTTCCCACTTAAGAAACTATACTATTTAAATTTTGAAAAATATATTTTATTTGTATTTTTAAACAATTTGAATAACAGATTTAATAATTTATAATTTAAAACTTAACTTATTTTGCCCTTTATCTTTCAATCAACAGAGCCTCAAAATTCAGACAGTAGATTATAAAAGGCTTCCCTGAAAGTTTATTAGTAAAATAAAACTCTAACGGTAATTTTTGGGGCCAAATTAGAAAATCAATTACATATGTATTCTTATAAAAATCAAGTGATTTGTGAAGCAGATAAAATAAGATGTCTATGTGTGGAAAATGAAAGTGTATATTCTTTATAAATTTAAAAGGCTTTCTTTAAAAGATATTAGGATAAATATAAGAAAATGCTCATATTCCCTGCTTGTCTGAAACTGGAATATTAGAATCTTGAAGGAACCCTTAGTATGCGAGTCCAACTCGCACTTTACCAAATTGTTATAATAATTTACTATTTTTCACTATGAACAAACAACTCACGAAAACTGTATACTTACAGACTAGCCTTTGGAATATAAACAAAACACTCACAATACAAAAACTAGGAATACAAACGTTATATTCATTGGGACTCAACACAATGTTGCAATATCTTTTCAGTCGGTTTGTGGTATAGTTCTGATTTATTTTTAACTATCAAAAAAGTTCTTTGTCAATGTTAGTGTTATTACCTAAGGCCACATGATTTAGCAGTTATAGTAGTACTTTGTGAAGCATTTTCAATGTAAAATATTCTTGAATAATAGTTTATTTTTTCATTTTTGGGCAAAACTGTAGCTATTTTTAAAAATGTTGTAAGGGTTTGTGATTTATTTTCACCACAACTGTTATTCCTCGAAATGTGGGCACTCACGCGCTCTGTGGTATAGCCCATCAAAAATGGCTGGGCTGTTAACTGTTAATGATGAAAAAAAAACATAAGACACCTCGTTATTTTTGGGGTAGTGTCAGATTCCTGTTGAATAAAATATGATCTCCACTTGGAAGCAGTTAATTCCGGAACCGCTTTCGCATTATTTAGACAAATTTTTGGCTTCACTTGTCATCTTTTTGTTTTGTTGCAATTATTTTTCTAATAATTGTATGTACCGGCTTCGGACTTTCCTTGCTCTTCTGTACGTTGTCTAATATATTTTTTGAACTTGGGGCCAGTATCGGTATGAGAAGCTTACTGTTCTCCATCTTTAAAAGAAAAAAAGCGTCATCTAATTCATCATTGCTGTATAAACAGTTAAGGCTATGGATTTTCTGTTGTAGTACAAATGATTCTTTCGTGTCTGGACACGGATGTCTGTATCAAAAAGTAGTCTACTTCCTCGTGCTTGCAGTCGGGACAGCTCTTAATGTTGGGAATCATTGATATGTCCTTTTTCCAAACTTTTCTTGTTCCCATATTGATTGTCAGTTTCTATGCCTCTTATTTCTTGCAGCGTCCTTATCTTTCATGTATAGCCTCGTGTCGTTCACTAATGAGAATATTGCAAACACCTCTGCGGTAGCTCCTGACTCTGTTTTGTGTAAACTGCATATTCGCGAGCACTGGATTTGACTCAACTGCTAGTTGCAGCCGATTTCCAGAATCCAGAATGTGAATATCTAAGTCCTCTAATCTTTGACATTATGCCTGCGAGTGCGGTAAATGTCTTTCCTACTTTTAGTATCGTCCAGTTTACACACTTGCTAAAGGTTAATTCTTTGTCCATGCACACTCCCGAATACTTTTGCTGTTTAGTCGTGTTGAGTTCGAAACCTTGGATTTCAAAAAAGGTGAGTTTGAATTTCATTCGGTATGATAGTACTACTTACTACCTTCTGTTATTTGAGGAGGTCATTCAAGTTTTCTGGACTTCATCCACTTAGAGACATAAATCAATGCAATATTTGTTCTGTTCATGAGGAGACCTTCTTCGTTAGGGACGGATAACTTGGAGTGTTTAATACGGTGAACGCTTGTTGAATATACAAGTGTCATACCAATCTGAACCCAGCAATAATTAATTTTGGTATACATGTAAGTTATGAGTATGTATTCAGTAACATTAAAAGGTTATACCCAGGATCACTAATTTCTTGTGCTTGATGTTTTGGCAACATAATGTTTAAAAATCTAAAACATGCTCTATACCAATGTCAAAGTTTCAATTTTCATCTTGCGACTTCTTAGATCCACTCCTCATCCTGGCCATAACATTTTTGATTGTCCAGAAAAGAGTTTTTGGTTCTATTAACGAAAAAGTGTGTTTTAACGGTACTACAACCAAAACATTTATTTAATTTCTTGTTTTCTGGACGATATCTCTAGTTTGTATTTTCTATTTTTTATTTGCGAATAATACAAGAAACTGGGTATTTTCCAATATTACAAAAGTTTCAGGGTTTAAATCAGACCCGGTTCCCAATGGCAATAAAAAATAACATTTAGAAGATTGCAAATATAAAAAAAAATAATAAGCTCGCAATGATAACTATAGAAGATGAAAATAACAAAGCTTCTTTAAAAAGGAAAGAATTGAAAAAAATTATCACTTCTATTTGTCATAAGGGAAAACTTAGGGAAAACCTTATGAACGGTCCCGATATCGGGTTGTACATTTTACCATAATTAATTTCACCCTTGACAATTGGTAACCTGGGACGTTTGAATTTTACGGAAGTATTAGCAATACAATCACTTTCATTTTAAAAAAATAACAGAGATTATTTCAGCTTTTCTTTTCTATTGTTTTCTTTGTGCATTATGGTAAATTTTGAAAATTGTGTGTTATGACCAAGGTCCATACATGTTCGGATTGTCGTTGCATAACATAATTTTTGTGTTTATTTATTCATACGTTTATAGATCCAGAGGTTTCCCCAATATAAAATTTATTACATTCGTAAAGAATTTTATAAATATTCTTTTTGAGGTTTTTGTTTGGTTTAATTTTTAATACTAAATCTGTTACCCACTGTTTTTAGTCTGATAGACTATTTTGATGGTAGGGTTTCTGCTGTTATGTGCTTAACTTGGGTTTCAGTATTGCTTGGAGCAGCTTGGTGTTGTATGTCAGTGATTGGTTTGTGTTTAATTTTGTCAAATTTTTGATCATTTTTTTAAGACAAGCGTTAGCAGATGGTACGCTTTTTAATAACTCTTTCCTCTTTCTTAAATTTTTTGGAAACAAAACTGTTGGTTTTTGCTCTTTCTTCGCCTTTCTTTTATCGTGAAAGTTGAACTAAGAGCAACTTATGAACGCTAACTTAATTCCCCCAGTGTATTCGCATTCATTATCACAAAATAAAAATCATGGCACACGTGTTCCGAACCGACGGAATCACACAATAAATTTGATTTTGCATTGCTGGTTTCACTAAAACGGAGTTAATGCAACTCCCCGTTCAAATTTATGCATATGCATATTGTCATGTTGTAGAAAGCGGTAAAGAGAACAGCCAAGGTTCTCGTTTTTGGGGTTGAGTTGACTTCGATAGCACTATATATAGTTGTTCCGCGAAACACATTTTCCGCATTTCTGAGCTCGTTGTTGTTACCCCGCGAAAATGTTTGTGAGCCCAGATGTAATGCGGACGGATATTGTTTCGCATGTTCATAAACTAGTTGAAATGTTTATCGTACCGCGTTGCTATCGAAAGATTCACGACTGTCGTTATGGACGAGAAACGTAACTTTTGTTGTTGAAGTTACGGTCGTTAAAATTCGGGTTCAGTAATCACGAAATATGCACCCTCGGGAAATTCTGTAGAGGAATTGAGTCAATTATAAGTGGTTTCTCATGTTTTTCTTACACAATGTGCTAATAAGGAACATCTTGTTTACGCAAAACAAAATTTAGATATGAAATACTCGTTTAAAAAAGCTTCGCAGTTTCATTTTTTAAGCAAAAAGTATAAAAATGTTCATCTTACATGATTTTTTAATATGCGCATATGAATATTAATACTATTACCGAAGATGTTTCAGGAATAAATATTCGTATTCGTTCGTCCAGTGTAAGACTTAAAATTGCAGAAATGTAAAACCATGTACGAAGTGTAGGTGTCATTTTTTTATTTCCCCCGTGTCTGTCTGTATGTTCGCAACAAATTCCTGAATGGATTTTTAAGCGGCTTTAACGAATAGATAGCGCAATTCTTGAAGAAGGTTCAGGCATATAATTTAGCAAGGTTTTGCATAAAAATCAAATAAAAAATAAATACGATAGTTGTTGGAAATGTCCTAAAATGTCAAGCCGCCTGGGAGGTTTCACCGAAAACGCTGGCTAATCCCGTTGAGACAACAAAACAATTCATGGTGGGATATTCCTTACAGATCTTCAAAAAAGTCCGGGATGGTATATATCAACCATTTAGAAATAGCTTACTATATCGATTTCCTTCTAAAAAAATAGTCAGGTTCAATGCGGTAAGTGAGAAGCTGTCTAGACGGATTCGGTATTAATTCTTCTCAATTATGCACATTATAAAATTTTTTACACGATTTTTTCATAACATATGATTTATATTTAAAAAAGAACCGACTTCAACTGGCTTAAAATAAAAACCGTTTAAAAACCTTGTGCAATCAATAACTATTGACTGAAATATATTCTTTTTTTATCTGATTTTTTAAATCAGCTTGTATACACAACTACTTATGTGCCAAACAAAACAAAATTTTTTTAACCAGCCTCTATAACTTTAATTCTATTCCACCTTATTTTTCCACCATCCTATATATGGAACTGCTTATGTACCACCAAATATCACATTATCATTAATATTTTTTGGACCTACCTTTCTGACTGTATTTTACTTCGCCCTATATTTGAACTGCGCACATTGCTAGCTGCTTGAATTTCGATGCCCGCACACATACACACCTACCACCGTATACCGTACAGAAAAGATAGATCCCTCACCTAACAAGTTTTCTTTTCGATGCACTAATGGAATGTTTTGTGCCATTTCACTCGACTGCAAGTCCTATAAAATGAAAATAGTTATTTGTGATGAACATTTGACGTTGATGTTTACCGCTTTTTGCACATATTTTTACGATTTTCAGAAAAACGGTACGTTTTACGTTATAGAAAATTATACCAAATCAAGCTGAAACATGTCTTTGTAGAATACAATAAAATATTGTTAGGAGAATTTATCCGATAGCTGGTGCAATCGGCCATCATCCAATTTTTGGAAGAGACATTCTCCGATACTTCTGGGAATCCGAAATGTTTTGTCTACAGAACACATGAAAGAAGTTTCTCTATGGTTCGTTGACTTGCCAGAATAATTCCGAGAGAAATATATAAATACGGACAGCTGGCGATGGATTCATTCAGTATTCGACGGTCGTATTGTTAAGTTAAGATAAATTGTAAATAGTTCTGTGAATATAATTTGTGTTAAAGTAGTGGAAATAAATTAGAGTGAGTTGGATTGTGTTTTTAAATAAATCCAAGAACTGAACTGAACCCGTGTGTGAAAATAAAATCATTACAATATTCAAATGGGTTGCGCCAGTATAGATTAAATGAAATTCATTGAAGTGTAGTCCCTTAATTACTGCTTTTTCTGATTTTCTGTAAAACTGTAAATCTCACGTTATAGAAAATTATGGGGTATGTTTCTGGAATATTTGTTGATACAATGTCGTGTAAATCATCAAAATTGCCCAAGCCGTTTTCGCATAATCAGTGAAAATACATTAAAACTTTAGCTGATATGGATAGAGCGCATTGCTAATATGCGATGGTTTCGGGTTCGATCCTTATGATTCAACGAAATTTTTTGTAAGTATTTCAGGGAGCCCCTGTAATATTTAAATTCATAGTTAGACTCTGTAGGTGGCGCTATGATCAGTTTGTAGGATTTTTTAAAATTATTACTAAACAGGTGGGCCCATTGTGACTAAACTTTATGTGTATCTTTGGGTGGGTTAGATTTACAATTTAACCCGGAAGATGGCGATACGATCGGGTTGTAGAAAAAAATTGTAACTTGTCACAAACGGTTGGGGCGATTTTGATAAAACTTTTTGTTTGAGTGTATTTCGTTTCCAATTTAACCCGGTGGTGGCGCTGCGATCAGGTTGTAGGATTTTTTTTGACATTTGGTCCGATTTTGATGAAACTGGTTGGGTGTTTTTGAGTGGGTTAGGTTTACAATTTGACCTGGTAGAGGACGCTGCAATCGGTTTGTAGAAAATTATTTTTTTAAGACCTAAATGATGAAACTTTGTGTGAATATTTGGGAGGTACGATGGTACCTAGTAGGGATACTGCGAACTGGTTCTAGGAAATTATTTCCAATATTTACATTTAAATTAAACAACAATTTTTCTACACCGAGGCGGGCCAGCTAGTAGACGATAATTACTAATTAAAGTAGATGTTTTGATTATTTTGTTTACACTTATACATTTTACCTAAGTCTGAAAATTCTCAGCTATAAAAACCGGTGTACCTAATAGCAACATCGTTGCTGATAAGAACCATAATAGCATTCATAACCATAAAAAATATTTAATTATTTGATATTCGACGGAAATACTCGTCAGTTATTATCTTGCTTAAATTCTCCAACATCCTAATATTGGCATTTCCATTTAACTGCCTTTACTCCCTCAGCTACTGTGAACATATATATTACAAGGAAGTATATTTTTTATAATAGTGAACGATTTTGTCTGCTTTATGTGTAACCCCGGTAAATTCACCATACCTACTCCCTAGCATATTCACAGGTGACGGGTTTTGTCTGTATGTGTTTAAATATATAATAGACAACTGTTAGACTTCAACTTCCTATAAGCTATTATGGACCTTGGAGATATGTTGGAATACGCCTTATTATTTTTTTGGATATTCTTTCGCATGTTCATATATTACATGAAATATTTATCCTACCTGGTTGCTAAAGAAAGACTCAAGAATTTAATGGACAACAACGTAATTTTGATGTTTCGCGTGCTTTTCCTGCACAATGTGGTAATAGTAAAAGTCTTGATTATGAAAGAATTAATATTTTACTGAATTAGTTATCAATAAACTTACTAGTACTATGATTTGCTAATATCCGTATATGGAAGTCAGTATTGGTTTCTAAAAAATTGTATTAAAATAATATTCTGGGTACAATTTAAAAAAACCTGGATTTTGAAGATTCTGAATTAAATGTTTCGGACAATATGACCCCTATATTGTAGAAAAAATAATATTTTTTGTGTTTCTAACCAAGCTATGCATTAGTTGCACAAACATCTGTAGAAATCATTGTCTTGACGATACTGTCGATCAAGTTAAGAACAGTTGGCAACTTTTGTTTAGTTAAAAAGGAATAGCAGGATTATCATAATATAACAATAGTTACTACCTATATTGCTTTTTTGTATTCTCCGGTTATCCTCGGAAAATATTTCAATTTTATTTTATTATTGAATACGCTGCCGATTAAAAAATTATCAAGAAACACTCTGGAATTGGGAAGTAGTGAAGTAGTTTTGCATTGTAGAGCGACATGATATTTGGACTACTGTTGAGCGGCATTTACACAGGACTCTTTGAGTAATGACTTGGGGGGCTATAGCCTTATTGTTGCTGATCACACTATTTCCCTTGATTAGAAGCAGTGTGACCGTTGCGTGTTATTTGAATAATGTCCTACAAATTACTTAACTACCTTATCTAGATTTTTATATCTCATTAAAGACAAGTTGCTTGGAACGAGGTGCCACAAGCCATGACTATCTCATTTTATCGACATTTACACCTAAAGAGGAATTTTGAAATATTTTACTGGTTCACATTCCTTAAGAAGGTGGCTTCTAAATATGTTTTCAATAATTAATTACTGACAATATGGTCTTAGAATAAATTTTTTTAGGGATATGCCAAAAGTGTCAATTATATATTTATCGAAGAAATGCGCGAGTGTGTTAGTTTACTTCATGATGATGACAGTTTTATCGTTGAAATGACGTTGAATGTAAAAATAAAAGTTTGGTGTCTAAAGGAACAAAAGTCTGTAATGTGTAATGCCAAATTAAAACTGAAATCAATCAAATCAATCAAATAAATATATTCAAACCAAATATATTGTAAGGACATTCTTCTAATAAACACTGAAAAAGCTGATGTTCCGTGTAGCCATTCAAAAGCGTTTATTCTTCCAACGAAATCTCATGTTGAGGAAATTGTAAATTTCGAACATGACAAGTATTCTTTCGAGCAATTGCTATTTTTTCCAACTATAAAACACCATAACAATAAATATCTTTTCCCATTCCAATAGTTCAGAATTTCAAGATCCAGCTAAATATAGCGGGATAAGATAACTTTTAACCTTACAATCTCGAGTTGTGGAATTGTCTCAAATATTTTGTGGCGTTCCTTTTATTTATCATCTGTCAACTGGAAGCATCCTTATCTGGTCCACACTTGCTTTAATGGTTTCTGCGCCTTTGGTATTTTTCATCATATATTATTGTCTCGGGTGAAATGTTAAAATATCAAGCCGGTACGGGAAACAGTAAACTGTAAATAATTGCGATGAATTTGGGGTTATAATTTTTTTCTATTATAGAGCTATTTGTGAATTTGTTTTGATGGACGTTGGTGTCAAATGCAACGAAATTCGAATACACAGAGGTAACTTTATTTTGCTTTTATATAATTGGTAGTGACATTTGATGATTTCCCGGATGGCAGAGTTCGTCTAAGTTTGTTTTTATCGTTTTTACACTGGGGTATTTATCGATAAATAATAATAAGTTGAACTTTTGATGTTTTTACGGAAGCATAACCATGTTGTAGGTAGTTGTAAATTTTTAGTTCATAAGTTCAGAGAGTCTCTCCTCCTCGTTTGAACAACTTAATCCATCCGACATCATAGCAAGCAGATCTTATTTAGGGTACAAATCAAGTAAAACACAGCCAGCATATGTTAACTACCAAAAAGTAAGAATGTGAAGAACTTTAACATGACTTAATGGCTTGAAGAAAGAAATACGACATTGAGTAAGGGGAGAGAGTATAAACAAAAGATTTGATATATATAAAAGTCGTAAACTGCAATACCTAGGTGGACTTATAGGTAACTTACATTATAAATAAACGAAGAAACGAAGAAATAAATATTAAAGCATCGGAAGTAGAAAAAGCACAGTAAATGTTAAAAACCGTATGGCTGCAGGAAATGAACAACTAGCAAATTGGACGAAAATGACAAAATAAATTAACTCAATTTCAAAACATAGCACAGTACCCTAGAAATGGGAAACAAGCATATTAATTTTATTGTTTTTTTTAATTATACACGAATAGACGTATTGAACATCAATTTAAAACTAAGAAAAGGAACTGGACATTTTGCGATTAGAGCAATGAACGAAAAATCAACCGAGTTTAGCGAGTCGAGAGAATTATTGTTACAATAGTAGCGAGGGGTCTCGGGAGGCAGGCGGCCCCCCAGAGCCCCAAGAACTCGACATGTCACAAGCGACTCGGATACTACTTCAGCTATAACTTACAAACTCAGTTTTACTCTAATAGACCGAGATAGCTGAATTAGAAGTTGAACCACGATTTTCTGAGTCCTACCTTCTGGAGTACTGAAAGGCTCTACGAAGTACTTACAATTAATGGAAAAATCTTAGAATTTCCCAAAACAAAAAAACGACGATTTTCTGCGTACTGCCATGTTAATAAGACGGTAGGCAAAAGCATAAATTATTTTGGCACGATGATAGAAATGGGTCGAAGGGTTGAAAGCGATATATAAACATGTAAGAAAAAATATTTATTTTTGAATGATTTTCTGAGTAAATTAATCAAACATATTTATATCGAAATGACAAAAAAAACTTGGCATGACGCCTGCAATGAGGGTACTAAGAAAAATAATCGGAAATGAGTTCAGAGATCGAATAAGGAGTAATAAAATAATAAGAACATGCAATGTGGAGAAAATAACGAATGAAAATTTAACAGAAAAACTGAACGGAACAACGATATAAACAGAATGATAGACCACAGTAGAATATTTTTTGTATCACAGTATTTCAAGATGTTTCTTTTTAACCTACTTCTTGAACGTTCTTTGGTCTTGAATATGGTGGTTAGTTAATAGGTAAGATAGCATAGGCTCTTTCCGCCATCCGGTAAATGATTGAAATTGTGGACTATCTGTCTACTTCTTAGTGGAATCTCTCTTATAAATTAACATGGGTCTCTGTTAGTATTCAATTAAAAGTTTCTCAAGCTGTTTCTTTTTACTGGCTTCTGGGTCTACCGACTTTCTTGAATTCATTGTGATGAAGGTTCGGAGAGGAGAGGTTCTAGAATGGGTAATCTCATTCAAAGGAAAGATTTAAATGTTCCACTAAGCTTTATGTATGCAGGAATTTTTGTTTCGAAAATGTGTGGACTGTGAAGATATCTAATTAATTACCAACATGTTTAAAGTATGACGACTCCAGTTTTATAAATTAATGCTATCACTATTTGGTTTGACGGGCCACAAAGTTTGAATCATTGATATGTGACCAATTCTAGGTAACGTGGCATTGGTGGCTTTTGTTGGTTAGCAGTGATCAACATGTGTTAACACGAATATAGCATGAAAATGGCTCCTGACCAAAGGGTTAAGTAATACATTGTTCTTGCTTGATGATTGTTCAAACGTTGATCCAAAAGTTACAAGCGTCCCGGTTAGCTACAATTATGTGATGAACCACAAAAGATGTTCTACTAAGTTAGAAAGTATACTTGTTATAAATAATTACACATTATACATCAGATGGATTCGATGTCATTTCGATATAATTCAGATAAGGCTGGTACTTATGAAGTACAAAGGTTAAGATTTGCATTTTCGGCCGATTGTATTGAATGATTAAAATGTGTTGCAGTACTAGTGCTTCAACTGCTGGCATATTTTTTAGTAATTACAGGAAAACAATGGAAGTATTATACTGAATTTAAAAATATTGGCTTTAATTTCAGGTAAAGTTACACAATTTAATTCAAGAAACCCTTAGTGGTTCTAGTTGTTTTATTACAGAAATTCACAAGGATTCCATGGATGGAGGCATTGAGTACGACAATATGTAGAAGAAAATCGTCCGCCCAAGAGCTTAAAATAAACTAATATTTAAAATGAAACATCGACAGTTTGTAAGGCCAGGATATTGATGGTATTCCATGTGCTCATCTAAAGTTATAGAGGAATCCACCTCTATTTGGGTTAATTTCGTGCGAGATCCCCCAAGACTCACGAGCTGATTCGGGTTCCTGGTACCGCCCAGACTTATTTTAATAAAATCGGCGAGACTCCCGTGAAATACATATTGTAATTTCTTGTCGTCATATTTGCAATAATTTTGGTCTACTGGGTCTATATGCTACTAATTGTTGTCTGTGAAAGAATAAATACCATCTCCATGTATCTGCTCATGAAACTAGATTACTGACTTCTAATAAGAAAACAGACAGCAGATATCTGAAATTCAATAATTCTGAGGAAATGGGGTTGGCAAAAAAGCGTATCCTCATACCACAAAGTAGTTGCGACTATTAGGTGAATAACATGCATATGACAGTTAGAGTCGACGGTTTTGTATTTAAGTATCAAATTAAAGGTGTGTGAAATGTAATGTTGATGTTAATAAGAAATATATTTCAAATTTGAAAAAAAAATTGGAGGCGCCGGGCATCGATCCCGGTACCTCTCGCATGCTAAGCGAGCGCTCTACCATCTGAGCTACGCCCCCTGTAACGATAACAGAGACAGAGACACATTACAACGTTCCTTATGAAAAATAATTATAATAAATTAATACGATTATAAATGATAAATGGATACGCTATATAATTTATAGTTAGATTCTGTGTGTTTTATTAGATAGACCTTGTCGCTTTGAGAGTGTAATCTTTAATGTTGTACTTCACACATGAATTACCCAACATTAATAACTGATATAGACAAATATAAAAAAGGTTATAATCATAGACAACTGAGACCAGTACTTAGTGTCCTTGTCCATTTGAATTAAATGTCTAACGTCAATAATGGAGAATTTTGTTCAGAGCTTTAGTAAATTTTGTGAAAAATATACCACATTGTAAAAGTTTGGTATGCGTCTTCCATATTCGATTTCAATTACCAATGAAAATGGCTTTGAAAATACGAGAGAATCTTGCTATTCCTGGAATTATAATGGTTTAAAAATAAAAAATATGACACGATCCTGCCAGGATTCGAACCTGGAATCTTCTGATCCGTAGTCAGACGCGTTATCCGTTGCGCCACAGGACCTTAGTAAAAATTTGATCCCTACGCTGTGGCACATTTACTGGACATAGTTATTTATAGTTTTAAAGTCAAATGTATATTTGTTTATTTAAGATAAAAATAAATATGGGATTAAAACTTGTTCAAGTTGTGAAGGATTTCTTCATGGATTGATTAATAAATGATAATAGTTGTAATATATTATATACAGCTTTGATTAAAATATCCAAACGGTCTCAACTTATGTTCTAAAATCCAATTTATAGTTGCTGTTAAAGATAATTAATTGATAATACTACAATCGCAATATCCACAATTTACGTTTTTTTAAAAAACTGGCAGACGCGTTTCGACTAATATCTTTATCAAGGAATTAGACTAACTGGGTATTTCTAGTTCCTTGACAAAGACATTAGTCGAAACGCGTCATAGTTAAAAAAAAAGGAAATTGCGATTTAGGTATTACCAATTAAATATTATAAAGAATTTCCCAAGTATCGGCAGAATCAATTCAACTGTTTAAGATGTTTGCAGACCTTTTTATATCGCACCTGTAGACAAATCTAAGATCTAAGTTTAGTAAAATGTTGCTTTATTTTTTAAATTTTCCTGATTTTTTTATTGTATAGATTTCTTTTTTTTTTTCTATCTAGAGCCTTGGTGGTGACCGTTCAGTTCTATACTTGCAGATGAATATCAACTTTTTTATATACCTAAATAATAAGTATATAATGGTATAATATTCTATAAGATTTAAAATCTATTCTGCAATAGTCTGTTAACTTGGATATCAATATTACTAATATTTACACTTTAATCTGTTGCAGATCCAGCCAGGGGATGGAAAAAACAACGAACTAATAATATTAAAAGAGTGCCAAGACAATAGAATAGCAAGCTTAAAGGGTTAAGTTTTATGACAAAGAGTCGATCTAAACACAATAGTCAATAAATTTAAGGAGATTTGTTTCAAGTGTTAGTAGTTAGTTACATTTCGTAAACCTTTTTAGCATTACAATCTTCAGTTTGTGCCCCAAGTTGTAACTTGTGGAATAATTTTGTTGAATTACGAAACGACATTCTACAAGTTAAAAAACTACAAGGTACAAGTTGATAATATACCAGGCCCCAGCATGTTGTATATCTCGAATTTAATTTAAAGACTCGGGATTGATGAGGAAGATATGTCAAACCATTAAAACAACAATGTTAGTAATTAAAGGGTTATGAAGAGAGGTGAGAATCAATGAGCAATTAATATTCTACGACGAAGCTTGGTTAGAAATGGGAAGAAATCTGCAACGAATGTCAACTTAACTCAATTCAACATTAAGTAATGTTTATTTACAATTTTGGAAAGGAAAAAGCTATTATTTTTCAAATAGAATTGTAACTGTTAAAATAGACTCAAAGCAAACTTTTAGAATAATATTACACCGCAAATAGCTAAATTTTGTTAATTCCCTCTTTTAGCTTATAATTTGTGTTAGAATCATATTTTGGATGGTATTTGTCTATTAATTAAATTTATAAAGTTGTCGCTGTTTATTAATTCTTGAAATTATTAACGGATGTCATATTTAATGTTGGTATTATTTGCAAATAAAATTGACGCTATATTGTTTAAAGCAGAGTAGAAATAATTTTGGTTCAGAAACTGTGGTGAAAAAAACAAGGGAATTTAAGATATAAAAGGTAAGTGGAATCCGTATTATAGTTCAATGATTTTAAATAATGTTGGGGCTTATTAGAATTTAAATATAAACAAATTGATTTAGGAGGAAAATACTCAGCTATAAAGAAGTATCAATTAATTATTAATCTTATTTACATTTTCAGTCATTTCCGATTTCTTCAATTTTTTGGACATCTTTTGATTTTTCTCTTATCCTAATAACCTTACACAATTACAAATATTTCGATGATTAAATTAGCAAAATATGTACAGTTGTTTTCAGGTTATGCAGTCATCAATAAAACACCAATTGTTTTTTTTTAAATAGATTGTATAAATATTTTAACACAATTTTACAGTTTACGTTACAATTTTTCACAAATATTCCTTTATACAAAATCTTGTCCTAATAATTTCTAACAAAAAAAAAAAAGAATTAAGGAAATATGTATAGCCGTTCTGAAATAATACACATATATTAAAAAATTAATTGTTGAGTAACTATAAGCGAGGAGGGCGGTTTCAATATTTTATTGCTAGTTCGGTTATATCGAAAATGACCTTCTTGTTCATTATATATTGTCATTTGATTTATGATAACTGGTCAATTTTTAGCTGTTTGTGAACTTCAGAAAGAACTAGCATCATCTAAACTGGTCAGGATTAAAAATAGCGAGCTAGTCTGTGTGAGAACATTATTATTGTTTTAGTTCTGTTAGAGAAAATCCGTGAAAAATATCTAAATATCATATTGTTGCTACAAAAAGTTGTATTCAAAGATAGTCGTTATAGTTACCAAATATGAAGTATACCACCTAATTATTTTGTAAACCTATGTGTAAAAATACTGTACAAAGAACTAGGCAAGCAATATCTTGAATCCTCTTTTTATTAAATTGTGAATTATGATGCTGTAATTCGGCCTTAAACCAGTTACGTAAATTGAACAGATTAAAGCATTAAAGTGGTCGTTAATTACGAATGGACAGTCATCGCCCACAATACCTGAGTAATTACATATTGCAGCATTCAATGGAGTATTTAATTAATCTGAATCTCTACGTGATAATGCTAAGTAAACGATTCAATTCTTCCAGGTTATCAACTTGTCAGATATCTTTTAGTCAGGTATCTAAAAACATTTAATTCCTGTTAGATTAATTTAAATATTAAGAATTGAGCTCTATTGCCATTTAATATGTATCACTAGAATAATCATTAACACCTCTATACTAATTTCAGCATTAAATTCATTGATGTTACTATTTGAGCAAGTAGTGATAACTGATATTTTTTGGGGAAGCGTTTACGATTGTTTGAATTTGTGTTGCATTATTTGCCTAATATTTGTCATCCTTCTCAAAAACTTTAAAATCAATCTATTGCCCTATCGATCCCGCAATTGAGAAATACACCAAAAGTTTTATACAATGTGCTCTTCATTTGACTATTTTTTTGTATGTTATCTTGTCACTTAGACCAATTTTGTCAATTCTTATCTTTTGCCTAATTATAATCTTAAAAGTAATTCAAACCTTAGAAGCCAAAAAATCTGTGTTTGCAATAATTGTAAATGAACAAGGCGTGGACGTCACACATTAACCCCCAACAGCTACGCGCCGTTCTCACATACAGGCCACAAAGTATCCAAATTAGTGATACAGGCACCGATTTTCAAATATGATCCTTAGGTTCCTCGAAGTTTCCTCGGACTTCCATCGTCATGAAGTGGTTGATCTCACAACGTTTCAATAACTGTGTATCTGCTATCGTCATCAGGTGAATGATAGGAAATTCAGATTATCCGTTGTATTTATATTATACCCTTAACCGGTCATGCGTTACCGGTCATGGTCATTGGGTCGTATCTGGTCTAATCAATCGTCGTACCTGAAGTTCTCCAAATATTTTTAATTTGGACGCTGCCCTCGCTAATTATATTTTCGTTCGAGATTATATATGCTGTCTCTATGAATTTTCTTTTGTACCAATGCTCTTCCTTGTGAATTGTTCTAGCCTGGTCCCAGTAGATATTATGATGTTCGGTCCATGCGTGATTAGCTAACCCAGACTTCGTTACCTCCGCCCTTTGAGTAGCTGTGCGGTGTTCCTTAATCCTGGTGTCCAGCGGTCGCTTTGTCTCTCCAATGTAGAGATTGCCACATTCACACGGTACGCTGTATATACAGTTATTTGGTATTGCTGATGAGTCGGGCCTCGTTCTTGATCATGCTCCTCAAGGTGTTGTTGCTTTTGAAGATCATTCTGATTCCATAGCTGTGTGCAATTCTTCTCCGACAAGCCTTTAGTATTCGGTAATAGTAGAGCTGCTACCGTCATGTCCTCTTCCTGCCTAGGTGGCTTGTCTAGTTCTTCAAAAGCCTTGGTAATGATCGTTTCCGGATATCCATTCGCCAAAAGGTCTTCTTTAAGTTTCACTTGTTCTTCTTTGAGGGCTTCTGGTGTGCTCCAGATATTTTTGGCTCTATGGATTAGGGTTTTGATGATGCCAGTTTTCGTTGCTGATGGGTTGTTGGAATTGTAGTAAAGGTATCATCCTGTATGCGTAGCCTTCCTATAGACAGTTGTTTGGATTCCGGTCCTAGTCCTTTGACACTTTACATCAAGGAATGGTAGGCACCCACTCTCTTCCATCTCCATGGTGAATCTAATCGATGGTTGGGATTGGTTCAGGTGCTCCAGGAATGTTAGTAGTTCTGTCTCTCCATGTTGCCAAATAATAAAGGTGTCATCGACATACCTCAACCACAGCTTAGGCTGCTTCTCATAACTCTTCAGTGCATGTCTTCGAACCATTCCATGTACGTGTTGGCGATAACGGGGAACCCATAGGCAATCCGTCTTCTTGCATGAAGAACAGGTTCTTCTCGTGAAAGTAGCAGTTCTTGAGGCAAGTCCATGATTGAGTCTATTGTCTACCAACTTCAGACTAACATGATTCTTAGGGTTGTGAAAGGCACCCAACCCTTATTTTAGTTGTATGGTGCCCCACCTCTGCTGACCTCCGTATCTTTCCACTGTAGTATTTTGATAATACTAATAATATTTCGACGATTAAAGTTGGTTCTTGTATAAATTAAGACATTTCAGGAATGACAACAACAATTTATGGTTAACGAGTTTGAAGGGTTTCATGATGCTGATGAAGATTTTTACTGAGTAGTGTGCATGAAATGAAGGTAATATTATATGAAGTCTACAGGAAAAACTTTAGCCTTCAATCGGAATCTTGACAATACACAAAGGGATGACGAGGAAAAACATTACTTGAAATGTCAGAAAAAAAGCATCTAAATGGAAATTGTATAAACCATAAAACATGAATTTTGTATTATATATTGATTTTTATTATTATCACAATTAACACAACCAAATTGTGTGATGAGTAGAGGTGAATATAACTAGTGGTCTAAATTTTTATAAAGTACTTTACAGTACATATATTCGTACTATGTATAACCATTATTGTTAAAAATGAATTTGCTATTATTTTCACATATAAATTAGATTTCTAAATATACGTTCAATTAATGTGATTTTTAAAGGATGTTAATAAATTGTATTTACCTTAAATTAAAAAAGGTTTTATTAATTTTTTCAGTAACATATTTTGTTGAAGATTGTGTTAATTAAATATAGGATATTTATGTGTTTCTCGGACGCTTCATATAGACCGAGAGATCTGAATTAGAACTTCAACCACGATTTTCTCCGTCTTGCTTTCTGGAGTACTGAAAGGTTCCATGAGGTACTTACAATTTATGGAAACATCCCAGAGTTTCCTAGGGGATTTTCTTGTAAAAATTGGATTTTCCAAAACATAAAACGTAGGTGTTGCGACGATTTTCTGAGTACTGCCATGTTAACAAAACGATAGGTTACCATCGATTTATCGAAAACAATTTTGCCAGGAGGATAGTAATGGCTCTAAGGGTTGAAATCGTGATCATATATCGATTTTTTTATTCTTGAATGATATTTTGGGTTCTGCCAAATATAACAACCAAAAATATTTATCTTTAAATGACCAAAAAAATTTGCATGATGTCTGCTAGGGACATTTATGGAAAAACAGAATAAAGATGAATATTTTCCGCACAATTTTCCAAGTGAAAATTTATTTATCTGCTAGGAGGCGTCATGGCAATTTGTTTTTGATCATTTCGATATAAATATGTTTGATTAATTTAGTTGGCAGGATTGAGAAAATCATTCAATTTTAATATTTTTTCTCACGTTTATATATCCATTTCAACCCTTAGACCCATCACTATCATTCTGCCAAAAAAATTTTTTGGTAAAATCGATGGTAACCTATCGTTTTCTTAACATGGCAGTGCTCAGAAAATCGTCGAAGCATCTATTTTTTTTTTGCTTTGGAAAATCTAATTTTCACAGGAAAATTTTTCATTAAAATGTAAGTACCAAATAGAAGAACCTTTCAGTATTCCAGAAGGCAGAACTTCTAATTCAGATCTTATGGTCTATTATAGTTGATGTTGACAAATCAACTGTTACTTTACTGAAAAGTTTCTTACCTTCAAGATTTCCGAATACAACAAAAGGGTAAGAGATTTTACTTCTTACTGCACATATTTTTTGAATAATATGTATTTATGTAATAAATTTAGCAAAATAGTATACTTAAACTCCATTTAGCCACAAATGATAATTACGGGGCATCATAATATGCAAAATGAGAAGGCTGTTGCAAGCGATTTTTCCATTTGTAAATGTTTCAATAAATGATCAAAACATATATATCTAAAGAAACTTGGCTTCTCATTAATTAGTATTTATTAATAATTTATTTTTTTAACAGGAATCTGAATTACACAACATAAAAATTGCGTTGTTAACTATTATCAATTTGTATCAGCGTTTCATTTTATATAATAATAAAATATAAAATGTAATGAAAGTGTAAACAAAGGAATAGTAGGTTTCTTTAAATGTGTCTGCTTAAAATTAAAATTTGCATTAAGATTATTTATTATAAGGATATAGTTAAACAAGTACAGTACCACTCCTTACCAATTTTTTTGAATGGACTATTCCAGAAAAATTATAGGGAATGGCTAAATATTTTCAGAACTTATATGTCTCTATACTTTAAATTTTGGAAAAGTGAGATGAGGGGTCTCGATATCAAACTTCAAACGATATTCAACTTTCCATCGGTAGTTTATTCATAATGATAGGGTCATCCGGTAATATGGTCTTTCAAAAAAATATGTCTTTCATTGGATTGAGTGAAATTTTGCAAAAACTACGGGAGCTACAGTATTTATTTTTAGAACATGAATTGGGTATAAGAAGATCTACCAGTTTAGTTAATAAGAATGTATTAGCTATAAAATAAAAAATATATATAAGCGATTAGTTATTTTTTTTGGAATTTCGAGTACATATTCCATGATTCCATTATGAAATTATATCTTTTCTATTCAACATTAGTATCAAACAAGGTTTCATAAGTGAATTTTGTGTAAAAGTTAAAGGACTAAATTGTTACTGATTTTTCGCGCATCATTTGTTATAAAACAAAAACGTATGGATAAAAATGTTGAATTTCACTTCAATTAGTCATGTTTTACCATTAAAACACATTGATGCTGGTTTTGTTCTACTATTAATTTTTTCACCAAAAGGTATTTTACTCCGTAAATGACCTGAGCTAATTAGCTTACATAGTCGTATCTGGAGTGGATTGTGTTATGTGAAATACAGTTCCAGACAAAAGTTGTTGGGTATCAACTTAGCCAATATTACGATTTCTGCTCCGAACAGGAAATGTTAAATGCACATACCCAATTTTTGCAGTAGATTGGGATACAGAAATAAAAGATCACTTATTTTTCTTACCACTTTTTCGATATAATCATTATTGGACGATTTGGGTTGTATTTTGTTTACTTTTCGAAATCCACAGGACAAATTGGGTACTTCAACTAAAAAAAACTTAAGTCGGAGAAGGTCATTTTCTGTTCAACCCGGAAGTCGTATTATGGGACATATAACGGTTCACTTGAAACTCTACAACTTTTATGTGAAACTTTTATCCAAATAATGAAATGCACTCCAGATGTATGACTTTTGGCTTAAATAAGGATCGAATCGAAAAATTTACACGAACAAGAACTAACTGTTTATTTTTCATTTTTCTACGAGGGTGAATCAAATATGAAATGGACTTTTGTTTTAAATATTTTATTGGTACGATCAATACAAATTTTAATACATATTATTTTTCTACATAGTCTCCTCTCTTATGTATACATTTTTCCCACCGAATTTGAAGTTTTTTAATACCTTTCTCAAAGAATGAAACTGGTCGTGTCGATAACCAATTGCGCACTAACGTTTCTACACCTTCGTTGTCCTCAAAGTGGTGGCCTCCCAGTTCTTCTTTAAGTGGCCCAAACATGTGGTAGTCACATGGCGACAAATCAGGACTGTAAGGCGGGTGTTCAAGGGTTTCCCAATGCATTTTGTTCAATTTTCCTTGAGTCAATGCACTGTGTGTGGCCGAGAGTTGTCATGCAACAGAATCACACTTCGGATAGACATATCCCGCCTCTTTTGTCAATAGGCAAGTTTCACTTGTTGGAGTAGTTCGCAGTAATACTTAGCATTAATTGTACGGCGTTCGTGCAGAAAATCGATCAGCAGTACGCCTTTCGAATCCCAAAAAACTGTTGCAAGAATTTTCCCTGCAGAAAGACGGGTCTTCCACTGTCTCTCGGCCATCTGAAAACTTTTGGTGCCAGTCGTACACTTGGGTCCTTGAAAGTGTTTCATTGCCGAACTGTGTAGATAGTCGGCGCAAAATTCAGACGGTCTAACGCCCTCGCGCGCCAAAAGTTTGATAACAACACGTTGCGCAACAGACGTATGCACCTCTTGCTCTGACATAGTGCTACTAACAGCGCATCGACTACGCCTCGCCAAACCGACGAACTCCCCTCTTCTTAACATCCCTACCTAACATATATCGAGACGTCACGCCACTCGAATTACCTACAGGGCGAGAAACAGAAAAGTCCGGTTCATATTTGATTCACCCTCGTATAAATCCGGGGTAAAAATGGGTATTTCCATAAAAAACAACTTTGGGTAGAAAAGGTTATTTTCTGTCCTAACCGGATGTTGTAATATCAGTCATTTGTTGCCCCACATGTAAACTCAGAACTTTTAACTGAAACGTTTTTCGAAATCATATAACACAGTCGAGATATCACCTTATCTTTCGATCAGTTTCCCATCCGATATAAAAAAGCTCTGAAAGGAAAAGATAAAGAAAGCATGTATTCTATTTTAATATATTTGTTTTTAAACATTCGATTTCCTAATAAATAAATAAAAATGTATTCTTTTACTTCAATTCATTAAAGTTTACCTAATAACTAAATTAAATTACAGTGAGACAAAATTATTTCGGTAGTTTTATCTTGTGCGTCAAATTAAAATTTAATTATGCTCAACCGAAATCGCAATTACTATTGATTCCTCAGCGAAAACATTTTATTGTCCCCTGCCATGAAGCCATAGACAGGAATAATCCTATAAAACATCAGCGTGCTCATACTCACAGCCTGTTACCATCAACGACCCCCCGAAAAATTGTCTTTCCGCCAAGAGATTTATCAAAAATATTGAAGTATAGAACACGAGAAGAAAGACTCTTCAAAGGGATTGCGAAATAGTCCGATAATTGACTTGATCTTTCACGTCAAGCTGTCAGCTAATTAGATCAACAGTCATTTGGATCTCGAGAGCAGCTTCGTTTCCCCCATCATTCTGTTCCATTTGGAATGGAAAAAGTTTGATGTTGCTCGAAATTTCTCGTCAGAATCCAATAAGGATTTGTCTGAATTGAAAGAATAAAAGAGAAGTCGGGAGTTAAGGGAATTGCGTTTGAAGAATGTCAACTGTTAAAAGTAATTTTGTAGTGATACTCGTCCTGGCGTCTCTAATAGATATGCCGCCGAATTTTAAATATCAGATGGGGTGATAGGTTGTAGTTGTTTAATTCAAGTAAGTGACGCATTAAATTGCACGATATGCGGCATATTATCTATGTCTCGTTTGAAACGAGTGTTTACATGTCTGAATACAATCAGTTCCAAAGTAAGTTAAGCCTAAAACACTTGGACCTGTAAAAACAACGTGTGTTACGGAGCTCTAATATCCTTGATACTGTTGAAATATCATTGAGCGAAAAATATTATTATACCTTTTAAATATTTAAATGGCACCTTGAAAAAAAGAAGAATTGCATTGAAATATAATATTACTTTTAGATGTGAGAAATTTGAAAGTGTGATTTTCACCAACGAATGTCACCAAAGTTAAATATGTAAAATGCACTTTCTCTTGACAAAAGGTTAAATAATATATCTGAAAATGTTTAAACGGAGCTCATTATCAGATATTGGAAATATAATATATTAATTACTTTGATGTTTTTTTGGGGAATAACACCACAATAGAAATAAAACTACGTATATTGCAGGAATACCAAACGTTTCAAAGTCTATTCTGACTTCGTTGTAAATGGCTTTATATTTATTGATGTGATTGCAAAATGTCATAAATCAAATTTTCATTTTGCAATCACATCAATAAATATAAAGCCATTGACAACGAAGTCAGAATGGACTTTGAAACGTTTGGTATTCCTGCAATATACGTAGTTTTATTTCTATTGTGGTGTTATTCCCCAAAAAAACATAAAAGTAATCAAGAATATGCCACAAACAACGTTTAGAAGACAATTATAATATCTTAGTAACTAGGTACATATGTTTTTTCCTTGCTATTTCCGAAACAGCAGATCTTTTAGAAGTATATAATGGATGATTAACTAGTTTGAGGGGTTTTAAAAAATCTTGCTAATTGATCTAAAAGGCCCCGAAGTTAATTAAAAACTTATTAGTTAATGAATGAATGAAAGAATTGCATCAAACTAAAATATTAATAACCTACTTGTTCTTTACAGATGGTCAATGGGGGTAATAAAACAACAAAAGTGATTGGGATATCAATAACAATCAATTAGGAGCATTTTTATTCGGGTAAAAACCCCTGCTAGTCTTGTTACAGATGTTGTTCAAAAATTTCTAAAGTATTAGAAAGAGATATGCTTCTTGGTCCATATTTACATACTGATACTAAAAAGTTTATTGTCAACAAGATTTTCTCAAAACAGATGTACTTTACGCATAGATTAGTTTTTTTATTAATTGGCATATTTTTCGAATTGTCTAATATATTTGAATTAGCCTTCCATATATGTACATTGATGTCTTGGTTCATAAATATTTTGGAGCGCAAAATGAATTTGGGAATAAAAATCATTAAGTTTACCATTAAAATGTGATATTGGATATACATCAACTGGATCTTACAACTTCAAAAATATTGAAAGACATTGATAACAAAGAGTATATTTATCAAACGTGTATATCAGACATTTGTCAAAAAATACGGGAATTGCAAACGGTAAAAGCTGTTTAATTTAGAATGACCAGATTTTACAAAAGTTAGAAGAGAAAGACAGTTTAGATTCATTTTGTAATTGATTTGTGTCAAATGCCAAGGCGTTCCCATTTATTCAGTAAATTATGGAAAGTCTGCAGTTCGTAATTTGTAGATGGTTGCTTCGTGATATCGTAATGACAGTCGATAAAATAACTGATACTAAAATTATAAGAGACCTGATGACAAAATAAAAGAAGAAAAACAAGCTACTGAAGAAATGTTCTTCCTCTCTTTTTTAGGCAGTTCTGTTTTTAGGGTACAATATACGGATACCCTTATAATATCACTCCGGATTTCTGCATGTGTCACATCACACCAATTTTCTCCTAAACTACTGGATGGAAGAGGTTGAAGTTTGGCATCAATGAATAGTTTGGTGACCCGCTCAGGAGTACATATCCTAAAAGAAGAAATTTTCATTTTAGGGGTACTTCTGGAGGGAAAAACTAAAAAAATCGACCGTTCCCCCGCCTGATCATCGAAACTACTGAGCCTAAAATTTTGAAGAAATAGGAAATATAGATCGTTATGCGAACTTTTCAGGAAAAATAAGCAGAAATAATTAATATTAATTTTGGGGGAGGCAAATTATAGAATTGAATGAAAATTTAAAGATATTTTTTTTTCAAGCGCATCATGTAGTATATCATATGAAAGGTCCCATTCTGAAGAACACAAATATATATTTTTTCATATTTAAAAAAATAATAATGAAAAAGATATTAACGAAAATACACCAAAATTTACCCATTCCCCCTTTCTCCGAAACTATAAAACCTAAAGTTTTGAAAAAAATTAGAGGCATAGGGTCTGACCTGAAGTTTACTGGAATAATAAGGAGAAAGCTATACTTTTAATTTTGGGGAGCAAATTACAGAATTAAATGGAAAATATAAAACTAAATTGTTTCTAACCTGTTATATATCAAATGAAAGGGATCATTATGACGAAAACAAATATATTTTTTTCATATTTTTAAAATACATTAATTAAAAGATATTAACAAAATTATTAAAAAATTACCCATTCCCCCCCCCCTTATCTCCGAAAACGTATGCTGTAAAATTTTGAAAAATACAGGTACAGCGTCTCACCTGAACTTTACTGGAAAAATAAGGAGAACCCCCTAATATTCATTTTGTGGGTCAAATTATACTATTAAATAGAAAATAAAAAATTATATTTGTTTCTAACGGATCAAGTAATATATCAAATCAAAGGGCTCATTATGACGAATACTATAATTTTTTTTAAATATATTAAAAAATATATTTAAAAAAATACCCATTCTCCCCTTTATTCCCCAAAGTATAACACCAAATTTTTTTTGTTTGCAAGAAAAATACGAAGAAATCCCTAATAATACACCAAATAAAAGGGTTAATTAATTATGAGGAATACAAATACATATATTTCATATTTTTAAAATTAATTGTTAACAAGATATTAACATAAAGATATAAAAAATTGTCATTTCTCGCTATATTTCCGAAACCATACTACCTAAAACTTTGAAAATAATTAGGGGTACTGGTGCTCACTTGAAATTTGTAAGAAAAATTATTAGAAAACCTCCATAGTAATTTTAGGGACAAATTATACAATTATGTGGAAAATAAAAAATCAATTTTCAAACGCATCATATCAGATAAAAGACTCATTATGTGAATTACAAATATATCATACTTTTAAATCGTTTGTTTAAAAGAGATTAACAAAAATTTTAAACACCGACTAATTCGAATAATTCCCACTTAAGAAACAACACTATTTAAATTTTGAAATATATATTTTATTTGTATTTTTAAATAATTTGAATAACAGATTTAATAATTTATAATTTAAAACTTCACCTATTTAGCCCTATATCTTCCAATCTACAGAGCCTCAAAATTCAGACAGTAGATTATAAAAGGCTTTCCTGAAAGTTTATCAGTAAAATAAATGTCTACTGTTAATTTTTGGGGGCCAAATTAGAGAATTTAATACATATGTACTCTCTTCGACGTGTCATTCCTTTGTACGCAAGACAATATATATTATATATCAATATAATGCATATTGTTTCTGGTTAGGGAACCTTCATCAGTTGCGCTTCCCACAATTGAATGTCCTCTCGAACACTTCTTTATGCATTTGATGCATTTCGTTAAATTTGAAGAGGCGAGATGTAAGACCGACATCTAGGATTTTCGAGAGAATCAGTACACAGAGGTTCCGAATCTGGAGCCGTTCCGTGTAATTGCTGTTCTCTGTCAACTCCTAGGACAGAATGTCACGATAAAATTTTTCAGGTTACTTCACTTGTCAGAGATATTGAATACTCTCTTCGAGGTGTCATTCCTTTGTAGGTAATTGCGTACACTCTGTCCTAGGAGTTGAGAGAGAACAGCAATTACACGGAACGGCTCCAGATTCGGAACCTCTGTGTACTGATTCTCTCGAAAATCCTAGATGTCGGTCTTACATCTCGCGTCTTCAAATTAATACATATGTATTCTTATAAAAATCAAGCGAATCCTGAAGCAGATAAAATAAAAAGTCTATGTGAGGAAAATGAAAGTGTATATTTTTTATAAATTTAAAACGCTTCTTTTAAAAGATTAGGGGAAATATAAGAAAATCCACTCATTCCCTGCTTGTCTGAAAGTGGAATATTAGAATCTTAAAGGTGGTACGGAACCCTTAGTATGCGAGTCCAACTCGCACTTGGCCAAATGATTTTTTATTGCGCTGCCTCTTTATATTTTATTTTCACATCGTCTTTTCCGGGTTCTTCTCGGTCCTCTTTCACCTACTGGTGATTTGCGTTTTGCAATTCCTATTACTCTATCGTATGCCATTCTACTTATGCCAGTGTTAAATTTTTTGACAAATTGTAGTCGTTTATCCATTCCACATTGAATTATGTTCTGGTTTTATTACTTCTTGCTCAATCTCTTAGTGTTTTACTCAAAGATCTTCTTGATATTCTCACCTCTATCGTCTGTAGCATCTTTTGTGCTTGCAAGTGTCAGGTCGTTTTTCGGTGGCCATTATTGACTATTTACAGTAGCTTTATAAATACATGTCTGAGTTCCCGTTCTAATATATTTGTTTTTCTAGCTGTTCTATGGACTTGGTGTATTTGGTTTTTACCTCTGTTTCTATACCTCTGTAGCGGGTTTCCCACAGTCTGCTTTATGCTGAAATTATCAATCTCTTAAATCTAATCGATTCTTTGCTTTTCGTATTCTGAGCAGAGATTTCCATATTGAACTTGTGGACCAATCTTTGTAAGACATCCTCACTTCCCGCTTTAAAAATGGCGTCTTCCGCTTAGTAGACAATTTTTATATCCTCGTTTTTAGGTTGTGCCTCAGATACTGAAGGAACTAAAAAGGCAAAAGTACTTAAATAGAACTAATTCTGATAAACAAATAATTCTCTTATTGTTCTTCACATGGGTTAAGGAACTCTTGCTTATTCTTCACTTTTGTTACCCGTCTCCTTGTCTTAGTTTTGGAATTATGGCTTTTTATATATTTCTGTCTATAATATGATCTGGTTACCAAAGTCTTAACGTCTTAACGTTGGCTGGTAGTTAGGTGGTATCAAGACCCAAAAGCAATTTACCCTAACCGATATCTCCACGCGATTTGATACCACTATCCCTCTCAAGTTTGCCAACCCAAACACAGAAACTAACTGCTGAGGACAACCTCATAGCAGAGACAGCTAAAAACAGCTCTAAAACATAGCTAGTTGACATACATAAATATATGAAGAGCTCTAGATAAAAAATTGGTCCAAGAAACGATTTATGTATAACTTGTCAAAGGCAGAGTAAAGGGTATCAAAAGCGTTCTACGTAGCCTCTGTCTTCAATATCAACATGGTGGTGAGAAATTCGGAGATAGCAATCTCTTTAGGGTAACAGGAAATATTTGAAATGTTATGTGTTGGTTTAGCAGAAAATGAACACAGGAAATACCTCCAGCACACAAAAGTCTAACAACATGTCAGCTGCTATTAAAATCGAGTATCTGGAAGTGGAAGGAGATGCCTCCAAGCAAAACATTAGTAGACCTGAAGGAAGTCGCGCCACTATGTCTGTTCGTCGTACTTTTACGAGTCATGGATCAGTTGATAAATAGGCTAACTAATACTCGGATATGGTCATTGTTTAATGGGGTAAATAGAGACCAAGACGCCCCAGGAGAAGATGGATGCATCTCCCTATCGAATTCAGAAGGTGAATTATTGTTGAGATCAAAGTTGTATGCAATAAATACCTTGAAATTCAATAAGACCTTAAAGATTGGAAAAACTATCTAATCTTTCAACTGCATTAGAAGCAAAAAATTATTTTAATTAAATATTAATTCCACTACAATTAAAATATCATTGATCACATCCAAATCATTCAAAATATATTTTAAACGTAACTTTATCATTTACCTGGAAATTGCTGTCTACAGCCTCGAAATCTAACTGGCAGCTTTGAGCCAATTTTTGAGAATGGGTTCCACAATACAAACAGAAACAGTAATATTTTCGTAGTATTGAAATCACGGCCCAAAGGGATAAAATGTCATCCTTGCTCGAACCACATCATCATTTAAACAGTTATATTTCGTATAGTTCAAAAATACTAAAGGGATTTTAGATATTTTACACGTCTGAATACCTCTAAATGCTTATTAAGCCGCCATAATTCTTACTGATAATGTTTTGCTTTTACCATCATGTATAGATATAGAGTGGCCGGTCAATGTAAGCAAAAAGTGCTTCCGATTCACTAAGTGGCATATACATTATATTAAAAGTCAACGGAGAGCGTTTTCTACATCACTAAATTTTGGTTCGGGTTAGCATGCATTGCGCGCCGTTTCCTAAGAATGCCATAAATTCCCAGTGAGTCGATATGGCTTTTAACCTTATGATTATTATGTAGGTTCGTTACATATTTTTAAGTGATGAATGACCGAGAGCTAGTTCCAAACCCCATCGTAAATTCTACCCTTTCCAATATTTCGAGAAATATTGGCTGTCCGAACACGTAGTGATTACCCCGCGATGTGTATCGAAATATTATTGAATTTATTTTTTATTTTTCGCTGTAGTCATGCTTGTATCCCAATAACTTCTCTTATTCATCAGAGTAGAAGAACGTAATAAAAAGAGCGGTAGCAGACATACGGACTGACGAATAAAATCTAGGGTTCACATTTCCTTATGGAGTAATATGATTTCAAAAAAGCTCAAATAATTACCATAATTTTCCGAACAATTATTTTATTATAATTGAAAAATGAAAGTATTCTTGGCATCATTGAATATTTGTTTCTTTGAGATACAAATAAGAAATAGGCAAGTCGTTTGATATGTCATCTATTCCTGTGAGTGTGAATTATCTCGCTAATGCTGTTGTAGTTTCGATAGATATTTTCGATAATTCCCTATTGTTGGTAGTTCCTTTCCCCACTGTGTTTGCAAAGTTTTCATTATATCAATACTTTATGATAATCAGGTTTATAATTTATATGTACTTGTGTTTCTATATCTTACAGAATACGTTCTTTTTAGGGTTCTGTATATACAATATACGGGTACCCTTATAATATCACTCGGGATTTCTGTCACATCGCAGCAATTTTCTCCTAAACTACTGGACGGAAGAGGTTGAAATTGGGTATCAATGTATAGTTTTGTAACCCGATCAGAAGTACATAACGTAAAAGAAGAAATTTTAATTTTATGGGGACTAAAAAATCGACCGTACCCCCCCTTGCTGATCAGCGATTCTAATGAGCCTAAAATTTTGAAAAAAATAGGAAATATAGAACGTTGCCTGAACTTTACAGGAAAAATAAGGAGAAACCATTAATATTAATTTTGGGCGGCAAATTATAGAATTAAATGAAAATATAAAAACAAAAAAAAATTTTTCAAAGGCATCATGTAATACATCAAATGAAAGGTCCCATTCTGAGGAATACAAATATATTTCGTTCAGATTTAATTAAAAATTAGTTAAAAAGATATTAACGAAAATATACCAAAAATTCTTAACTCCAAAACTATAAATCTTAAAGTTGTGAAAAAAATTAGAAGTATAGAGTCTGACCTGAAGTTTACTGGAAAAATAATTAATTAATTAATAATTAATTTTGGGGGGCAAATTACAGAACTAAACTAACGCATCATGTTATATATCAAATGAAAGAGCTCATTATGACGAAAATAAATATTTTTTTTTCATATTTTTAAAATAAATTAATTAAAAGATATTAACAAAAATATAAAAAAAAATACCCATTCCCCCCCTTCTCCTTATCTCCGAAACCATAAGCTGTGAAATTTTGAAAAAAAAAATAGAGGTATAGCGTCTCACCTGAACTTTATTGGAAAAATACGGAGATACCCCTAATATTCATTTTGGGGGCAAATTATAGAATTAAATGAAAAATAAAAAATTATAATTGTTTCTAACGGATCAAGTAATATATCAAATCAAACGGCTCATTATGACAAATACAAATTAATTTTTTAAATATTTTTAAAATACATTATTTAAAAGATATTAAAAAAATATTTAAAAAATTTCCCATTCCGCCCCTTATCTCCGAAACTGTAAGACGTTAAAATTATAAAAAAATGGAGATGTAGCCCCTTAGATGAACTTTACTGAAAAATAAGGAGAAACCACCTAATATTGATTATTGGGAGCAAATGACAAAATAAATAAAAAATTAAAAATTAAACTTGTTTCCACCGGATCATGTAAAATATCAAATCATAAGGCAGCTCATTATGACGAATACAAATATATTTTTAAAAATTTTTTAAAATGAATATTTTAAAATATATTAAAAAATATTTTAAAAAATTACTCATTCACCCCTTTATTCCCCAAACTATAAGAGCTATTTTTTTTTGTTTACAGAAAAAATACAAAGAAATCCTTCATATTAATATTGGGGGCCAAATTATATAATTAAATGGAAAATAAAAAAATATTTTTTAACGCATCATGCAATACATCAAATGAATGGGCTCATTATTTGGAATACAAATGTATATTTTTCATATTTTTAAAATTAATTGTTTACAAGATATTAATATAAATATATAAAAAAATTTCATTTGTCGCTGTATTTCCAAAACAGTATTACCTAAAATGTTGAGAAAAGAATCAGGGGTACTGGGACTCACTTAAAATTTAAAAGAAAAATTATTAGAAAACCCCCATAGTAATTTTAGGAACAAATTATACAATTAAATGGAAAATAAAAATTCAATTTTCAAACGCATCATAATATATCAGATAAAAGGCTCATTATGTGAACTACAAATATATCATATTTTTAAATCATTTGTTTAAAAAATATTAACAAAAATATTAAACATCGACTTAATTCCCACTTTAGAAACTACACTATTTAAATTGTGAAAAATATATTTTATTTGTATATTTAAATAATTTGAATAACAGATTTAATAAATAATTTATAATTTAAAACTTGACCTATTTTGCCCTTTATCTTCCAATCTACAGAGCATCAAAATTTAGACAGTAGATTATAAAAGGCTTCTCTGAAAGTTTATTAATTAAATAAAACTCTAATGTTAATTTTTGGGGACCAAATTTGAAAATTAAATACATATGTATTCTTATAAAAATCAAGCGAATCCCGAAGAAGATAAAATAAAAAGTCTATGTGTGGAAAATGAAAGTGTATATTTTTTATATATTTAAAACGCTTTCTTTAAAAGATATTAGGGTAAATATAAGAAAATGCACTGCTTGTCTGAAACTGAAATATTATAATGTTGAAGGTGGTACGGAACCCTTAGTATGCGAGTCTAACTCGCACTTGACCAAATTATTTCATATGACGGTCTGTTTATTTACGTAATATTCTTTGCTTTGTTTGCTGTTTTCCGTTTTATTATTACTGTGATAGCTACTTCTCTTGTGTCTAATTAGTTTGCACATATATCCTTCCTGTACTATTGAGATTTTCTGAGTTAAGCGTACTTGTTATATTATTTTGGTTGAAATGTTCTCTGTGGACTATGTTCAACTTATGTTTCATTAAGACTTCAATTTTTGTCTGTATGATCAGCTGTGCTTTTCAGAGTACCATGTTATTGTCCTGTTATTTTAAAATCAGCCTTATTTGTTTGGCCCAAACGATTGGTACCCTTGTTTCTGATATATTCTTATTTATTCAAAACTGAATAATTATTTTAAATTTCAATAACTTTTCATCAGGAATCACTGCTTCATTAAGTTCGTACATTGAACTATATTGGTAAGTTACCATTGGCATCTGTTGAACCCAAGAAAATATGTTGTTTCCCGAGGATATCCAACAGGCATAAATACTTATTTATTACGAAACAAATATTTAACATTCAAGTGGTTGATATTTTAAATTCAACAGGAAATACTTATCAAAAAAATTAAATAGTACAAGGCTTTAGAAAAATCAGCACAATAATGAAAAAAATTGCTTGTGAAAAGGCACATTCGAATTTTGAAACAATATGTTCGAGGTTATAAGTAAATATGAAATCTACTTTGTATATATTTGGTATGCTTATTTTTGAAAATGAAATTGTTAAATTTCTGCGAAAGTGTTTCACTTCTCTTTTCTATACAATGCATCAATTACTGAGATATACCAATGAAATTTGGTTTCCTGACTTGTGAGAACTTATTTCATCTTTACAAGATAGTTTCACAACAGATTCATGTGATCCCCATGAACTGGCCAAACTAACATATTTAGTATGCACCAACTTCACTAAAGCAATTGAAACAGCATCAACCTGGTAATGAAAACTTTCCCAGCTACTTTTCAAAAATTTCTCATATGTCTTTAAGACAATTACCATAATATGAACAAATAAATGCATGATATCTGACTCGAAAAAAAATATTCCAGACCTAAGAATCATTTTGAATTATTATTTCTCAGAAATGTTGGTCGATAATAGATACCTACTTAAGGCTTATTTTCTCGAATAAGCTCATAGTTCATAGGCCCCCAAATCGGAAGTAGTACTGTGTGTAAGCCCGTTTCCCTGTTTGTTGACCAAGAACAATTTAACGGATTATTGTGCTTTCCTCCACGGATGGAACTTGATCAATTATTAATATTAACTCATTTAATATTTTAATGCGAAAAATACTTCCAATTATGCCTAAAATTACAGAAATAATAAATAAATCAACATCACCTGAAAACATTTTGTCTGCTAATTAATAATTATTTTCTCCTCCTTAACAATGTTTTTGAAATTACTCAAAATATCATGATATCTGAAATGTTAATCATTATAAAATATACAAATTTCAAAAAAATTAACATAAATGTCAAAAAATTTAGAAAAGTCAAAAAGTCAAACATTTAAAAAATGTAAAAAATATATCATGAGCGAACTGGCCATAAACCTTTAGATGTAAGTAACAGTGAAAAAGCCAAATATTACATTTCAAAAATCCTAAACACCTCAATTTGTCAAATATCTCCCTTCCTATGACTCATTTAATATTTTAATGGGAAATGTACTTATGCCTAAAGTTAAAAATTAGCCAACATCACTTAAAATTACTCCTCTGAGGATAGGACCCCAACTTAACAGGCAAAATAACCAAAGACTTCCACACTTATATTTTCAACAAATCACTTAAAATACCAGATATCAGAAAGTTAAAAAAAAATGTTAAAAAATGTCAAATATATAAAAATTGTCAAAAATTACATAAATGTCAAAAAACAAAAATACCAAAAATATCAGAAACATCAAAAATGTCAAAAAATTAAAAAATTTCAAGTCTCAAAAATGTCAAAAATGTTAAAAATGTAAAAATGTCCTCCTCACTAAGATTTTCAAAATAATCACTTAAAATACCAGATATCAGAAAGATCAGAATATTAAAAATTTAAAAATGTCAAAAATGTCAAATATGTAAAAAACGCAAAAAGATCTTTTTTGACATTTGTCGACAAATGACAAAAATTCAAAAACGCCTAAAATGGCAAAAATATCAAAATTTCAAAACTGTCAAAGATGTCAAAAATATTTAAAATTTTAAAAATATTAAAAATAGTACAGGCTATTGTCATAAACGTCAAATATGTCAAAAAAGAATAAGTGTCAAAAATGATAATAACGTAAAAAATGTCAAAAAGCCTCAAAAATGTCATAAATTCAAAAAATTCCAAAAATATCAAAAATGTCAAAAAATGTAAAAAATGTTGAATATGTTAAAAATATCAAAAAGTAAAAATATAAAATGCCAGAATTCGTCATTGTTTCAAATTAATTACCTAACCACTGTACTATTAAGAGCAGTTGCACACATGTTGGTGAAACATAAATTTAGATCTCGGTAAATGATGTCAAAAAAACTTTCACAGAAATATCTACAAATTTATGAGATATGAAAATATTAGAAAATACATCAAATACGGACTCCCGTTTACTTCCTGTAAATCTCGTGGGGATAAGCCGCTTTTTAATAATTTATAATTACTTTTTGCATTAGATACCACAACTTAAAGCCACTACCACTCAAAAATTTTCGCTTCATCCATCACATCACCAAATCAACTTCATAGTTTCGAAGTATGTACATTTGGCGAATGCTAATCTTCTGTTAAATACGGTCACTAAACGAGAGACAAGCTGCTAAGCCAACAGACTTGAAGCTTAATCTAGAATCCCTCAACTTTGGTTGGGGCACAGTTGACATGACACTCTGTGCAAACGGCAAACTGCAGGCTGAGGACGACGCGGCGACGGTGGCGGTGGAGACGAGTGGCGTCGAGCGGGCACATAGACCGGCAGGCAGCGAGCCACCGCCAAAACGTTTGGTGCTATAGATTAATTTTCGATTAGTCGTTGCCTGATGGGTAGATAATACTCCGGAGATTGTGTTCGGTTTTGAATGGGTAGTCGGAAAATTCGTTTGCGGATATATTCACACGGTTGGAACGGCAAATATTTCGATGCGATTGACAGCCGTGTCATGGAACAAAAAGCCGGTCGTCTATCGGTGAATGACAGCACCAATCTTTTTCGTTTGAGTGTTCGGGGATTCGCTGCAAATTGGATACTATCGGGTATATTGTGAAAAAGTAATTTTAAGCTGAAAATGGATTGATTGAGTTGATAGGAGAATTTATATTGGGTGCACCAGACAGTATTTCAAATGGAAATCACAATGTTACTAGAAATTCGAACGTGACAGTTGAGGATTATTTGGATATCTTTTTGTGCGTTGTTAGTTTTAACCCAATATGAGTCATGCGAAATATTGAAATATTTGACACTTAATCTGAGGTAAAACTGAAAAGATAGGATCATCTTTTGGATTAACTCTTTTTATATGTGTCAATAATATTTTTATCAATATAGTGTCAGACATTTTGTGATAACTTTGTAAACTGAGCAGCAATTTTCTCACCCTTACAGAAACCGAAACTCAAGAAGAAAACTAGGCAAAGACGATCTATGCAAGGCAATAATTAATGTAACTGTATAATGGTATTGGGATTCACTTAAGCAAGAAATGAATTAAAAAGTTATTTCAAAAGGAAGAATTTAATAAGAAAATTTTCTCATCGATTAAGAAGAGTTTTAATACTCTTGGAGGGCTTTCTGAAAATAAGGACAACATAGTGTTAAACAAATTTAACACATCTCACAGTCATAATAATTAGTCGAACACATCCAGTGGAGTCCGCGTGCGCACAAAGCCCAATTGAAGTACTTCTGTACCACATCTCGCTCCCACTTCTGCATCGTGATTGTCATCACTGTTGCATTACTCATTAGTAGTTACTTTTGATGCCCAGTGGTATCTGATACCTGTGAAAATTATTGTTTGGTCTATTTCTACTCCTGTGGGTTCTTTTTATAGCCTTTATGTTGTCAGTTTATTTGTCTTTTTCTTGTATCTTATGGAGATTTTCGATTCATATTATTTTCTTTTTCAATCTTAGATTGGAGCGTGTTGCTGCTTTCAGTTTACTGAAATCTACTGTTGTAGACTGGTTCAGGAACTAGTGGATTTACTTGCTTCGAGGCTGCATCAGACTCTGAGATAATAATAGATGGCTATTTTTAGACGTAGACGGGACATTAAATGTGACTAGCATGGTTATCTACTAATAAAACATTTTTTTAAAAATATATAACCGACTTCTGCCTATAACTAAAAAGCTAAAAATATTTATAACAAAATACAACTGTAGCAAATAAATAACACATTCAATGTTGTTAGGTACCTACCCAGGAAGTAAAAAATGTAAACATTAAAAGGTGCTCATTCTGTACAAATTAATTACCTACCAATCTAGTATATTTTGAAGCCGGTGCTAAGCAAATCTAAAATTCTTCATTGCGTACTTATCTACTAATTCATGATTAACTTGATTGTTGCTTGGCACCGACTTCAAAAATATACTAAATTGGTAGGTAATTCATTTGTACAGAATGAGCACCTTTTAATGTTTACATTTTTTACTTCCTGGGTAGGTACCTAAGAACATTGAATGTGTTATTTATTTGCTACAGTTGTATTTTGTTATAATTATTTTTAGCTTTTTAGTTATAGCTAGAAGTCGGTTATATATTTTTTTAAAATGTTTTATTTTCAACTTTTTAGTTTTTTTTTAACTCAGGTAGTTTTCATTCTTTATTTTTTATTTTGTATGTATAACCTTAATAGACAGAACCAGGTAACATCGAAAGCCTCAACATTACACAATGATACTTTCTCATTTAAATTGACAGGTAAATGTTTACGAACAAAATGTACTAGTACGCGTTGACTTAATAAGGCCAAAATGTATACTACGTCAGGTAACTTTTTTTCAACTTTTTTGACAACCCTGTATAACTATAGATAATTCCACTCCAACCTATGTACCAACCATCCTGTACATACGACTGCCCACGGACAAGCATAAATTTATTAGCGGCCTTCTGTAAAGTATAGGACGGAGTAGAATCTATTCCACATTTATGGAGTCAAATCCGTCCTATATTTCAACCATAGTATATAACTCCTTGTGGGCTACCCCATAAATTATTTAAATTATTTCATTTTTACATTTTATATTATCGCCCTGTGTAACATTAATTTCTCTCCACACTTTATGCAACTTCTTATGGGCTATAAAAGAAATAATTTTTTAATCACACTGTATAAATGTAATTCAACTCCAGCATATATTTCAACCATCCTGTATATGATTTGCTTATGTCCACATCATATAACAGTTTTTTAATCACCCTATATAATTTTATTTTCACATTTTTTCCAACATTTTTATACCACCAAACGTCCAGTCCATCCTATATTCCAACCATCCTGTATATACGGCTGCCTACGGACCACTATCATTCTTGTCCGTCCTATATTTCAATCTTCATATAAATGCAACTCCTTCTACCACTTTACTTTGTGATTTGGTTTGCTATAACAAAACACCCTGTCTATAAACCCACCAAATAGCAGTTTAAAGTTTGACATGTGTTTTCACTGAATTTTCTATTAGGCCGGGAGAATGTGACAACCAAATGCACCGTCTACATAGAAAATTTTCAAATTCGCAATTAAAACTTCCAGTGCCGAAAATTACCGCACTATTACGTTGTAATTAAAATATTTGTGAGGAAATGTCCGTTATGTCAATTCGATGAAATTTTTGATAAGAATTTTCGAATTTTCGGCGATTTTCTGCAAAACTGCAAGTTGCACGTCGCAGAAAAGTATATGAGATCACCTAAGGATCTTCCTTAATAGATTAAACGTTAAAAAACTATACACATCCATAAGGAGTTATCGAAAAATCGACTAAAATATTAGGGATATTGGTCGATTTCCATGCACGCATGTGTTCATTCACAAATTTTATCACTTTATCAATAGAATTCTTTTCCAAAATTTGAAGTTTCACCAATCCGGATAAATACTTTATTAAACAAGACCATATTCATTCAAAACGGTGCACCACAGGAGAAGAAATCAGGTAACATTGTTGCACGTCGCAGAAAAGTATATGAGATCACCTAAGGATCTTCCTTAATAGATTAAACGTTAAAAAACTATACACATCCATAAGGAGTTATCGAAAAATCGACTAAAATATTAGGGATATTGGTCGATTTCCATGCACGCATGTGTTCATTCAAAAATTTTATCACTTTATCAATAGAATTCTTTTCCAAAATGAAGTTTCACCAATCCGGATATATACTTTATTAAACAAGACCATATTCATTCAAAACGGTGCACCACAGGAGAAGAAATCAGGTAACATACATACAAAAAAAAGTGAAAAAATACGAGATGAATTGATAACCTCCTCCTTTTTAGAAGTCGGTTAAAAATGCAGGTTCATACGCTGAGGTTTTAATGAGATGTTTAAAGTGTAGGAACTAATTTATACATAGTACTATTATTTAATCAACCTTCCCGAAGATCTCTTGTTGTGCACCCAATCTTGAGTTGAGGAGTCATCCTCTTTTAAGGAATTAATCTGTCAGAAGGACTGCTTATATTAACTTGAGGTTTTGTTCTTGCTCCAAAGTGCAATAGACTCCACCCTTTTTTAACTTTACTATCTAGTTAGTTCTGTAGTTAGTCAGTTGAAGACATAGCGTTTATATAGGTTTGTGGAAAAATCAGTTTTTTCATCAAATCTCGGATCAGTATAGAATAATTGCGACTCTGTTTTACTAAAAGATGTACCTATTGATTCTAGCTTGTAGACGTACTGAAATAGTTTAAACTGAGGATAGTAAACATTAGAAATCTTCATGCTCAATGATGTGATGTAACATTAAATTCAGGGTTTTAAAATTACCTATTCATCATTATGATGACTCAACTTTGGCTCATGCACAGCTGGACAGGCTTTCTCGAAATGTATTCATTTCTTCAGTTCTGAGTAGATGATCCTCTGTTTGTCCGTATTTATTTAAGATCGCAGGTCCTTCTGGTAGAGGGTCTTCCTTGAATTCGTTTGTCCGTTCTCGGTCTACACTCCAAGATTCTTTTTGTAAACCCGTTATTTTGCCTCTTGGCAACGTCTCTTGCTCATGGCTATTTTAGACTCAAAATGTTGTTAACATATCCTTAACTTCACATCTATTGGCTGCTTTATTTCTTATTTGAACCCTAAAAGTAATGCCAAGTATTGGCGTTATATTATTTCGAATTTAAGTAGATATTTATATTTGGTCATAGTCAAAGTTTCCTCACCAAAGGGCAGGACTCAGGACTGGAAGGACGCACTGATGGAATGCTTTTCTGTTTAGGGCATATCTTCCTTGCACAAACTCCGTAGTTTACCAAATCTGTTGTCTCCACTAATTTTTGTTTCATGCCGCAAATATATTTCATTCTCCTCCGACTGATTATCTAGGAATCGGATTAGTTATCATCCTAATTGTTGAAATTAAGAATTTAGTATCACAAACTATCTATATATGTTATATGGTCTATAGGAATTTCGGTAGTTCAGTCTAACAAGAACAGTCGATTGCTTTTTATTTAACGCTCCAACATAATTGGTCGTGTTTAGTCCGCGGCGTGTCGATTGGCAAATAAAACTGACGACAGAGATTTATTTACACAAGGACTTAATTGAATTGAGGGGTTTGTGTAAAGGTGGCACCACTATTGTTGCGATTTGTCTTTCGGCTGTGCCAATTTAGAAATTCTCTTTGACTGTGTTTGTGTTTCGGAATTCGCTTCCAACAGACTAAGAGACGTTCTCGCTCTGTGTCTTTGAGAAACTCCAATAAGACTGGGGAGCCGTTTAAGATATTGACCAATAAATTTAAGGCGATTACTTTGTTGTCGTCGCCAGTTAAATTGTGGAAACTCGATCGATTCCCAAATGAGAAAACGGCGCATAAAAAAATAGCTCAGGCCGATTAAACGCGACATTTCGTTTTTGAGTCTACATCAGTAAGAGCATGTTTGTTATTTCCAAGTAATACTGATTTTTTTATCTCAGACAGATATAGCTGTTTTCTTAAATTTAGGTGTCGAATGTGTTTTATGTATATCGTAGAGTAGACAAACGTTTCATGGGCTAGGCAAGGCTTCTCCATAAGTACGGTGTAGTTTTCTCTATAAATCCATAAATGTAAGGCTTTATAGACAGAATAGTTTAAGTAACTTGATCTTCTGTTTGTACTACACCCAAGAAAAGGTAAGTTATTATTCACGATAGAATACAGCTCAAAGAAAAGTACAGGAAATAAATAAAGTTCACATACATTAAACACTTATTTTAATGAAGATTAGCACATAAATTAGAAAATCATTCATATTAACAATCCGTAATAACAGACAGACAAAAAAAGGAAATGATGTTGTCCATATTGTACTTACCAGGTGAAGGTTCTATGTTAAATCACACGTATGTGTTATTTTCTTGACTTACATATAAGAATGCGATCTTTGTGCTGTTTCATAACAAGCAGAAAATGCTTTACGGATGAAACGTCATATTTCTCCAGTTTTCTACAAATTAAACTTCTGACACAGCAACTACACAGCGGCTTTAATAAAAGGGCTGCTATTTTTGTGGCCTTTTGCCGTAAATAAAAATATTTCGGCCTCTTGCTTAAATAATATAAAGTATTAAGAACGTGTCTTGGATTCGAAGATTAATATGGTATTTCTGCGTATTCCTCTATAACAGAGTTTATGTCTTTAATGGCTGTTTAATATTTTATTCATGTACAGGTGAAATTCTTGTTTCCTGATGTTTATTTGTGGCAGCCTCTAGTTTTTAAATGTTTTTTTTGGGAAATTATCCACATTTAAGATAAAAGTGGTTAAAAAAATCTTAACATTTTAAGGCGTTAGTCTGACATCGTTGTCAGTGATATTAAAATCTAAAAAAATTCAATTTAAGAAAATACGTTTTATACAGTTTTTAATGTTATTGACAATGAGGTCATATAAAACGTTTGGATTTAGATTTTGTGTTATTTCACGATTAGTAGCGAAACAACAAAAAAATGTCGAGTACCAGTTTCCTTCCCATTGGCACTTTCCTAGATTCTTTTGAAAATTCCTTTATGGGCTTGAAGAGGATTTCACCGAGCCCCACAAATAAAGTCGTCATTCTCTATGTTACAAATTTTTTGGGATAATAATGCCTTCTCTATGTTACAGGTTTCTACAATCGTAAGAGTTAATACGAGTAAAAAACATTTTGACTGACACGAAAACCCACCGTCCTACTGCTTCTGCGACATTCGTGTTCGAATTCATCACCACAAACCCAAATGGTGGCTAAGAAGAAAAAAGAAGCCAATAACCCAAGGGCTAAGCCGACATCTGAGATGGTCAACAACGCTATCAAAGGTTTAAAGGAACGTGTGGATCATCTTTGCAACCACCAAGAAATATATTGCTGCCAATTACAAGGTCGATACCGAGAAAGTAGGGCCTTCATCAAGAAATACTTGAAGTCAGCCGTCGCTTCAAGAGTTCTAGTACAAACTAAGGAAAAGGTTGTTTTGGGTTTTTTCAAATTGGCAGCTTCATCCTCTTTAGGAGCTTCAGCATCGAAACTGGTCAGCAGCGAAAAAAGATCTGGGACTGGAGGTATAGTAAGGAAATCACCTGCAAAACGAACAGCTTCCAGAGATAAACCCGACAAAAAGCCGGCGGCTGCGGGGGCAGCAATAAAACGACCAAAAAGACTACGGGTGCAAGCAAACCTAAGAAGGTTGCCGCAACTGAAAAGAAGACTTCAACTCCGAAGTCCACCCCAGCGACAACAACTTCATCTTCAGTTTCGCTAGAATCGAAAACGAACTCTCCTTCGAAAGCAAAAAAACCGTAAACGTGGCCCTACAACAAAAACGAAAGCTCCAAAACCGAAAACTGCTAAATCCGCGGCATCTCCGAAGTTGAAGAGAGGAACTTCTTCCAAAAAGAACTATTTTCATACTTTGCATTGTTATGTATTTGAAAGGTACATTACGTAATCTTCAAGTCGGACTTTTGCAAGTTTCCATCGATCTGGGGAATTTTCATCTTGGTGGTTTCATTCCCAATCATTATAGAGTCACTTTTTGTGAGAACATTCGGCCTAAGATATCTGTATAGACAATCAACATCTTTGATCATTGTCAAGCAACCAAATTGGTAACTACGAACCGAAAATGTCTCTTGTTGGGTTGAGGTCGGTTCCGGAAATTGTTACTTGCAAGGACGTACTGCTGCTTATGTATCCCTGTTACGTTTAAAATAAAACATATCGTGCCTAAATGTTCTGCATTTGGATATTTATTAGGGACCATACCACATAAAGTTATGGAGACACAGGTTCAATATAACTGCCAAGCGTAATCACAGCCTACTTATTATAAGAAAAGTTATTTTGACTTTGAGCGTAGGGAAATTATTAACCTAGATTTGTTACATATATATCTATATATAAATAGTTAAAGACAATACGGTTAGGTACCATTTTCTCCTCTGTCACTCAACCGATTTGCTTTATTTTTGTTTTGTTTAGTAGATACAGACGACCTTCAGTGCAGAATGCTAAAATTAATTTATAATATTGTTTCAATAATTAAATAATAAAATAATAAAAAAATCATTATTTACATGCATACTGTCAATGCCAAACAGTGCCGCCAGATTGCTTGGAGAGAAAATCATAAGATAGGTTGACTCCAATGTGAAAGATAAACTAAATTAAATGTAAAACTATGAGTTTTGGCCCTTCGCTAAAGTTATTCTACATAGCCATGCTATTGAAATAGCGAAAAATTATAATACATAATAATCGGCGTTTATTGTGCGCCCGCAAGTTTGCAGTTTGCAACTTTCATTGCATTGTAAATATGGTTTGTCAACTAAAATCAGAATTATGTTGCACCTCATCAATTTAGTTCTGATATCTTCTTTTTTTTTAACCTTATACTTTTAATTTAGAGTCCTTTTATTTTTGTCCGGTAACTTTTACGTAAGTTTAACTAAGATTATAGAAAATTGTGAAATTATGCCACGATAAATAGGTAGATCTGACAACACAATGCTTAGGCATCTACCGGAAATTTGTTTTAAATTTTGACTTTTCATTACTTTTGTAACGATTAGGTTGAAAGTTTTCAATTCAGTCAGACAAGATTTTAAAGTATTTTCAAGGTTTCAATTTCAATTCAAAGAAAAAAAAATCTTATACAGTCAAAATAACATCAATAATGTAATAACTCCTAATTTTAATGATTTGGAATTTGGGTCGAATTTCGACCACTGGGCGACCGCTAGTTATTTAAAAGAAGCTCTTGAGGGACTCTTTCCAAAAATGAAAAAAATCAAAGATGGCATGCGTAAAAAATTTGTAAATTCATGCAAATATCCCGAAAACGATCTGATATTTTAACTTTTACTTCGTCGAATTCTTCTTAAAAAGGGCCTTAATAATAAATTATTTCCCTGTTTGGGGAATATAGAGAAAAATGACATATGCACATTTTTAATTTTCCCTGATTATCATCTTAAGAACCTTGAGAAGGATTGAATTTGCAATAAAATGCTCTATCATTTTCCTAATTCAACGACGTTTTCGGGATAGGAATACATGTAAACCAAATTTTGGACACACTATATACGAAATAGAATAAATATAATATATATTGTACACTGTCCAGTTGATGTACATTTTTCCCATACCACATTATTAAAGATCCTACATTTTAGTAACTTCCAATAAGGGTTGTCCAATCTGCATTTATTTGTCTTCAACCAGATCAGAACTAACGGCTTCTTTCAAAATTTACGTATATTATATAGTTTCCGATAAAACGTCCGTTATAACCTTAACGAACAAGCAAAAATCCATTATTAATCCAAAGCTAGCAAGTTTAAATTAATGTTTAGAACCCTTCGAGTGGATTACACTTGGAAAATTAGTTTCCTCAAGATAACGGCTCCTTAAATTCCCAATTGATGCCAACCCAATTTCATTAAACACGACCACAGGTCGTCACGTTCCAACTGACAGCTCGTAATCCTCTCAGACTTGCTAAGTCGAATGCTCGGAACATTTCTCCTCTCGTATGATCCGTCAATTACAGACAACTAATCGATAACTAACAGGTCACTCAATTCGGTGGAGGTTATTCTTTGTATTTGTTTTGCTCTCAGTGGTTATTGATTTTAGCGAATTTCATGGACGTTAATTACCAGTAACGCCTAGACCGTTAATGGTATAAATGCATTTGACAGTGTAATTTTTGTATCGATTAACCTCTTAACCTCTTGAACATACTTGGAGAACCTATATTACTAACCTGTTCATAAAAAATTTTAATTAAACACTGCACAAAAATGGATTTTACGAAAAACTGAACTTCTTTATTTTATTTCATCATCAGAGTAACACAGAAGAATGAACTACATTTTTAAAGCCAAACTGGTGAGTTGGGCCTTCACAAAAACTAACAATAAAAATTAAAATAAACTATTTTGTTATTTTTGACAAAGTATGTACTGGGAAAACTGTGGAACCTTTGGTGTGTCAGAGACGTATAAACAAAGTTTTGCACCCTAACACCAAACCTTTATTTTTTCCCTCAAAGTTGTTTCAAAAGCAAAGCTGTCATTTACTCTATGATTACGAAGAGTATTAAGAAGCTGGCTCTTCAAAAATATTATGGAAACATAAAAACCTTACTTTTATTTTCATTTTTACGTTTTTACAAAAATTATATGGCCGAGGCAAATCAAAATTCGTAAGAGAAGGCTTATTTACTACGCACAAGAAACGCATGCTTCAAGAAAATGTGAAATGTGAATACCAGGAAGTGTTTAGTATCAGAGTGTTTTGTTTATTAATAAATAGTAGATTTATTAGTTACTAGCCGTTACCCGAGGTTTCACCCGCGTATGGAATGTAGAATTCTTTTCAAGGAGAAATAGCTTTTGAATATATGGGTTATCCAATATAACAATTTCTTCTAACTTTGTTGAACTAATTAACATAGCTATTTAATCTACAAATTCATTCAAATAGATTTCACCCAAACTGCAAGTACTTATGGGTCACATTATATAACATTTTTATTCAACATTTTTTTAGAACCACCTTGTATAATTGTAACTCACGCTATAGTGCAACTATCCTGTATATGCTACTGTTTATTTGCCACCCAATACATCATTTTTTAATTACCTATAGTTCTACTCCACCCTAAGCTAAATAAAGTTCTATTCTATATAACAATTATTTCCCTACATAACAATTTTATCCAGTATTTTTAAGAATGCTTTCTAGAACTGCTTTCTATAGCTATAACTTCCATCTATATTTAAACTATATTGTATATACTGCTGCCATTTAGTCATTATAACTTACTGGTTTATCAGTTTTTGAACCATCCTGTATAACCACGCTAAATAACCATTTTTGATGTATTTTTCAACCATCCTGGAAAATATAGTTTGTCTACATCTTATATGTCAACTACCCCTTATATGCAACTTTTTCTAACATATATTATTCTAACTATAATTTTACTTCGCTTCATGTTTCAGATATTGCATATATGCAACAGTTTTATCCACACTATTTAATTATAATTCAACTCCACCCTCTATTTCAACCGCCTTGTATGTAAACCTACTTATCGGCCACCCAGTTTTAATATTTTGTGTACCTAACACCCTGTATAAATATAAATCCATCAATTCCCAATATTTCAAATATCCTATCTGTGCAACTGATTATGAGCCACGCTATTTCACATTTTTTCTTCATATTTTTTAAATCCCAGTATAATATATATATATATATATATATATATATATATATATATATACAAAACAGCTTGTGGAATATAACATTCCTTTATAATATTTTTTAAACCTGTATAGCTGTAATCATACTCTGCTACATATTTCAACCATTCTATAATATGCTACTTGAAAACTCGTGAACTACTTGAGGATATAAAACAATTTTTTAACCAGCCTACAAACTATAATTCCACTCCATCTTTTATTTTAAGCACCCACTATAAAAAACATTTTTTTCAACCCATTTCGTCACTTTAATAATAGCTCAAAAAAATTCAAATATCCTAACTGCTTACATAACATATTTTTTTGTCCACCCTGTATAAATATAATTCTATTTTTTCCATATTTCATCCACATTGTATATGCAACTACTTATGACCCTAACAAAATAACATTTTGTTATCCACCCTGTATAAATATAATTCAACTCCACCCGTTTTTCATCTACCTGGTATGTACAGCTGTTTATGGTCCACTCAATATATCTTTTTCTAACCATCCCGTATAACTTCCCCCTTATTTCAACCACAATATATATATATGCAGCTACTTACGGGCCAACTAATATATCTTTTTTTTCAAGATTTCTTAAATACATGTAATTCTACTCCCCTCTAAGTTTTAGATATCCTATATATGGAACACGCTGTAAAATTACACTTGAGATATAAGTTGCATTTTTTTAAGCGAAACATGTTACATGAGCATATTCCGAATTTTTAATAAAAGCTAAGCTTATGCTAGTATCTAATATTTGGAGCATGTGGTGGAACCAGTTGACCAATTGTGTATTACCGAACATGGTAGTAGTTTTTTCCCTATATCTACCGTTTTTGTCAATGTGTGTACCAGATTTTAAGTCAAACTATAAGCTTTGCAACAAAAAACGATTCAGCAAAAACAATTCAGTAGTTATTACATGATGAGGTGACAAACAAACAAACAAACAGACAACCACAATTTTATAATGACCAGTTTTTTCAACCCATTCAGGAACTGTGAATTGTCCTAAATAACTCAACATGTGCAAGGGCGTACGCAACTTTTGGTTTAGGGTGGGGGCAAATTTTAAAAAATTGTCCTAGCGAACGGAAAAGGGGAAAAAAGTTCTCCAGAGGGGGATAAATCAGAAAAATTTTTGGTACAGGGGGGCAAGTCAGCATATTTATGGGAAATTTTGATGGCTCACGGCAGGTACAGGTCTAGGGGGCAACTGCCCTCCCCAGCCCCCCTTGGTAACCCCATGAATACGTGTATTATTTAATAGTAGGGAATATTGTTAAGGATAGAAGTGGGATAAAAATAGGAATCTGATGGTAAATATATATATATATGAAATGAAGTTAATTAGCTATATTTGACTATGGTATGGGAATTATGTATCCAATATAGCTTACAAAAATTTCAAAATTCTATCTCTCTTTTTTTAAGGTATGATTTTTTATATTTTGGTTGATTTAATCTGTCTGTCGGGAACAATTCTATATTTGAAATAATAATGGTATAATGTTTCGATCTCTTAAATTATTTGAAACTATTACAGGAGTTTGCCTGATTCACTTGTTAGTTCTTTGTTTTTTCTAATTACGTCTCTTGTGCATTTTGTGATTTGACTTATTGCAAGTTAGTGAATGCCGCTGTGGATCATGCGCAATAGTTTATTCGGTGTAAATTCGCGTGTGTGAATCCGCTCCTTATGGTCAGTGTTTTCCTGTTACTACTGTCGTTATTCTTGTTGGATGACAAGTTCCTTCTGCTCAGCACCTATCAAAGTCCAATGAAGTGGCCTTTTCCCGAGGTATCGACCATGCAGTTCTCACCCAACACAGATCCAAGAGTACTGAATACTCTGATATCAAGAATATATATATATATATATATATATATATATATAGCAATCATGTTATCAAAAAGTGATTAACAAACAACAGAGCGAGAAAAAAGAAAGAAAAAGAAGATGAAAAAGACTACGTGGCTCTTCTCAGTTTACCATATATTAGAGGTACAACCGAGAGAATAGGGATAATTCTACGTACATCCAACAATCGGAACATGGACAAACCACAAATCAACAACAGGAAATTTTTTTTGTCAGTGTCAAATTTTTTGACAAACAATAAATTCAAGATCAAAGCGAAATTTTTTAGAAAAAAAACCTCGAAAACAACACTAAACGATTGACAACGACTCCAGACTCGGAGTTGAAACGTCTCCATACACAGATAAGTATTACACAATATACAATACATTACTTATATAAAGGAATACTGGTTGATTATTTTGTAAACATCTCTTTATCTCAGAATAACTGTGAGGAAGAATCTCTGTACGGACAGCCAGTAATCCGGGCAATTTTACGAAATTGCCTTACTACACTTTGTTCTACATATACACTTTTTAAATACTTATCTGTTGCAGGAAAAAATTTGGAGGAGAGAAAACCCAATGAACAGACAAAATAATAGGAAAGAAGCTAAAAAAACCAAAAGATAAAATGTCAGACAGCATATCATGTGGAGACTGCACCAAAATCATACGTAGGCCAGACAAACACATAAATATCCTCTCACCGGGATGCACATTAAGTACACGTAAAGAACAAACAGTCCACATTATTGAGACAAAAAGAAGAATCAGGAAATAAAATAGACCTGTAAAAAACTGCCAACATCGAAAACTACAAGATCAGAATCATAAGAGAAGCTATTGAGATAGAAACTCAAGGGACCCCAAATAAAAGTTTTAAAATTATCACCGGTTTGGAAAACTGCCATCATATATCAAAACCTGGATAATCCCATTAACCAAGTTAATTTCAAACCATGGGTTGTCCCAATTTAATAAACATTATGAAGTATGACAGCCAGGTATAAATTGAGATTTAGAAAATAACTTTCTTCAACTGGAATATCTTAGGGAATGAAATATCTTAGTGTATAAAATATCTTAAGGAATAGCGTAGGGAAAATATTGTAACAGCGTAGGGAAAAGTATATGAAACATGGAAAACAAATTAGGGAAATAAGTATAAAAATATGGACTAGGAGTAAGAAATTTGTAGAAATTGAACTCTGACAATAAAGACATGAAACTGAACTTTCTTCATTTTCCATAGTGCTTTTGAGAAAGTCGAATATGATTTGGGAGAAACTTAAGCAGTTTTTCAACCTAATAGAACAAACAAACAGATGTACACCAGTATGTTTACTTACTCCATCTGAAACAAACGGTATATCTGATCAGAAATGCCCGTGCTATCTAAGCTAACCCAACATTCATGTATCGAAAAAAAACCTTCTTTAAAAAAATTAAACTCTAAAATATTTCGAAAGATATTTTCAGATTCTACACACCAATATACTTAATAATTGATAGATGTATATATATATATATATATCATTCCAGACGAAAATGGCTGTTGTCTGGTATAATTTCAAAAAAGTATCCGTTTAACTCCAGAGACCGTAAAATTTATGAATAATTTCCAATTTGTTTCATAAAACGGACTAAAATCGTTTCGAATGTAGCGTCACGTTCACCTTAACTGCTGATATTCCAAGAAATAAAACGCTAACGCTTTTTACGATCTTTCATAACTGTTTTTATAACTCACCCCGAACGATACGAAACGTAAGTAAGTATCCTGTAAAGGGGCTGTCTCAAAACGCTCTTCTGACCGTTCCCGGTTCCCTTTCCCTAGCAGCTACTAAAGCAGCAGTAGGTTACGCCGAATAAATCGGATTCGAGTAGATTAGAATCTATTAAATATGATAAATATGCCGTCCAGATGACGTTTCACATTGAAGATTAACTTAAGCCCGGAAGGACTGTCTGCTAAGGGATAAATTTTCCATTTTCGAAGAGCACGACTGTAGCGAATTGTTGAATCCTATAATTAGGATTTTGTATGGGAAGTGGAAATCACGTATTTGAATGGCAATAATATCAATAATAGAGAATAAATTGTATTTAGAGTAATTCAACATAATTTTTAGAATTCGTTATTACGATTTGGCACCAGAATAAAATTAGAAGTTTCTATAGAATTTTAACATTAATTTCAACATGTATAAGAGTATCTTCTATACTATTAGAAGATTGTAAGTTTGTCTGTTTAATTATACAGGGTGGGTAATAAATGGTAGAAAAATTTTGTTATATAGCAGTTGCATATATGCAGTACATGAAATATGGGAAGCAGTGAAGTTATAGTCACAAAGTGTGATTCAAACAAGGTTAGAGAAAATTGCAAATGAAGGGTGCTTTAAATGAAGTGGCTCATAATCAGTTATACATATAGCATACTTGAAGTATAGGGTGAAGAAGTGATATAGTTAAGTATTTAAATAATGTTATATTGATTGACCAATTAGCAGCATCGTATACAGGTTAGTTGTAATACGTACAAGGTGATTCAAAAAAAATGTTTAACAAAATTGTTATATAGGGTGCCCCATAAGCAGATGCAATTTTGGTGAACTATATTGGGCATTGATGGATTTATAGTTATACAGGGAGGTACAAAAAATGTTATACTGGGTGGCCCATAAGCAGTTGCATATACAAGGTGGTTGAAATAGAGGATGGGGTATAATTATTGTTAAACAGAAAGAACATTCCGAAACCACTCAACCAATATTGACGAAATATTTTATATATATTTAATAAGGATGAGAATAGGTCTTAAAGTATTTTTTATACCGCTAGGTGATTAGAATGTTGTTCATTTATGATGTTAAAATGGCGTTCACAAAAAATACACCGATTTGACTAGCCCATGCGAAGCCGGAATCTGTCAGGTAGTAAATGTATAAAAGATTTTACGTACATTTACATATAATCCTAATTAAAATTCCTAAAGATTGTCTCAAATCCGTTTTCATACCTTCACCTAAAAAGAATAACCAAAAATCATGTGATGAACACAAGATGATCAGCCTGATGAGCCACACTCTAAAAATACTATTTAAAATAATACAACAGAGCATATAAATCGAATATGTCAAGAATAACTAGAGAATACAATAAAGATGTATACGTCTGTAGTATTGCCTTTCAGAGTACCTTTGACAAAGTCGAACACGATAAACTTCGACCCATGCTGACCAAGCCTGATTTTACTTCCATCGCATGTCGGCTCATATATTTCGTAGCTCCTGACAAAAATTTCAGGAACAGTTCAAAAAAGTTACATTGAGTGGGCCATGAATAGTTGCATATATCAGATGGTACATAAACGGGCGGAGTAGAATTATATTTATATCAGGTGGATAACAAAACTGTATTTTGCTTGGCTCATAAGTAGTTACATATACAATATGGTTGAAATAACGATAGAATGTTTATATAGGGTGGATAAAATTTTTTTAGAAAAAAATTTCGAATGTAACTAGTTAGGATATTTGAATTATGTTCTTGAGTTATTATAGTTATGAAATGGGTTGATAAAAGTTGTTTATACAATGAATTTATATCCACAAGTAGTTCCATTTACAGGATGGTTGATATATAGGATGGAGTAGAATTTTAAGGATACAGGGTGGTACAAATATCTTATATAGGGTGACCGATAAGTAGTACAAGTTGGATCGAAGTAAAATTATACAGTGTGATTAATACAATGTTAGAAAAAGTTGCATATAAAGGGTGATTAAAATATAGTGTAGAGAGAAATTGTACTTTACCAGGTTAGTAGGCTCTCGGTCCCCATGGTTTAATAAACTGATTTCACACCTGGCCTAGAAGAAATCATCACGGCTTCCGTCTACAACGCCCTGAGGAGGGCTCAGTTATACCTCTTTATCCCACTACTGAGCCCCATACAATTTCGATGTAACTGATGCTACCGACAAAATTGTAGAGGCAAATTGCCCTCAAGAATTCATCAGAAAAATTTATCGAATGTTATCTTTGAATCTCTACAAGTTCTTGACCACTGCTAGTATTTTTAAAGGAGTTGTAATGAGATATCATATATTTTGTTAGAACATGATAACCTGCGACACTAAGACAGTATAATGCGAAATCCCTCATCATTAAGGCAACTATCAAACAATAAAAGTTTTAATTGTAGATATTGTAGAAATAGTTTGTAGGATCGGTAAAGGCTTGTTGCGAAAAATTCTAGATGTCCCCTGATCAATTTTACATTTAGGGAATTTAGCATATTTAAGGCAATAAAATGAAAATTTTGTTTAAAACAAGTTTTTGTTTTCGAAAAACTGTTTGATTATAGTGACATATGCGTTTAAAAAATCAGTATAGGTATAATTATTCATCATTGTACCTTATATTAGTGTCGAAACGAGGCATGTGAATTGATCTAGGACAAAGAACTACTTCTACCATCAATCTCCCTGCCTATATATGTCTTAAACTAAATTGACAAACATATTGTACAACCGCAAAATATTATTTTTTTATCTTAAGAGTATTTTTTTTTCTTTTATTATTAGTAGCGATTTCGAGTCAACTTCTGAACTAACAAGACTATGAAAAATGACTTGATGAATTCATTTGAATATATTATATATGCTACAATAAATAGCAAAAATAACTACACGAGAAAATCTGATTCAGATTTTAATAACGTAATGTTAGAGGTTTATAGTAAAACATGAACTAAGGTCGTTTATTGAGCAATTTCAGAGATAACATCAGCAACCTAGAAAATTATGCTTTATGCGATTTTTCGTGGTGATTTAATAAACGGGAATACGGTCAGAAGTAACTACAAACCATTACAGCTTCAAGTTACTATAAAAATATGGATTGATTAATTTTGTGACATTTGTATGTATTAACGTGTATTGACTGATATGCAAGGAAGTTTTGTTTCTTGGATTGCAGAAGAATTGACGGGAACTGTATTCTATTGCCCAATTATCCCAAAAGTTTATTATATATAAATCCTAGTACATGCAGTACTTTAGAATAAAATGTCTACTGTGATTACATTTCTTTGATAAATTCTGTTTAAGATTGTGCATATCTGTCTTTGACGTCATGATTTCGTCTCAAGTTATTGAACAAATAGCCTGATATGGATTGATTTTTGATCACATTGTTTACGCAATGAAAATACACATAAGTACTTTTTCTCTATTTTAATTAAATCCTTTTAATAAGCATATAACAATATATATTCGTATGTAACTAGATAATCTGGAAATTATTTATATTAAATGCCATTTAAAAGTTATGTGGAATCAAGTTCAATGTAAACATGTAAAATAGAAAGTTTTTGGAAGAAACTAATATTTGCGGGACAATAAAAAATGATTAATTAATGACGACACAAAAATTAGCTTTTTGTTGACATTTAAAGCTGTAACATTTGTTAACAATAACTACAAACGATTGAAAAATACCACTTTTTTAAGTTATTACTTACTAACTAATTAACCAATACAACTACTTTCATTTAGTGGGCTTTTAAAATACTTCTAGAGCAAATTTACTGTCGTGCTAAATCTGTTTATTCTGTTCCCAAAAAATAAAATAAATAGTCAAAATTGGGAATTTTGCAATTTTAGATACACAATATAATTTTTAACAAATATGAAATATTGTACAACACTTTTTGCGCGTAATGATATGAATCTTCTCAAAAAATAAACGAAATACCTGTGGAAATATTTGCAATTAAAGTACCAGTTTTATTATGGTAACGGACGTTGTGATACTTCTAAAGCACCGGTTCTCAAACTGTTTTGGTGACGGAACCCTTTTGGAAAGCGAAATACTTGACGTAACCCGACATTAAATCAGTAGTTTTTAAAGCTGTATTCTTATTACTAAAAATAATAAAAGTACAATCTAACAGTTACTACTTATTACTTACTTTACTACGTAACAATGATAATAATAGAAGATATTAAAAGAGAGAAAAAACTAACTAATGGGAGGTATGAAACTGTTTTTCATTTTTCATCAATTGGTTGATGCCTGGTTTTGTAGAAGACATGTAAGGTTAGGCGTCCAGTCTATTGAGTATTTTGCCTTCATGACTGCATAGGTTGAGAATTCTGTTTTGCCCAAATATGTTGCTGAGAACGGGACAATAATATTCAGAACCATTTGGCCAAATGGTATTGGATATTCATCACGGATTCTGCACCAAAAATCGTTCAGAGGCGTCGTTTTAAACAGTGCCTCCATACTTGTTTCTGATGACATTTTTAAAACAGATTCATATATTTCGTTTGATATACATTCGGGATTTTGCAAGTTGGGTAAAAAAAGGATTATGAATCCATGAGTTCAGTTTAATTTTTGTATTCTTGTGTTCTTCGGTAAAATACTTCTCAAAAGATCGCAAACAAACTCAATGACTAACGTAAAGCTTTCTATTCCTCTCTTACCAACGCAAATAATCCAAAAATCAAATTTTCTTTTGAAAGCAATTATTTTGTCACAGGCCTGGAAAACTGTTGTCTGTTTACCTTGCAATGATAAATTTTATTTGATCAGTTTTTAAAAGATACAAACATACAAACGGTCTTTCAAATTAAGAGAAGTATCTGTTGACAAAAACATTTGTAACTCGGCTCTAAGTTCAAATAGCCTTGTTAAAGTTCTACCCCGAGACAGCCATTGCACTTCTGTATGGAGCAGCAGTGTTTTATGTTTGCTGCAATAATCTTCACACAATAATGCGAACAATCGATATAGTAGTGGTCATGTTTTGATAAAAATGATGTTTTGAGCCGTTACATCCATAACTAATTTTAGATTTGACGGCATTTGATTTATCGCAAGTGCTTTTCTTTGGAAGACACAATAGCGCTTTATTTTTTATTCTTGACACTGCTTCTGCTGTTTTTCCTGTTATCGCCTTAGCCCCATCTGCACAAATGTCAGTGCAACCATTCCAACTGAGATCATTTTCTTCCAAAAAAATATATTTATTTTATTAAAATGTCTTCCCTGGTAGTGTTTGTGGACAGCGGTGACCTAACATATCTTCTTCAAAAGAACTTTCATATGAATATCTCACGATAACCACCAAGACAGCCAGACGAGTAACTAGTTCTTATTTGACATAATTTGCCAGATCATGAATTCGTCGTTAAACAGTATCTTTTGCTAGCGGCATAGTAGAAAAATGCTTCGCAGGTTTTTCGTCGAGCATACATTTTTTTATGTCTAACACACATGGCTTTATTAAACTCCTAGCGATAGTGGGCGCTTCACTTGATTGTGCAATGAGATAGCTAACAAAATATGATGTCTTCTTTGCCTTTTCATTGATAATTTGGGTTACATGCATCTTAGATGTTTTAGTTTCCAATAACTGTTCTTTTTACGTACAAAAAATTCTTTATCTTGGTGTTTACAGCGTGGTATACAGTTTCTAAATGTCGGCGCAACTTGGCAGGCTCCATAAAACTATTAGGAAGCGTTTTACTACATAATATGCAGTAAAGTTAGCCTTTGAAATCAACAAATCTGAAACTGATATATGATTTATCATACTTCCTTTTTTTCGCATTTAAAACCGTGGAGCTTGGCGTCGTTGCATCATCGTCTGGATCGGTATCGCAAGGAGTATCGAAATTATCGATACCAGTATCGAGAGTAGTTTCGGAACGAAGGTATTGATACTGGCATCGAAATAAAAATATAGATACCGGTATAGGTAGCAGTATCGAAAGAAGGTGTGTATACCAGTTTGGCCGAGGTTGAATACAAACTTCGGAAAAAGATGAACTAGTATCGATACTGATATCGAAACATAGATACCCACATGTAATTATGTATATCCAAGTATCGCCAGATAAATATCGATTCCAGAAATATCCTATATCGGAATCAAAGTATCGATACTGGTATCATATCAGTAGTATCGCAACATCTCTAACTATGGTATCAACATCGTCACTTGTCAAGTTTTCTAAACTCAATTGGTTTAATTTAGTTATATGTTCTTATAATTTCAAAAAATACTAACACGTGCATTGTACTCATTATGAAAGTAAGAACTGGCATACAAGGCAACAGTGAAGGGTAATTAAATTCATTTTAATAAAAAGTTACAAACACAGAGCCCTGTCTTTTACGAATATACATAAAGTTTCTGCCGAAAACGACGACGTATTTGCCCAACACTTGATAACACCTTATATGTTCCATGTAAGTGGCAAGTGTATGTTAGGACATTATGAACGGTTAAATTTTACCCGAAATGTTTAAACTTCCAAAACACGTGCCCTGAAGTTTCGCAGAACGTAAGTCGTTGTTTCAACCTCAAGCATTTAACATGAGTTTACGTGTTTCATGATTATTGTTCTCTGCATATTTCCAGAGATTAAACTCGGCAGTTATAAAAGTGAATCTATACGACGGAAGCCAGATGTATGAAAGCGTATCCTCCATTCGGATATGTTTGTAATCTTGTTAGATATGATTCGTCTTTTACATGGACTGGATGTTAATGACTGTTCGGGCTATTTATGTGAATTGGAGTTGTCAGTTAAGCTTGGAATTATTGCGGGGAAATTCATTGAAGAAATATTCGAAAATATGTACCTAAGCTTATTTTTATTTACAAACTATTTAGTTGATACCTAGTTGGTAAAATTACCAAGGTAAATAAAAAAATTGAGAAAATGTTATCCATACTCTTGTAATTGCGGATACAGTTACCTATTATCCCAATAAAAAGAAGTTGGAAATTATCGGAAATCATTTGCAGTATCTACATATCCATAGTTCCTGGATAGACTCTAATGTCCAGTGAACGATACAACTTAAAACAATTTCCTGATTACAAGACCATGCTTGCTACTAAATAAAAAAGACAACGATTCTGTAATACTAAACACGAACGAATATGTAAGAAAAATGAATAGTTTAATGTGAACGCCGTACTACTTAACTATTTACAATAATCCTAGTAACTACTTTAAGAAAAAGACAAAAGAAATTTTAGATAGGTCTTTTCTTATGACTAATATCAGATAGGCCATTATCTCGCATGAAACATCTTATGTTAAGTTATGACAACCTACACACTACCAAAAATGCAGTCGGACATTTCACAATTCGGTACAATCTCATAACTAAGTATTATGTTGGTATCTGGCCAAAACTCCTCAATCTATTGTCCAGCAAGCAAGTTTATAAATTGAAAACTAAGAAGGAAGAATCCCTCTTAGATACCCTAACGCACCTCTTACCAAATTTCAGACAGTGACATTCCAACAACCAAACACAATATTCTTCTGGTGAAACACTGCTCACCAATTTTTCATTTCCAAATACCTTGAAAAAAAATAAGTTGTGGAGTCCCTTTGACCAATACTAGCTAATATTTTCAAGGAACAAATCGAAATCCAAGAGCTAGACCCACCCAACTTAAACAACAAATATGTTTATGACAGTAATGTCATCTGCTCTAACGGCAGTAATTCACTAGATCATTTTCTGCGACATTTCAATAGTATACATCCAAATATTCTGCTCACTAATTGAATTCAAATCTCCTCTTCCATTTCTTAATGTTCCCAAAGTCAAAACTTATAACGGTAGATCCTCACATACCATCTTCAGGAGACCAACCAGCTCAAATCGGATCATCTTGAACAATTGAATTCTGTCATTATAACATAAATTTTTAGATCTATTCGACACACAGATATTACCAAGAGACAATTCGAACTAAAGACCCTTCTTTTTTTACTGTTAATTTGTATTTTCTATTTTCACTACGATTGCTGAAAAGCAGAAAGGGAAGATAATCGAAAAGTTAAGATCAGTTAAGGCAATTTGTTGAAATTGCCCGGAACACAAGTTCCTTTCCTATGGAAATATCCCAAATTCCAAATTTTGAAGATTGTGAAACTTAATTAAAACTTATGAAAGATAAGTGAACTCAAGATTAATAAAGACTAACAAAACATGGATCGACAACGATTCTGAAAAAGAATTGAAAGATCTCATTTAAACATATAAGTATTTTGAAATATATTACATATTTCTCAGGGAAAGTTGTTGACAAAATCCACTGGGCTGCTTTCTCTCAGTTAATTACCCGAGAGAGTTTTTTTATAAGAAAGCAACTAACGTTCCGGGAAATTTCCACAAGTTGCCCCTACTACTCTGGGATTTTCGATCATTTATTTGGTCTCTTTTTCAGAAATCGCTGTAGCGAAAGAAAACCTATATGAAAGATCATAATAAATCTTTACATCCTTATTATTCAAATATTACTTAAACATAATCTTAGATATATCGGCTATTATCCGGTCCACAGCATACGTACAATTCGAAAATCTCTACAAACGACGAATACTACAATTGTCTCTGATCATTGACAAAATAACCCATATTCTAAATTAAATCATTTTTCAACACAATAATACCAAACACGTCATAGCGGACCCAACCAATACACAAAAAGGACCAGGTGCCTAATAAGGCTCAAGGAGTTTACGAAAAGCCATGTCGGGATTATCCACAAAGCTACATCAGTCTTATCAAAAAACGCTTCAATCATAGAATATATGAACACTTCCTATCAGTTCGCAAGACGGCTCTCACATATTATCATATATAAACAGGACACTATCAATTTTGAAGAGAACCAGACTATTATTTTCTTCAACACTCTTAGGATATCTACTATTCTTGAAGCTATTGAGGTAGAGAAGCAACAACTATGAGTACACCCTCAGTGCAGTTATCTAATAAGACTTGGAGTGTAAGCAATGTGCATTTTCATTTTTTTTAACACTTTTGCCATACTAAGAACAACAAGATATAACTGGTATCGTGAATTAACACTCCTAAAAAAAAATTCGAGTTCATAATCCTGTTAAAAAAATTGCCAATTCTCAAATTGAATTTATTAAAATAAAACAAAAATACGCGAGATTCCAAACATCAACATTAAACATATATCACAAAATATATCGTAAATCTGCAATAGTACTAAAGATATATTGGGTTAAATTATTATGTTCGTCTCTAAGATCCATAGAAAAAAAAAGATCTGGAAATAAAGTGTCGATATCCAATCATAATAACTTTAGCACAGTGTTAATCGCTGCTAAAGTACAAATCATGCAAGAAACAAAGAAAGATCTGCAGCTAGCGACATTTCGATCTAGCCAACTATATGAATAGTAGCACCTCTGAATATCAACTAAAAAAGCAAAATGTATGACGTTGGAGGATTGTCATTTGGGGAACTTAATCTCGTTTGGGTGGACATTCAGTCCCTTAGCCCCCCCTGGATCCGCCATTGCTTTCCAACTTATGTAAGTGAAACGATGAACGAAGTATACAAAGAGCAGATATTAAATTTGTACAGGAAACCAAAACTTAAATAATAATGAACAAATTTGAATTTAAAAATAATAAATAGAATGGAAGTACTGCATAAACAAGTAATATACTGTAGACCATGAAAAGGGGAGCCAATTTGCTCCGAAGCAAGAGCAGATCCAACGACGACTGTCAGGGAGGGGGGCGATCCAGTCAGCTAGGGGGGCAATCTCATAGGAATTTTAACTAAATAGAGGGGAGCTACTTTTGTGTTTCAGATACATTGAATTTCTCGTGCTATTACATTATAAATAATCGATGGAATGTCTTCGATGACACATTACATATAATATCCAAAAAAATGTATGAATTAGATGTTGCGGTTTTAGTTTTAGTTCAATGCTGGTTCAATGCAAGTAAAAAATTTGACGAAAGACCTTTAGCGGAACCATCAATAAAAGTTAATCACTGACCTTTTACGTCGAAGCTCTGCAGGTGGTATTTTCTTGGTTCTTCTTTCTTCAGAGGCTAGCCCCACAACAGCAGGAACTGATTTTAGAGCTTCGTCTGGACAACACGTTACACAAAAAATAGCGACGTAATGTTCATTGATTGAGCAAACAAAAAAAGCAGGTTTGGTTGGGCACAACATGGATCACAATTCTTTCTGTTTTTAGAACAAAAAAATGTATAAACATAAATTAGCATTAGCGGGCCGGGGAGTTTTCGAAAAAGGTGCAAAAGTTTAAAAATCAATTGAATAATTCAATCAACTTTAAAAACTAAGAACAAACAAGTTGCGGGGACGCAACAATCCATTTTTGAATTTTTTAATAGAAAGAAATAATTATTTTAAGTTCTTTTATATAGGATTCACACTTTTTGTGTTAAAATCACTGATATTGTGGCTCTTGGAAGGGGCGATCACCCCCTTTTCGATCCAGCGATAAAAAATGTATAAATATATGTAAAATTTTTAATTTCGTTTTACTTAATAAAATAAACACAGTCTTGTTGTGTTCTGAACTATAAAAATATAGGACAATAAATAAATGCAAATTATATAAATATCCGATTCCGAAATGGAAAACAAATCAATGAAATAATTGGATAGCTTTCTCGTAAGAAGTCAAAGCAAGTACAATTATACAAAAATCGTTTGTAGATGCTTAAAATATTGGAAATAAAAAAAAATAAAATTAGTGAAATTGGGTTTCCGCATACTACAAAAGCCGTTTTTTACACTTTTTATTTCTTTTTTGTTTTGATGGATTAGTATGCAGCCCTAAACCATTTTATTATATTCGCCTTTTATATATTGTTTACAATTTGACTTTAATGTAAACTAATGTTCATTCAGGGTGTTCCTAAATTGGAGGTACAAACGAAAAGGGGAGATTCCTTGAATAGTTTTAGGAAGAAAAAGTCCCATAAACATGGGTCCGCAAACGTTTCGTTTTCAAGATACAGAGTGTTAAAGTTTCAATTTTTTTCAAGTTTTTTTCTCATAGTATCTGCACTTCACAAGATATTTAAATGAAATTTGGCATAGATATTACAATTAGGAGTTTACACCTTGTGACAGGCCAATTTCGATTGCAAATCTACAGGGTGATATTTTTTCGGGAACACTGTCCACTGTTGTCCTTCAGAACTTTTTTTTGGGGAGCCACTGGTACTTTCAAAAATTTTAAAGAAAAGCTTTGTTGTTATATCAAACTTTATGTTGTCTTGTAGTTTTGTCGTATCTACTTCCGGTTTCGAGAAAAAAAATTTGAATGATTCTCTTGAAGTCCTCAGAAAATTCCGAATTGTCATAGAAATCTAGTTACCTACCTAGTAGGCTGTGGTGAATGAATAAATTTATTGTTAGTTTTGACACATCAAATTAAACTCCTGTGTTTTGAAAATTAAAGATGGTTGCATTTTAATATCAAAACATGCCGAATTTTACGAATTCCGAAATGGCTGACATGCATTTCATGTATGGTCTTGCAAATGGTAATTCAAGAGAAGCTAAGCGTCTTTACATGGAACGCTATCCCAATAGAGTGATGCCTGGTCATCGGATGTTCTCTAATATTCACAAAAGTCTCTCAGAAACTGGATCTTTTTCTGCCAAAAATATTAATGCAGGTAGACCACGAAGTGTGAGAACACCACGAGTCGAAGAGGCAGTGCTAAACGAAATAGAAGAACATCCAGGCACCAGTACAAGAAAAATTAGTGTTACCTTAAATACAAGTCATCAAGTTGTTTGGCGGATCTTGCGGGATTCTTTGCTCTATCCTTATCACATTCAGAGGATGCAGGCGCTCTTGCCTCGAGGTTGTCATCCAATAATTATTTTTTGTCAGTGGTACCTCAACAGACTATTGAACAATCCTCATTTTGATTGCCAAATCCTATTCACTGATGAAGCCTGTTTCTCAAGGACTTCAATCATAAATTTTCATAATGAACACATATGGGCTGAGGAGAATCCACATGAAATTGCAGAAGCTTATTTTCAAGAGGAATTTTCATTAAATGTGTGGGGTGGTAATATTGGCGATTATTTGATTGGTCCTTTCTTCTTGCCAGGACGACTTACTGGTCAATCATACAGATATTTTTTAGAGAACGATTTGCCCTTGTTATTGGACGATATACCTCTTATGATGCGACGTGAAATGTGGTTCATGCACGACGGTGCTCCTGCTCATTTTTCACTTTTGGCTAGGGAGTATTTGAACGAAAATTATGTAAACAGGTGGATTGGACGAGTTGGACATCAGCCATGGCCCGCGAGATCCCCAGATTTAAATAGTTTAGATTTCTTTCTATGGGGCCATCTGAAAGCTCTAGTGTACATAAAGCCAGTGAATACCGTAGGCGCGTTTGATACAATTAGAAATACTCCAGGAGTGTTTGAAAGAGTTCGATCGTCTATGAGAAGAAGAACAGAAGCTTGTATAAGGGTTGGGGATGACATTTTCAACAATTGCTGTAGTTTAGTTCCTTTGTTGTTATTTAGTTTTTTTTATTATGATTAATTTTTGAGTTGTACGTTTCTTGCAGTAATACATTTTTTTTGATGATTGTACCAGTTTATCGAATCTTTAAGAATCATTGCTAGTTTAATAATTCAAAATTTTTTTCTCGAAATCGGTAATAGATACGAAAAAACTACAAGAGAACATAAAGTTTGTTATAACAACAAAGCTTTTCTTTACAATTTTTGAAAGTACCAGTGGCTCACCAAAAACAAGTTCTGAAGGACAACAGTGGACAGTGTTCCCGAAAAAATATCACCCTGTAGATTTGCAATCGAAATTGGCATGTCACAAGGTGTAAACTCTTAATTGTAATATCTATGCCAAATTTCATTTGAATGTCTTATGAAGTGCAGATACTATGAGAAAAAAACTTGAAAAAAATTGAAACTTTAACACTCTGTATCTTGAAAACGAAACGTTTGCGGACCCATGTTTATGGAACTTTTTCTTCCTAAAACTATTCAAGGAATCTCCCCTTTTCGTTTGTACCTCCAATTTAGGAACACCCTGTATATTTGACAACTGGGAAGCGCCTCCGTTTCTTCGGGCGTTACAGTCACAACAAATACCCTGAAATTAAGAAAAATAAGAAGACTATTTTAATAAAACTTTTATTGAGCCCTGAGTTGCTGATTAATGTATTGTATAATGATATTCAATAATGTAACATCGTTGAGAATTAATAGGATCTTGATAATTTCACAGTTCTGTCATGACAATTTCCTGTCCGCATAGTCCCAATATTCATAAATAACACTTTTTTTTGTTTTTCTCCATTTATTTCCCGTTTCCAAAGAGACATTCAAAGCGATTGTTCAGAAAATGTAGCAGTTATCAAGATTACATCCTTTTCGTAGGTAATTGAATTGAATTTAAATTGCTCTCAGCTGTTTTCAGCTGTCGAAAATAATTTCACTTCTAGAAAAGTTCGACGATATGAGCATAATTTACGGACAAATTGACTAAATTTAGAGACGATTTTTCGTTGAAATGGTGCGCTTTTAAAATGTATTCGTGATTATGAAAGACAGTTACATTTCTTATAATGATTTTAAAAATCTCAAATTATTTGTATACGGTGATTGTACATTCTGGTTAAATTTTTAATTTTATATGTAACTCTGAAAGTTTTGAAGTCTGTAAGATGTTTCTTTAATTTTCGAAACTTTAGAGGCAACTTTATTCCGCATTTCAGTTTGATTATATATGTATGGTTTAGTGTATACCTGAGTACTAATAGAATTGTGTCCTGGTTTAGTGTATACCTACGTTCTATAGTATTGTTGTCCTGCCAAAATTTTCACATCTTATAACAAGCCTGGATTCAGCAAGTCTAATTCTAATTTAATGCGGTGGTTAAAATATCATTTTCATGTTACTCGTACAAACTGTTTTATAATGGGCAAAAGTAAAGTTTTAATTCAGCGACCTTCTGAAAAGTGTTACCAAGAAAAGTTCTTTTCGAAAATAGCTTTTCCCCAATTGAGGTTCCTATGTATGAATACGTCCGAAATATTTTAAAAAATGTTATGTGCGATCGTAAAGCTCAAATGTATGAGAAAACAGATACTGTAAAGATATAAGATGAGAAAGTCTTCTAAGTTTTGATGAAAATTTGGGTATGAAAGAACAATTTTCCATGCGGTAACGCGTTTGCTCAAACTGGAACAAAAACAACAAAAAAAGTGAATACACTGAGCGCTGTTTGAAGCTGATTACGCGTGATAAAAATGAATCTTGTGTAGGAAGGTACATAGCATTTACTCTCAGCATATTGGAAAGAAGAGGACAAAGGGGGCCAAAGGGTTCGAAGACGCAACACTTGGCAGCAAAATGATGGCTCATTTTTGGACAAACACAGTATTTTGCCCACTACATTTCTTCTGAAAATCTCGACAAACAATAGCGACTGCTATATTGCTTTATTGAACCAACTGAATGATGCCTATACGCACGTGGCAAAGAAAAAAACAGGTTTTCACGAAATCGAACCACCAATATTCACCAGATGTAGACTCATCTCACATCTTGTACCGCTAACAGGTCCCAATAAGTTGCTTACTGTTTACCACAACATCTTATCAAGTAAGATTGATACAGAAATAATCATTCTCATTACTCCATTACTTACTGACCAAGCAGTTCCTGTAGCTGGTGGCTTCTTCCATATTCTACCGGTTGTTTAGAAAGAAAAATATGCATACGAAAAGGTGTGTCGCAAGTCATTAACTTGCGATAGGTGATTAGAACAGGACTCTGAAGAATATTTACCACTAAAATAGAGAATATTATAAAACTAATTACAAATGTGTTTTCAAAGTACGTCTCGCTAAAAACAATAACAACATAACCAAAATTAATTCAATCCATTACAAGATATACAAAGAAAAATAAAGGTGTATTTGTGAGCATACATCCTGGAGAAGTAACGAAGAACATTTCATGCCCAGTTGAATCTTCATGTTGGGTCAGAATGGAATGTGAATGAAGACAGCTGCGTTTAACCAAAGTATACTGCTCTGCAAGAGCATGGACTGGAATACACTGCAAGAGTTATTTAACTTTTGGAACGTGATGACAATTGTGAGATTTAGGATTTTGGTTCCGTCTAATTACTTTGGATGGATTCTGGTATTAGTGCATTTGGGTTATAAGTTTTGGAGAGAAATGAATGTTGAGCAGTTTTTGACAGTAGTGGAATTTTCGTTTTCTTCATTTTTGTAACGGATAAGTATTTATTAAGACAAAGTGTAGTAGGGCAATTTTGAACAGTTACCCGGATTACTGGTTGTATTTTGTAAAAAGTATACACTCTATACCCCTATTTGTCATAGGAAGACTGGTTTATCATTCCTCGAATAGCTTTGGTTCCGCTATTGTCATCAGGTGAATAATTGGAAATTCAGATTATCCTTCGTATTTATACCCTTCAATGGTCAGGCTCATTGGTTCGCTTAGTCCCCTGTCTCGTCTAATCAGCGTCGCCATACCTGACGATTCGTTGTCGGTGATGTGCAGCGGCAGTGGCTCAAGAAGAGTTCTCCAAACATTTTTAATTTGGACTCTGGGCTCGCTGATTACATTCTCATTAGAGATTATGTATGAATGTTCTTTTATAATAGGGCTCTTCCGTGTCCATTACCCTTCCCTGGTCCGAGTTGATGTTATAGTGTTCGGTCCACGCATGAATAGCCAATCCAAGAATTTATTAGCTCCCCCGTTTTAGTAGCTATGTGGTGCTCCTTAACCCTAATGTCCAGTGGTCGCTTGGTCTCGCTAATGTAGAGATTGCCACATTAACAGGGTATGTTGTATATACAGTTTTTTGGTACTGCGGTATTATCCCGTTTTGGTTTTGTGATCATGCTCCTCAAGGTGTTGTTGCTTTTGAATGTGGCAATCTCTACATTGGAGAGACTAAGCAACCACTGGACATCAGGGTTAAGGAGCACCGCATAGCTACTTAAAGGGAAGACCTAACAAAGTCTGGATTAGCTAATTAAGCATGGACCGAACACTCTATTACAATTATCTGATACGAAATAACTATATTTTTTTCTGTGATATAAAATAACAGGAAAAATTCCTCTATAGAAAAAAGACATTTATCAACAGTCAAAGGGAATGTTAATTTATTTAGTTGATACCATAATCTGAAAAACATTTGTTTGCAACAGTTCAGTTTCAATATTTATCAACTAATTTTCAACTGTATCGTTTTATCTGTTATAGAATTATTCTTTCTCATTACTCCAGCATAAAGACTAGCAAACATCGCTTCTCCTGAATGAAAAGCAAACAGAAACTTCTTATTTACTTTCGGGAAAGGCTCGTTATTTCATCGAGAAAGCGACATATTTCATCATGCGCGGGCGGAACGGGATATTCTCGTCAACCGCAGTTTAATGAAGTAATGAGACGAAGTTAGGCACAAGCAGAGCAAGAAGGTGATCTGTGCCGGCAGTCCAAATTAACGAGTCCCACCGATAAATCAGCACCTCCTGCTCATAACAGACGAGCCGTCGAACCACGAGACCATCTCGCCTGCCAAATGCACAGCCGCCCTTTTGATATGTAACTCGCAGGCAAGCAGGCAGGCAGCCAGCCAGGCAGCACCACCTCACCACACCATTGCGAAACCCTAAATTTTAGTGATTTATACGAGCCGATAATAATTACTTACTCCTCTGCGAAGTCTTAGAGTCGGCATTCGGCATGAAAGTTTAGGTGAAGATGAAGACAAGAAACTCGCACGAAAAGCTCCCGAACCGGATTCGAGGTGGTGTTAGTTGTATCAGTACGAGGAGAGTTCTCGATTTATGGCTTATTTTATCTTAATGGCAACGTCGCGTCGGTGAACGTCTGCTCGTGTTTAATTGTCCGTCAATAATTCACCGAAGAGCAAAAAGAACGTCTTAATAGGGAACTGGTCCTGGAAAAGGGGTTATTATTAGAATTGTTGAAAATATTTTACAATGAATAGATATGGTCAGGTCAAGTCAAGGAATACTTAGTGTAATGTTTGTTATACACAGTATGAAATTATAGCTACAGGAGTCCGACAAAAAATTAAGGATAGTTATATCCATACTACCGTTTAACACTTAGCTCCCATGTGCATCATGTTTGGACACTGTGAGGGTTTCTTGCAACCCATGTGGTCATATTTGGCTGCAAAACTTGCACACTTTGAATCGTTATGTATCATCGAGAATCGCAGATATGTGCGATTTCTACTGTAAGCATACGGGTGCAAGTAAACATTACCTATCGATAGGTCGAGGATTCCTAAATATCATAAGGGCTAATAATGTCTCGCAGCGGAACGTTCAGTAGTAAATGTTTTAAGTGATGTTGCTATCAGTGCATTGTTTATTTTAAGTAGAGAAGTTTGTATGGAATAATGAGCAATCAGTGGGATATAAACAATTTAAGTGAGTATGAAATTAGAAAAATTATTAAGGAAAGTGATCTCTTTGATAGTGGGAGTGAGTTTGATAATTCTATTGAAGATCCTAACTATGATGAATCAAGTGAAGGAGAAAGTGATAATAAATTGTTGATTCATGTCACAGAAAAAAGGCAACACTTTCTGATAATATTCTGCAAAAAATAGAAAGAATCAGAATCGCCAAGGATGCACATTGAACATCTACAGGGGGCACACAACAAATATCTATAAACGATTATAGTGAAAGTCAAACTGATTTCGACGGATTGCCGACTACTGAAGGACTTCCATTAGAGTTGCGAAAAGCTGTTGTCATTTGGGGACGTACCGACTGTTCTACACTGAATAAGTTTGATTTTGATGGTGATGCTATGGTTTTCAAAATATTGATTATAAACAAGACTATTGATTTTTACTTGTTATTTTTAGAGCCAGTTATAGATCTTTTTGTTGAAGAGACTAACCCATATTATAACAAATTACGATTGACGGAATTACGAACGAAACAATAGGCAAAAACAGTATGATAGGTAAATGTGAAGAAATGTTGGTTTAATCATTTGGATGAGTTTAGATAAAAAGCCAATATTTCGAGCTTACTGGAGTAAAAATACATGTTATAAGAATGTCATATCTACTTCCTGTGGAATGAGCCGCAAAAGATTTGATGCATGTGGCAAATAATGAAAATTTTCCTGAAAATGATAAGCTTTACAAAATAAATGCAGTCGTTCATCTCCCGAATGGAAAATTTCAGGAACTGGGCAAATGTAATATCATGTATGTAATTTGCAACATTTTTGGTACCCTCGGGTTTTTATGGCTTTACAAGGAAGTATTTGCGTTTAACCCGCATGTACCAAAATTGCAACAGATGGTATAAAGAAAAAACAAAATATTTTGGTGAAAATTTGATAATACAAATGGTATATAAGTCAATTGACGATGTTTTATATAAAAAAAAACAGTGGGTTCCTGAAATAGTTTCTGAATTATACCCTGGGAGTTAAAGTGTTTAAAAAAATTGTTATAAAAACTGTACATCTCACCTATAAACTATTTACATGTAAATAAAATTGAAGGGTCTGTCAAGCTATAAGAGACGGTTGCGTGCCCTTAACGACACTGCTAAATATAACCAAGTATTGGGAAATGCAATGGTTGCCGAACAATCCAGGCCAATAAAGAAAGTTGGAAACAATTATCTATATATTGTTCTACAGTCCGTGGGTTCAATTTAAAATTATACAACTAATATTCATTTTCACTTTTCTAGAACTTTTATTTACATCAAATTATACACAACAGCTGATTCAAATGACAATAACAATTTTACATATAAGCTTTTCGCTGTACTAACTAACTTGCGATCGTGGGCTGATTCCTTTTAAAACCAGCATGGAAAATTCTCGAAATGGCTCCATTTTAATGAATCATCAATTCTACAGTTGCCGAACCATTTCGAGAACCATTTTTTTCCTGAAAGCGATCGGTGTCGTGCTGGAATGAAACCAGGGCCGGCTTAAAGAAATTTCGTTACAATTAAATAGAAAAAGACAAAACGGTTCAGTACCATATTCTCCTCTGTCCTTCAACTGATTTTCTTTACTTTTGCTTTCTTAAGTAGTTACTGATGACTTTCAGTGCAGAATGTTAAATATAATATTTACGTCCATACTGTCAATGCCGAGCATATAAAAGTAACAGTACCCCAGATTGTTTGGAGAAATAGTCATAACATGGATTGACTCGAATGTTAAAGACTAAACTAAATTAATTGAAAAACTAATAAATTTGGAACCGTCCTTAAAGTTATTCGTCCATTGCTTTGTAAGTATGGTTTCTGAACTAGAATCAGAAATAGGTTATTTGATCAATTTATTGCTGATAATATTTTGTTAATTTTAACATTATACTTTCTATATTCTTTTTATTTTATATATAATTTCAAATAATTTGATTAGGATTACAAAAATCTTGAATTTTTACACAGATCATTAGATTTAAGATCAACAGTGAGATCTGGCAGCCCTGATGGTCATGCTGATGTAGGGACTGTTTTAAATTGTGACGTTTCATAATATGGTCAGCTGTTACTATAGTACAGCCCGGTGGTTTTCAATTCAATGAGTAAAGTTTAAGATTTGAGGCTTATTCTCTGAGAAAAGTTTCTAACAAAAATAGGTATTATTTAACATTAATTAACATCAGGTACTCAATTTAAGGCTATTACAATTTTTCCGTCTCATATTCCAAAATATATATTAACTAATATTTGAAAATATTATATTTGATATTAATTTACAATATATTAATATTTTTATAGAAAATTGATATTTTTTATGTAGAAAACTGTAACAATATATTAACTAGGTACCTACACATCTATTCTAGTATAAAAACTATTTTTGTTCAACATATTTTTACTTAGAAATATCTTCGATAGTTTAGCATAAAGCGTTGTTATTGGTAAAGTAGATCAATACAGGGCCGGACCCAGATTTTAAGCTTCAGGAGGGGCGATCCTGTACTAAGTTTTCCAAAGTATAATTTTAAACTCACATTACTTGGACTATTACATTCCAAATGGTCGTTATGTGGTTTAAACCCATAGAAGTGACCTTCTTCTAGGCTCTTGGAGTTAACATTACCTCGTCTTAACATTAAATTTACTAACTTTTAGGCTCTCGGCAACCATTGGATCCGCCCATGGATCAGTACTGATTTTATGGACAAGTTGCATTTACTTTCATATTAAATATACTGTGTTTGATGTGAATTGAATTATTTGTCACCGGACAATAGAGAATGTATTAAAGATTGAGGTTATCATAGGGTTGGTGGTCAACTCTTTCTTTTCTTCAATATTTATGAACTTTATTGAAACCGCAAATGAGGGAAACTTTTAGGTTGCAAAGAACAATCTTCCAATTATTATATCGAACATTTTATTAGGAGCCGTTCCAGTATGTGTAGTAGGTACTGTATTAATTTACATGTTTTTTTGGTGGCCGGTCAACGAAACCAATCATTTTACAGATATCTCTATTTAAAATTTCAATATTAATACCTATTAAATATTAAATATATTAATACTTAAAGCAATGCATTTGCTGTAAGCTCCACACTATAGTAATCCTGCACTGGTTTACATTCGTACGTAATCGTATTTCAATTGACTGAATTTTGTTTTGAATGATGGCATTGCAGTTTTTTATACCTTAAATGCAAAAAATTATGCACTTCGTATTTATTTTTAATAAAACATCGTATATGAATTAAATTAAGCTTTTGTTTCAAAAAACTGCGGTACATCCTTTGTATTGGTGAAAGGTTCATATCTGGAGACCCGTTTTCCTGTCATACCATTGCTTTTCTAATATTCATTTTCTATCTATGGTTATCCGATATGCTACCATTTGTTTCACCCCGCGTCAGTTTTGTACACACACCTCATAGGTATTCATATTAAATATTCTCTGTTTGATGTGCATTTAATTATTTTATTAATATATTACTATTACAATCTTCCGAAGTTGTGTAAAAAATTGTCAGTCAGCGGACAATAGCGAATGTATTTTAAAGATTGCAGTTCTCATAGGGTTGTTGGTCATCTCTTTATTTTCTTTAATATTCATGAACTTGATTGAAACCGCAAATGAGGAAAACTTTTAGGATTTAAAGAACAATCTTCCAATTATTATATCGAACATTTTATCAGGACCGATTCCAGTGTGTGTTGTATTGTATTGATTTACATGGTTTTTTGGTGGCCTGTCAACGAAACCAATCATTTTACAGATATTAACTACTGACACCCAATTATCTCTATTTAAAATTTAAATATTAATATCTATTAAATATTAAATATATTAATACTTAAAGCAATGCATTTGGTGTAAGCTCCACACTATAGTAATCCTGCACTGGTTTACATTCGTACGTAATCGTATTTCAATTGACTGAATTTTGTTTTGAATGATGGCATTGCAGTTTTTTATACCTTAAATGCAAAAAATTATGCACTTCGTATTTATTTTTAATAAAACATCGTATATGAATTAAATTAAGCTTTTGTTTCAAAAAACTGCGGTACATCCTTTGTATTGGTGAAAGGTTCATATCTGGAGACCCGTTTTCCTGTCATACCATTGCTTTTCTAATATTCATTTTCTATCTATGGTTATCCGATATGCTACCATTTGTTTCACCCCGCGTCAGTTTTGTACACACACCTCATAGGTATTCATATTAAATATTCTCTGTTTGATGTGCATTTAATTATTTTATTAATATATTACTATTACAATCTTCCGAAGTTGTGTAAAAAATTGTCAGTCAGCGGACAATAGCGAATGTATTTTAAAGATTGCAGTTCTCATAGGGTTGTTGGTCATCTCTTTCTTTTCTTTAATATTCATGAACTTGATTGAAACCGCAAATGAGGAAAACTTTTAGGATTTAAAGAACAATCTTCCAATTATTATATCGAACATTTTATAAGGACCGATTCCAGTGTGTGTTGTATTGTATTGATTTACATGGTTTTTTGGTGGCCTGTCAACGAAACCAATCATTTTACAGATATTAACTACTGACACCCAATTATCTCTATTTAAAATTTAAATATTAATATCTATTAAATATTAAATATATTAATACTTAAAGCAATGCATTTGGTGTAAGCTCCACACTATATTAATCCTGCACTGGTTTACGTTCGTACGTAATCGTATTTCACTTGAATGAATTTTGTTTTGAATGATGGCATTGCAGTTTTTTGTACCTTAAATGCAAAAAATTATGCATTTGGTATTTCTCTTTAATAAAACATCCTAGATGAATTACGAGCATTTGTTTCAAAATACTGCGGTACACCCTTTGTATTCGTGAAAGGTTCATATCTCGTGACCCGTTTTCCTGTCATGCGATTGCTTTTCTAATATTCATTTTCTATCTATGCTCGGCCGATATGCTACCGTTTGTGACACGCCGCGTCAGTTTTGTACACACACCTCATAGGTATTCATATTAAATATTCTCTGTTTGATGTGCATTTAATTATTTTATTAATATATTACTATTACAATCTCCCGAAGTTGTTGTGTAAAAAATTGTCAGTCAGCGGACAATAGAGAATGTATTTTAAAGATTGCAATTTCATAGGGTTGTTGGTCTTCTCTTTCTTTTCTTTAATATTCATGAACTTAATTGAAACCGCAAATGAGGAAAACTTTTAGGTTGTAAAGAACAATCTTCCAATTATTATATCGAACATTTTATCACGACCGATTCTAGTGTGTGTTGTACTGTATTAATTTACATGGTTTTTTGGTGGCCTGTCAACGAAACCAATCATTTTACAGATATTAACTACGGATACCCAATTATCTCTATTTAAAATTTAAATATTAATACCTATTAAATATTAAATATATTAATACTTAAAGCAATGCATTTGCTGTAAGCTCCATACTATATTAATCCTGCACTGGTTTACGTTCGTACGTAATCGTATTTCAATTGACTGAATTTTGTTTTGAATGATGGCATTGCAGTTTTTTGAACCTTAAATGCAAAAAAATATGCACTTCCTATTTCTTTTTAATAAAACATCCTAGATGAATTACGAGCATTTGTTTCAAAATACTGCGGTACACCCTTTGTATTCGTGAAAGGTTCATATCTCGTGACCCTTTTCCTGTCATGCGATTGCTTTTCTAATATTCATTTTCTATCTATGCTCGGCCGATATGCTACCGTTTGTGACACGCCGCGTCAGTTTTGTACACACACCTCATAGGTATTCAGTGTGCCTCCATATTTGATTTGATTTTACTCGAGCATATAAAATGCAAGCTCTCACCTCGTACGTCTTCTAAATTTTAATATGCAGTAATCTGACTTGCGAAGCTGCACCCGAGGGGTTCGAATTTCTCAACATCCTCACGGGAAATAAGATTGTGTATTTACATTAGGACGTCTGAAATAGACGACTATACGGAATGCTATATCAATAACCAGAGACAAGAGTTTAAGTTTCGTGACACAGAAAAAAAATGTATATCCTCGTTTTGTCAGGCAATGCAACGACTTTATATGAGATTGTTTTGTCGAGCGGAAGGATTCGAGAAAACTAACTTTTTGTTTGTGTCATAAGCAAAATATTTCCTTGCGAATTCCACCATGACTTGAATAAAGATGTGGATCGTCCTCAATTCCAGAACGAACCTAGAGGATTCTCTAGTTGAGTGGGTTAGTCTGAGCCGACGGTTTCGATGTATTGAGGAAATCAGTGTTTTTAATCGTGACGAGCATAATTAAACAATGATAATTTCATGAACTCTAGCCTACATTGAATATATGCTGCCTTACTCAGAAACTAATATCAATTGAAAGATGGATTTATTTAGGTCCTTCTATAATTTGTCCAGGAACATACTCAATGCAGGGTGGATCCAGATAATTTTACTTAAACTAGTGGTCGCCCAGTGGTCGAAATTCGACCCTATTTCATGAAATTGTAAAAAGTATATTTTTATAAGAAACGGAGTTGTGGAGAAATCGGAGAAGTAGATGTAATGACCAAAATTGTTCACTCATGTTGACAAATCTATCGCAATAAAAAAAATGGAATCAAATATCGGTATTCGAAATATTTTTGACAAATGAATGACCCCTCAAATTTTTGGCTGGAACCGCAAAATATTTGATATAATAATTGGAATATTGTTCTTTGCGGTTTCAATCAAGTTCAAGAATATTAAAGAAAAGAGGACCAACAACCCTAGAAGAACTTAAATATTTAATACATTCTCTATTATCCGCTGTCTGTTTTTTACACAACACCTTCGGGAAGTTTGTAATAATGATATAATAATCAAATCATTAAATTCACATTAAAAACAAAATATTTAATATAAAAGTAACTGCAACGCGTCCGAAAAATCAATACTGATCTACTACATTGACTATTTTACCACTAAACACGAACAACGCTTGAATGCCACTTCTAGAAATACATGCTCTAAGAATATAAGTTTTGAGTTTTGACCGTATGGCTGCGGCGGCACTGTCAGTTGTTTGGCGTTTATTATATTTTATTTAATAATTGAACCAATATTATAAATTAATATTAGCATTCTGCACTGAAGGTGAAAATTGGTTGAGAGACACAGGAGAAAATGGTACCTAATGGTTTTGTCTTTGCCAATTTTTATATAGATAGCTGTTGCATTCTCAATGGTTTTAGATACATAGTCCCCGTTTTCCAATTACGACGCACAGAGAGGCACTGTGCGTACCTTAGAACATACATTTTGAAGGTGCGTACTCTGTGCCTGTACAGCAAAGCACACTGTGCTTGTGTAAATAGCGATAAATGGAACGTGCTTCAGTTCTTCAAATACATTACAAATGTCATTAATGAAAAAAGTTATCACAAAACAAGGAAACAAAGCACATGTAAATAAATAACTGCGGTTTTAAATTTATTTGCCGTTTCATTTTAAATAACTGTTTTGCAAATTCACTGAAATATTTTTCTCTCAGCTTATTTGAAATTCAATTTTACATTTTTGAAGGATGCTATATCATTGGTTAAAAAAATCATTTTCTAATTGGGAATTCTGCTTACCATATACGCAATATATTACCGTGTTCTAAACCTTCTGGTTGGGAAGGCAATTTGTAGTGGTAACAAGATAGTTGTCGTTAGTTTTATCTTTCTCTAACTTAATCGAATGTTACTTTCTAAGACAGAGAGAACGAACGACGGTGTTGTCCCTGTATATCACCTCACTCTATGGCAATACATTAGTCTATGACTTCTTGCACATCCGATACACACAAATTTTTCTTGTGCGTCTCTATGCGCACACTGTGTCATGCTGGAGTACTAATGGAACGGTGAAGACTCGCTCACTATGTCACATACTGCGCCTGTGTGTGTAATTGGAAAGCAACCACCACAGATCAAACAAAGAGAAGCCACCACACAGTGTGCTATGCTCTGTAGGCACAGAGTACACACTGTGCCTTTCTGTGCGTCGTAATTGGAAAACGGCCAGTATTTCCTGGGTTATTCTAGTAAAATTAGTCACTTGGAGGTTTAAAGGTATATTAAGAATATTTATTGAACTAAATTTGAAGGTTACAAATGTAGCTTAATTATGAAAGAAATACTCTTTTAACTTATTTCTGAGAGCTTTCGAAATTATTTTATTTCATCGTCAGTCAGTATACTACAAATAACACAAATATTAAGAATTTAGAAGTAAAAAACTAATCACTTACGTTAGTCGAGGTTGTGTAAGCAGAAAAACATCTATAAACTTTAGAATATTCTTACAAATTTTTTTGGCAATTCAACTAACAAAATTGTCACGTTGGCATATTTGATTTGAAGACATGTGATATATATTTTTTAAAGTACGGGTAAACTATATTTATTCTTTGTACTGATAAATTGAAATATTATTAAGGAAACAAAAATTCATAGGGTAGCAAAAATGTTGAAAATTATTTAATCAATCTGAGAAATCTGTATTATATTCAGATTGATTATGAGTGTTTGAAAACTTATTCTCCATTTCAAGTAAGTTACAATAAATCACATTTAAATTTTGTAAATCTGTCTTTTTAATTATGGTATTAGACTGACCGTTAATGAAGACCATCTCCAAGAAGCTACGTTTAAAACTGTTACGTTCAAATTTCGAAAGCTCTCAAAAATAAGTTAAAAGAGTATTTCTTTGTAACCCAAGTAGTTTGGCTGCGTCCCGATATTTTCTTGTAATATTTGAAAGATATCAGCCGTTATTACCGAAATCAATTATATATATATATATATATATATATATATATATATATATAGCTTCCGGGGGGGGCGATTTCATGCTTCAGGGAGGGCGATTTCATGCTTCAGGGGGGGCGATTTCATGCTTCAGGGGGGCGATCCTGAATTACATTTACCAAAATATAATTTTAAACCAACTCGAATATTCGTAATAGTATTCGAGAAACTATAAGCGAAAGCAGAAGGCTACGAGAATTATGCGAACCGACCTGAAGAGGGCAGATGTGACTCTGCCGAAACGTCGTCATTTTACCATCGATCCCGGCGGGGATCAGTTATCAACTACGCGGATGAATTCCCGGATACCACCTAAAACCTTTAGTGCCCTCGAAAACTTAAAAACGGTAGTAAAAATATATATATATATATATATATATATATATATATATATATATATATATATATATATATATATATATATGTGCGTGTGTGTGTGTGTGTGTGAGTATGTGTGTGCTTATAATTTCAGTCAAGCAATTTTTATTTATTCACGATGACTCTAATAAAGTTGATACGACGTAATAAGCGCCAGCTCAAAACCTCCAATGAAAGTTATCTGTCGTTAATATCTATCAAAGCACACGTAGTAGCAATTTATCGGTGCTGTCATTACCTTTTATTAAAACATAAATAAGCCATACGACAGCTTCTTCATAAGCTGCTCTTATACAACGTACGATATATTTCTCTAACATACATATATAGCGGATGATATCATCGTGAGTTATATGTCACCGTAAATGAAGCAGCATGTCAGACGTGTCTTTTAATAAACCCGAGTTGCATTTAACAGAGCGAGAAATTTACTCTACAGTGACTTTAAATCGAATATAAAGCAGAGGGTGAAGTGTTTCTCAATCGAAAACCATTTCGAACTCGTCCCTTAGAGCTATAGGGTGGAAAAAAAGAAAAATGACATGGACAAGCGAACAGAAAGGTTGATATAGAGAGGGTTTATTGGGAGTTTCGAGGGTGAATTCGTATATAGGAATCTGGGGAATTGGAAGTGGAGCGGATTTTGCAAGCGGTGTATAAAGATTACAAGTTTCACAAGTTGTTATGTTTACCAAATAAAATAACGCTCTTTTGGGAGCAAATGCTTCATGTTGTCTGTGGATCCTGTGAATTTTATTATTATTTTAAATTAGTTTTTGGACACATCAGGTTTAATAATTTAACTGTTTAAATTTAAAAAGGTAATGGCAATTAATTAACGCAAAATTTTTAAGCAGCATACAGTACCAGGCAATACCTGTAATGCTGTTTTCAGTTTTCACAACTTTCTTCAGTTTTAAAGCTATAACCAATAACATACCCATAAAATTAATATGAAGACCGGCAAAATCTTTCAAGTACTTTTATGACCTAACCCTTCATGGTAATTAATTTACAGTCTTGTGTGTACTATCCCCCGACTTGACTATACAATGTATGGCAGCACACTCCCTCTAATGCACGCATAGCATACCTTTACCAGAAAACTCCAGATATCCTAGATATCAAAAGGGTTTAGCTCTGTGGGAAAGGGTGTTCAGGCCCGTAATTGAAGTCGCAGCGGCAGCGTCTCATAAATTGCGTGACCCGTCGGTCTGTTGGTAAAGATTTTCGACCAGACCGGGGTATTTTAAATTGTTTAATAGATGGTTTGGGACTACTCTTGTCGTTGACATAACAGTTGGCACAATACGTCAGTTGTTCATGTCTCACTGAGCCTTTATTTGAAATTCCAATTCTCTATATTTGGTTATTTTCTCAGCCTGCTTGATATTTATATTATTGTTCTTAGGAATTGCTATGTCAATTAAAGTTGTTTTCCAAGAGACTTTATCTACCAAATCTATATTTGGTGTATAGTGACTATTGTGAGCAACTGTGAGCCTTTTTAAGGGTATATAACTTCCTATGTGGGTGTTTTAGGGCACAACTTAATTGGAATTTTGGCTTATTTTATGAGTTCTATTCAGAGCAGAAGTTTGGAACCATGGTATATGTTCGATGGACAAGACCGCGCCAGTACTAAGAAATATTTTATTGATCTGTGATTACTCTATTCGACTTTTCTGAGGTTGCTGCTTCCACTTTGCAACCCATTAATCAGTATTACTCAATGAAGACAACAGCTTGGTTATACAAACAGTGTTTGGTGTTATGAAATGATGGTTTATAGTTGTGCTAGGATCCGACAGGAATCTCTGTAGCCAATTGTTGATAAACGTTTTTATTTGTAAACAAAAATCCAATGGTTTTGATTTAAGCTGTTTGTCCATTAGTTGGCACAAAATTTGACCCTTTAAGAGCGAAAGCACAGAATAATAGGTGTACAAGGAGTTAGTCATAATGATTTATTCATATTTATTATCCTAGTTACTTGCGTCAGGTCACAAAATGTAAAATTAAAACAAATCAATTATATGAAGGAATCTTAAGCCCAATGATAAGAGTTTACTAATCACAAACATACTAGTTCTAGAGAAATAAGAAGAAGGATAAGAGTTACGTCGTCAGTATGATTCATCGAAACATGCAAATCATATCCCAATACCATTATTTTTTTACAGATTTGTTGTTAGTTTACAAATACTCTGTGTTTATACATCTGTAACATACCAAAATTCCACAACCTTTCAGTACCCTTACTTGAATTAGATGTTGCTATTCGTATCAAGCATTGTACATTTTGTGCTTTCATTACCAATGTAATGAATAATTATTATTAATTATGAATTAAATGGGTATTATTTATGCACAAGTTTTGAACACAAACATGGCAAAGCGACTTAAATATATGTCTTTTAAATGTTATTTATGGCATGTTCTTGATTATTATTATGTTTTCTTGGGAATAACAACACAATTGAAATAAAAAGCTGTATATTGAAAAAAAATAGCAAACGTTTCAAAGTCGATTCTGACTTTGTTGTCAATGGCCTTAAAATATGTAATGAAAAAGTAAATTGCAAATTGAAAGTTTGATTTGTGATATTTAAGTTGTCATAAAATTTTTGTTGTTTTTAAATATAAGTATATTCAAGTGCAGGAACAGATGGTAGTTACTGTACGCCAGATCAGTGCTGTACGGAGGATGGGCTGCAGTTTCCCATTTAAAGGATGTAATGAGATCTTTGGTCTGATTGGTGACATGCGGACGGGCATTTTCATGCAGCAATACGATGCCCTAGCTCAACTTGCCACGTATTTTGATCTGGATCTGCTGCACCAAACTTTCATTAACGACCGAACGACGCCCACTCCGTTCTAAATCATGTATATTTGTGTGTGTGTTACCATTCCATCACTCACAATGTTTTGTCCGTCAATTGCACAGATCTCACAATAAATATCGATCGGTTTTAGGCCTTCAGCACTAAGAAATCTTATAACAGAACATATTTCACAGTCGGCGGGACTCACCATTATCGGAGGCATCTTAAACACTTAATAAACAACGTAAACAAGAAAGAATCAGACCATAATGGTGTCAGTGCGTAGGCAAGAGAAGTGGGTACCCAGTGCATATGCTCAGAACGTCGACTGCAGCGCTTTGGTCGCGGTGTGGCAAAACGGTATTTACTTAAAAAAACACCTCGTAGCTTTTCTTGGTTGTTGTAAGTTGTGATGCTGCATTAGTTATGTTTTACCTAAACAAATAAAATGTGAAAATATCAACAACGTAACTACTTAATTACTTATTAATAACTGTGAAGGCAATAACGTTTAACATCATTGACACTGATTTAAGTTTGACTATGATTTTTATGGAGATCGGTGTTTTGGCAAATTAGAAGGTACTTTGGTAGGACAATGAATTCACAAATTGAATTCACAGAAATATCAAAAAAATAGTTATGTATAAATATATGGTTGTTTGTACGAATTTAATGTTATTAAATAGGATATGATATATTGTGTACACTGCCCCGAATTTTGCATAAATTACGACTGGGAATCATGCAATATTACGCTCGGGTTATTGTTCATTTGACAGGTGACAAACAGAACAATGCACTGCACAAGAAACTCAATGAAGTAAATAAGAATGAACATCATAGTCGTCACGTAATAAACAATAAAAAAATTACTCAACGTTTATTTTTAATTAAATTAATACGTTAATTTATCAATTTATCGAAACTGGCCAGCCACATTTTCTTTCTGATAAACATCTATTAAATAAAAAGTGTGAGGTGAGAAAATCTGAAAGAATAGCAGAATAATTAATATTTATTTATTAAGACAACACAATGAACCCAATAAAATATAAATAAAAATGCCTAATTCAAATAATGTTTTATTTACTTAATCTCCAAGGAAAAAATGTAATAAATGTAAAAATGTTATTGAAACGTTATTTTGTTAATGTAATACAAAAAATCGTTATAAACCATGTTGTCTTAATCCATTCATAAACATATTTAGACTTGTTGCACAAATCTCCAAACCCCTTGTCATTTTGTCTTGTATAAAATTTATTACATAGAAAAAACTGGAAAAAAGTCTTCACTTAGTATTGGTGCTTATATAATACTTTGAGTCCTAGTAGGGCTAATGTACATTTAAAGTAAATTCTATACATTTACTTATTTATGAGGCATAGTTTTAAAAAATTTCAACGAATCGCATGCATAAATAATATGAATAAAATAATGTCAAAGATTAAATTTTGGTACGCATCTAGGATAAAGCCAAAACACAAAATGTATGCATTAATGTCTGATTTGCAGGTAAACAAAACTCCTTGGAAATATTTTGACCATCAGTCCCAATTTGCATTTTGTTATCGCATATGTGAACATTTTCTGATAGTGAAAAAAATTTGGGACCCACGCAAATTAGTAGTTAATAACAACGAGCTAATCTTTCTATTATTTGTTTGTCGTGACAAGCGAGTTCCATTTTCCTTATCCGAAAAAATATATAAACAACGTAACTGTTAATTAAGCCGAGGTATAAACCCGTGAGTCATTCACAATCTTCTGCGATTATGATTATGATACCACGTTGAACTACTACTTAAACTAAACAATTTTAATGCAGTCTAACCGAGATAGGACTACAACTTCAATATGTAATTTATTTACACGACATTTCTACATCAATTTAGAGAAAATTGGTTTCAACAAGACATTAACAGCTCGTACAGTGATAGTGTGTTTGCTTAACATTATTTAGTAATGACAGGTAGTTTGGGCTTTCGTCAGCTTCGCTTGACGCACGCATAGATGAAATGTATTTTTAATCTCTTTGTTAGAACGTATTTGAATCAGACTTTAATGATAAATTGTTGACCGTACTGTTTTTTAATGGATTTTTTGAGTTCAGGTAATAATTACTTCATTCTTAATCTAAAAAAGGGGGTTAATGGGCGTGTTACATTGTCACAACTCTTAAATTGATCAACTACGTTCCAACTGAAAAATGGTTCATTATTTATTTTATTGTATGAGGATGACTAACATTGTGAAAATTCGTACTAAAAATAAACCCCCTTAATTATAGACTCCACAGAATGTTTAAGTGGTACAGGCCATAGCTGCAGCTTTTTTCAGCAATAAAAAGATCAAAATTCTGAAAGTGGCAGATTTGGTAGCTATCCTGTTGTCAATTTGTTAAACTCAAAGCAATTTTCTAGCTGTTACTGATTCAAGCAAGATCTTTGGGAATAAGAGAGGCTTTAGTTGCTTTCAGTGTGCTGACATGAAGATATATTAACATATATATGACTGAATTCAAGATTTCAAAGAATTTGTCAAGATCAGTCATAATGACTAATAAAATTACTTAAAAATAAAGAGACCCAAAGTATATCTCAATCATTACGGTTAGGTTTAAAATAGGACACGAGTATTCACCAGACATAAAAATACAACATAGACTAAGCCAACGATGTGAACTTTCGCCTCTACTATTGAAGGCGGACTTATATTTGTGTGACTTGTGGTGATGTGAACGGTATCGGTTTGGATGTGTCATGTTGCATCAAAAGCTATCCAGATCTGAGTCAGAGCAATGGGGCTGAGAAACGGTGACATTATGACATATGACAATTATTACAAATTTACATGCCCCCTTGTTGTCAGCATAGAGATATTATTACCTATAGATAGAGTGCGTGAGGCATGGGTAGACGTCATTTGCAGAATGCGTATAAGGAGAGTGGTGCCAAGCCCGGAAGCATGGCCATTTTACGCTCATTTTCCACTAATAAGAATCAACTTTAAAATCGACAATACGACGCCTTGTGTGTTATGCAACCGTTTGATCTGGTGCAAATTTTTGAAAATCAAGCAGAGTGGACAAATTGCTTGATGAGAAAATTCCTAAAAAATCAATACCTAATATCTTTTACACCAAGGGATAAGCCATTGATATGAATAATTGGTATTAAAGTTGAATACCTACAAAGTGAAAAAAAAAAATAGCTAAAAAACAGTTTCATGTATCTACCAATTTTGCCTTTAAAATAAATAATATATTGATAATATTTTTATTACAAATTTTGTGTCTATTTGGGGCACATTTTTTAAATTCCCCGACTATCGTAAGTACGCAAACAGCAACTCTCAATATCTTGTAATATGAAATCGACCTATTTTTTCTGATAATTATTGATAAAATTATACAGATATCGTGACATTTACTTTAAATCAACACTGCGACAAACTCTAAACATCTGTTCTTCCCTTCCTATAGTAAACTGGAAATCAGGGCAAAAAGTGGGGCAACCAATCACCATTGGGAACACTCTTCTTGTACGCACACTGGTCATTTGACTGAGTCAAACCAAAGTGTGTATAAGGAGAGTGGTGCCAAACTGGCAAGCACGGCCATTTCCCGCTCATTTTCCATCAATAAGAATCAACTTTAAAATCGACAAAACGACGCGTTGTGTGTTAAGCAACCGTACAGAAAGGTGCAGATTTTTAAAAATTATGCAGGGTTGCCAGATTTTTTGAAGAGAAAAATATCATTCAAGACATCAGTCTTTGTTATTAAAAGTTGATATTAAAATTTATAACCTACAAAGTAAAAAAATTGGTAATAAACTATTTCATGTACCTACCAATTTTGTCTCAAAAAATAAAATATTGATAATTAGTTATTAAAAATTTTCTGAAACCTAATTGGGCACACAGTATTCTTTTTAAATTCCCTGACTATTATAAGTATGCAAACAGCAACTCTCAATACTTTGTAATGCGATTTGTCAACTAAAATCAGGTTGATGATGCAATACTTTAAATTATCAGATCTGACAACATAGCGACAAACTCTAAACATCTGTTCTCCCCATCTTATAGTAAACCGAAAATCAGTGCAAGAAATAGTGCAACCAACCAGCATTTAGCCTATACCTTGGCAACACTCTTCTTATACGCACTCTGATCCAAAAACGGATTTAGTTTTCTGTTTCTCTTACTTGCTTTACGTTTTTCTAATCTAGTCTATATGTACATATTATATCTATGGTTGAAATGATTTCAGAGTTGAATGATTTGTGTTTGGACCACAAGTGTATATAGTTAAATTAAATAAATGTCAGGCACTTAGTTATTTTGTTGTTGTTCTTGTATCAACAAATATATCAGTCTCAGTCAAAATATCAAAATAAATAGTTTTTGTATAATCATTGAATCTGATATCATTGGATAAATAAATTATTTTAGTGATTTTTTATCACTGTTCTGTCCTATATGTACTCTACACCTTTGATTGTCTTTTACGAACAGTTTGTCGTTTGGAGATAAACTATTGTTAAATTTAACAATAGCAGTATTAGTCGCGTATCCCCATATGATTTGGAAAACAAGATGTAAAAAACAATATTTCGAAAATAGCCAATAATAGCGGACCACCTCATCCTAGCCGTCGCTGTCGCAAGACTTATTATTCAATAAACTATTGTAATAGTCACGTGCATAGGGGGTGAAAGTACGAGGGCATTTTTTATGTCAGCTGTCGCCTTATTTCCGATATTGAGGTTTGGCAGCACCACGACAGCAGATAGAAACGTTTTTACGGAACATTTATTTCGTTAATTTATTATAAATGATCACGAGTGCACATGTTCTAATAAAAATGGCTGTCGATTAATCATGCTAAGAGTTTCTCCATTGATAAAATATGTAACACGAATGAGCAGGAAATTTATAATTTCATCACATAGTTAAGAAATGATCCAGGATTAGCTTATAATAACAATGTATATACAGAGTTTTTCGGCTGGAGATCCCTATTCCGATTTTTTTTTAATTAGACAGATGTGATTCAGGATGCCGTGCAATTTAAGTTAAAGGAGATATTTTGACTACTGTTCAAAATACCAACTCTACAAGGACAAGAAGTTTGCTAATGATTTTGGAATATCAGCATACTCTATTTTATAGACATTGTATGAGCAATAATTGTTTCTATGGAAATTGAGTATTTTAGAAATTTTCCATTTTTATACTATTCACATTCATTCACATCATTGACACCCTTGGGTTTGTTTAATATATTCCACATTTGTTGAGTTAATTCACAATACCAATTTTCGATCAACATAGTGCCGGGCCAATGATGTAATTGGGCCACGATTTGTATTGACATTTTATCAGCACTATTCTTTTAATATTTGCCTTGCATGTAAATCATCGCTTGTGATTTGGACCTAATTCTGTCAAAAAAAAATTTGCTTTCTTAAACTTATTACACATTTGCTTGCACTTACAAAAATCAGCTTTAAATCGGAAGCATCATATATTATGGGTTATCAGAAGAAGGTGGCATGTATTGGGTTGAATCACAAACTTACATATGTATCAAGTTTTTTATAGCAAGACCAAAACAGAGTCAACCGAACTCCGTTTCATCTAACGCTAGGTACTCAAAGTCTTTTTGAAAACAGTGACACATTTTCTTCAATGGAACCGTCTCATACATAATCTGGACATCATCTTTTACTTTTTTCCATATCAGCTTAAAATCTGTACAGATCGCTATTTCAAGACTTGATTTATCATTCCTAAAACGCAGCCCAGGAACTATTTTTAAAAGGTAATTTTCTTCTTACGTTTTAATCTCACCGCTTTTAAGTAACAATTGTTATGCACTCTTCACTCGGAATCCACTAGGTAGCGCAATCCATGGCTTAACACCTCGAATTGACAATAACGTTATAATAAGCAATGGTATGATGACATAAGGTGAACCACAATTTTAAGAAGGCATATATCTTCCGTATATATAGGCTAACAAATTAAAACTGATTAAACAATGTGGTATATTCTATAGTGCAAAATGTAAACAATATAACTGGCCAAATATATCTTTTGAAATCTAGCAGAATTTAACATTTCTAAAAAAATTATTAAAAAGCATGTAGGAATTTAAATAGACATATAGCAATATTCTAGTGATTTTATATATCGCAATGAAAACATTTAACAAATAGAAAAGTTAAAATTTTACCTTGATTTTGATACACAAACATGCAAAGTGCTCAAAATTCCAACAATTTCATATTTTCGGGACAATAGGGGTAATAAATCGCAGCTTTAGGTTCTTATTAAAACATTTTTGGGTAAATAACTTTTGAAAACTTAGTATTTCCACATAAAAAGAATAAATTTATATTGTAAATGGCAGACAACATTGAGAGCCAAATTGTTATATAACCTATGATCGAATCAAGTTGAAATGCATGCAGTCAGATAGACATAATGCGGAATCGAATTATCGTATTACTGGTTCTTAACAATGAAAAATTTTATAAAATTTGGAGAGAGGTTAGTGTTGGGACGACTGGTGGCATAACAAGTAGGGAACAACAAATTATAAAATTGCAGATATTAAAAAAATGAAAATATATTTTACAAAATTGATTATATGGGGAGTCAAATATAGGCAAGAGGATTGTTATAAAGAAGAATGGAAATTGGAAAATTCGGAATTAATAAGTTAGGAAAATTTGGTTCTATGTCAAAATTAAAAACTATAAAAGAGAGAACGGACATGACAAACCTTTTATTATGGCGTTTAAAAACAGTATAAAATAGAAATTCAAAAATTTTATTTCTTGGAAAATATTTATTTTTAGTAATGGGTTTATTTGAAAACATTGAATATGATTAATCATTAAGTTTTAAATTTCATTGTCTAACAGAAAAGAACTATTCGTAAAAAATCAAATCTTTTTAGATTAATTTAAAAATTTAGTAAGTGAGGTATTGTTGATGTTCATGATTTTATTGATTTACGTTTTTGGTTTATGATTTATTGGTGTTACATTTTTGGAGTTTATATTGTTATATAGTCCGTGGGTTCAATTAAAATTTAAAAACTAATTATTCACTACCACTTTCAAGAACTTTTATTTACATCAAATATATACAACAGCTGATTCAAATATCCCAACAACACTTCTACATATAAGCTCTTCGCTGAACTAACTAACTGCCGCGATTATGGATCGCTCCTTTTAAAACCTGCATCGAAAACTCTCGTACAATCAATCATCAATTCTACAGCTGCCGAGCCATTTCCAGAAGAATTTTTTTGTCCTAAAAGCGATGGGTGTCGTACTGGAATGAAACAGGGCAGGTAAATTTCGTAACAATATATTTTTTTTAAATTAAAATAGGGTTTTTATAATACAAAATATATTGCTATATTGTGTTTTATTATTGACAAAGGTCAATTGCTACTTATAATTATATTACAGAAATAGTCTCAAGACCCGAAGCGTTTGAGGAAAAGTTGTGTGGAATTTTAATGAAGAAGGTTGTAAATTTTAAAAGTGAAAATGTTTAATTGGTTAAATTGGAATCAAAACCTGAAAGTAAACATTCCATTACAGTATATATATGGAACAAATTGAGTTCTGTTTTTAAGATAAGCATTTGAAAATTCGTATTTATTACAGCTGCATGATTCTGATATTCTGACACATCTGCAAAAAATTGTGCAAACTGAACCAGATTTGCCACAACCGATTTTTTTGCATGACCCCATGTTGATCAACTAAAATATATTGCAAAATACCTGAGTATATCCGGTTATTAAAATATTTTTAAATGGCTTCTCGAAATTGGATAACACTAATAAGGCTCTATAATTAAGAACTAGGGATTTATCTCCATTTTTCAAATAGGATTGACCCTGGTAATTATCCGTTATTACGTGAGTAGTTAGATCACACAATTTTAACCACATCATTTGATAAATGAACATCCTATTAAGTTACAAGATATTTGACCATGGAATATATGTTTCAAAATTATTTTTATCTTATTTAAGGTATATTTCAATTTAATATTTTCCCGTATTCTTATCTCTCTCTCTTTTTGTCCCTTTCTGATTTTTATTCTTTGTCTATATTTTCCAAATATATTTTAACTTTTTTATTTGTTTTATTATTTGGACCACTTTTTATAAATGTAACAAATTCACTCTATATTGCATCCAACTGTATATGCTTCTGTGTACTGATCACCCCTATATAACTTATTGGTCTATCCTTTTCTGAATCACCCTCTACAACTATAATTCAACTCAATATAATATTACAACGGTCCTGATATGCACAAAACCACCCTGTATAATAAATTCCTCCCACCCTTACTTCAAAGACCTTGTCTAAGCAACTACTTATGCTCCAAACTATATAACTTTTTTAAACCATCCTGTATATTCAACTCCTTATTACAATTTTTAAAGCGTTTTGTACAACTGTAATTATTCCCCGTCCTATAACGCAAATATCCACTCTGTGTAACTTTAGTTTTGCTCCACTCAACTTTCAACCACCTTGTATATACAACTACTTATGTGCCACCCAATACAATATTTTTAGAAACACCCTGTATAAATAATTCAATTCCAACCATCATTGTAGGCAACTGCTTATGTACCACCTAATATAACATGCATCTTCAACCGTATTCCATACAGAACAAATCACCGGAATAACAAATTTTCGTTTTATTAAGCTAATGTAATATTTTCTGCAATTTCACGCGGCTGTAACTTAACGTTCACTCTAAAATAAATTGACTTGAAAAGCATCAATATGAAAAACATTACATACACCCTGTACGACATACTTTCATGGCATATCTTGACATTTAAACTAGATATTTATGATGAAAATTTGACATTTTCCATGATGTTTACAGTTTTTGTGCATACATTTTTTAGATTTTCAGAAAAATGTTATGTTTTACGTTACAGAAAAATGTACGGAATCAAGCTGGAACATATTTTTGTATAATACAATTTATCATATTCAAATTGCGTGAGCAGTTTTAGAGAAAACAGTGAAGATTCATTGAAAATCGCTGAAATCTAGTCCCTTATTTACTTTTTTTCTGATTTTCTAGAAAACCGTAAATCTAATGTTGAAGGCAATTATATGGGACCTTTCTGTAATGTTCCTTAATATAAAATGTAGTTTAAATCATCAAAATTGGCGAAGCCGTTTTTGAATAATAGCTTGTAAGCAAAGGATAGAAATGATGAAAGTATACTAAGCGAATTGTTTAAGAGTCCTAATCAGTTGTCATGATGGCATGTAAATGCTTTACTCATTTACATCTTTTGTTCCTAAGAAAGTGTTTTTCTCAATTGTGTATACAAACACCATAGGTACATAATTAATATACGTACTATGCACAGAAAGCCTTTTGTCTTTACTACAATATGCTCAAACTCTTATTTAAAATCTCATCATATATCTTAGAGACAGTACAAAGAGCGTTTATAGCGTTTGCTTAATCTATCAAAGTTCAACTAGCGAAAGAAAACAACTCACATATTAGTCAAGTTTCACCTAACCATTAATCCTTCCTAATTTCTTCAATGATTAATATTTTATGGATCATAAAAGATAGTAATAAAATCTCATGAAAGACGATCATCTATCACTTCGGTGAAAATGATAAACCGAGCGAATGAGAGAGTTTTGCGTTATGTCAATGTCGAATTGAACCCTTATAAAGGATATTTTATTATCGAGCGTCCTTCATACACGAACATGACGTATGATAAGGTAAAACAAGTGCTGCATACCTTCCAAACCATATTAATGGCCATTCGAAGACGAAGTGTTGGTATTTGTTATGCGTATGACGGAGGTGGAATTGCTAGAAACCCTATTTACTTCATCAGAAATAAAATAAATAAAGCAATGTCAAGTATGAAGAGATATGTGAGCAATGTTTTAAGTTTGCTTGACACTGACTTGAAAAAAATACTAGATAGGTAGGTAATTAATTTGTACAAAATGTAAAATTTTTCGTTCTAGTCGGTTAATATACTTTTCGGCCCTGGAAAAATGGACGAACCTTCTGAAGTCCTACTAAAGCAACGTAAACATTTAAGCGGGCTGAAGTAATAAATAATTTGGTCAAGTGCGAGTTGGACTCGCATACTAAGTGTTCCGTACCACCTTCAAGATTCATTGCATTTAGTTTTCTAATTTGGCCCCCAAAAATTAACATTAGATTTTTATTTTACTAATAAACTTTCAGGGAAGCCTTTTATAATCTACTGTCTGAATTTTGAGGAAAATAAAGGGCAAAATAGGTCAAGTTTTAAATTATAAATTAATAAATCTGTTATTCAAATTATTTAAAAATACAAATAAAATATATTTTTCAAAATTTAAATAGTGTAGTTTCTAAAATAGGAATTAAGTCGATGTTTAATATCTTTGCTAATATCTTTTAAACAAATGATTTAAAAATATGATATATTTGTAATTCACATAATGAGCCTTTTATTTGAAATATTACATGATGCGTTTGAAAATTGAATTTTTATTTTCCATTTTATTATATAATTTATTCCTAAAATTACTATGAAGGTTTTCTAATAATTTTTCTTATAAATTTCAAGTGAGCCCCAGTACCCCTAATTATTTTCAAAATTTTAGGTAGTATGGTTTCGGAAATAAAGCGAGAAATGAGAATTTTTTATATCTTTATGTTAATATCTTGTAAACAAATAATTTTAAAAATATGAAAAATATATATTTGTATTCCTCATAATGAGCCCTTTCATTTGATATATTGCATGATACGTTAAAAAATTATTTTCCGTTTATTTTTATAATTTGGCCCCCAATATTAATATTAAAGATTTCTTTCTATTTTTCCTGTAAATAAAAAAAAATAGATCGTATAGTTTGGGAAATAAAGCAGGGAATGGGTATTTTTTAATATATTTTAAAATATTTATTTAAAAAAAATTAAAAAAAATATATTTGTATTAATCATAATGAGCCCTGTGATTTGATATATTACATGATACATTAGAAACAAGTTTAATTTTTTATTTTCCATTTAATTCTATAATTTGCCCACCAAAATGAATATTAGGGGTTTCTCCTTATTTTTCCAATAAAGTTCAGGTGACGCGCTATACCTCAATTTTTTTTTTCAAAATTTTACAGCTTATGGTTTCGGAGATAAGCGGGGGGAATGGGTAATTTTTTTAAATATTTTTGTTAATATCTTTTAATTAATTTAATTTAAAAATATGAAAAAAATATATTTGTTTTCGTCATAATGAGCCCTTTCATTTGATATATACGATGATGCGTTAGAAACAATTTTTATTTTATATTTTCCATTTAATTCTGTAATTTGCCCACCAAAATTAAAAGTAGAGGTGTCCCCTTATTTTTCCCGTATAATTCAGGTCAGGCTCTATACCTCAATTTTTTTCAAAACTTTACGTTTTATAGTTTCGGAGATAAGGGGGGAGATGGGTACATTTTGGTATATTATCGTTAATATCTTTCAAATTATTTTTTTAAATACGAAAAAAATATATTTGTGTCCCTCAGAATAATACCTTTCATTTGATGTATTACATGATGCGTTTAAAAAAAATAATTTTTTAATTTTTATTTAATTCTATAATTTGCCCCCCAAAATTTATATTAATGGTTTCTCCTTATTTTTCCTGTAAAGTTTGGGCAAATTTCTATATTTCCTAGTTTTTTCAAAATTATATGTTCAGTAGTTTCGGAAATCAGGAGGGGGAACCTTCGATTTTTTTTAGTTTTTCCCCCCAGAAGTAACCCTAAAAGCAAAATGTCTTCTTTTGCGATATGTACTCCTGATCGGGTCACCAAACTATACCTTCCTACCAAATTTCAACCTGTTCCGTCCAGTAGTTTAGGAGAAAATTGCTGTGAGGTGACAGAGGCAGAAATTCTGAGTGATATTATAAGGGTATCCGTATATTGTATATACGGAACCCTAAAAAGGGGGATCCTGCGCAAGGTCGACTGGAAATTTCGGTAAGACTCTGGCAATACGCTAAGCGAACTACGAGATAACTCTCGGAAAATACTAGAGAATTCCGTGTTAATTTTAAAAGGATGTTGTACATTTTGTGTAGTTAGTTTTGGTTCATATTGCGTGTGAATTATATCGTGAGATCAGCTGTAGTAAATAAATAGTGGATTATTTTTCTGTAAATAAAGCCAGCGGAAGTAAACGTGAATATCGGTGTGTTAATTTGATTGTGAACCACAAAATGTCTTGTCCGAGAAAATACAACTATATTTTACTTGTATTATTAAAATACATTGTTTAAAAGATATGTTGAAAAATATTTAAATATTGACCCATGCCGCTCTTTACCTCTGAAACCACTGAGCCTAAGGGAATGTACCCACCCGTACAACATGAACCAGTTAGAGGGGAGTCTTAAAAGTGTTACGATCGGTCACAGGAGCCTGGGGAAGGGGTTTAGGTTTTTCCACCTATATTAGAGTGTAGTGCGTAGTGTTCGTAAATTAAGTTACATACTACTACAGCAACATGTCTTTACAAATGTGGTTCCTCTTCAAAATATTTAATTCTATTCATTAGTAATTATAAAAATGTGTGCAGTCTTATCCAATAAAGATATTTTTGAATTGCTACGAAAAAACTGAAGGGGAAGGGGGTCTTGGCATATACTACGAGTGGTAACCGACAGGTGGAAGGGGTCAAAAAATCTCAAAAAATAAATCTATTAATTGGACGCAAAATAAACTTTTAATCCGGAAGCAGCTTAAACGACCGTAAGTTGATTTTTTCAAATAGAGCATATATATTGTTAGAGTGGATTCGGATTCTATGTTGAAAAATATACATCTTTTTAGAAATTTTTAGCTAAAGTGCATTTTTAGTCCTTTGAAGTACTTCATTCGAGAATTCTTGAAATAAAACATTGATCACTTCAAGTGCCTTCCGTGCATGGGAAATTTTAACCGGAAGTACGTTTTTCTTGAGCAAGATTCCAATCTTGGATTTGGAGTCTTCGTAGAAGTAAGCGTGGCAAGGCAAACCACTCACTTCTTGTATTAATCGGAAGTGGAAAATTATTCCCGGGAGTTCGTTTTCTCAAACGAAAAATCATGAGCTATTTCGGGGCAAAGCATTCTGCCTTACCACGCTTACTTTAAATGGTCCGAATCCAAGTTTGGAATGTACATATATAACTCAAGAAAAACTTACCTCCGCTTAGTAATTTCCCACTTCCGGAAGGAACCGGAAGTGATTATTCTAGGCTGAGGAGTTCATTTTCTTGGTTAAAGTCGTTTTTTCGTTTTGAATATAAAGCTGTCGTATTAGGGATCTTCATTCCTAAGGTACTCTTCGGAGGACTAAATATGCATTTTACAAAAAAAAAAATTGAATAAAAGATACATATTTTTCAATGTAGAATCCGAATCCTCTATAAAAATATGTACGTTCCATTCGAAAAAATTAACTTCTGGTCTGTTTCGGTCTGTTTCACTCACTTCCGGTTTAAAACGGAAGTTTATTTGCATCCAGTCGATAGAGCATACCACTTTTACCTAATTAAACATTGTCAGTTTTTTTGGGGGTGGTCTTCAACACCCGGTATATTACCTCATATAGTTTTTTCGGTAGATATCAAACAACTGTATTTCGAATCTGACTTGACGGTCATAATGAGTTATTTATTTATTTATTTACCAAAAATTACAGTACAATACAAATGTAAGTAATGTAATTCCTAAAGAATATAGTAAAATTGTTTTCTGAATGTTATTTGTGGCATCTTCTAGTTTATTTTAGATTTTCTTGGGAATAATACCACATCAGAGTTCAAACTTGTGTATATTTTAAAACCAAACGTTTCAAAATCCTGTCGGATTTCGTTTTCAATGGATATAAATTTATGAGGTAAAATTGAAATATATGACAATTATTTTGACAAATATGTTTACGTTACTATGGATAAATTTCTTTGATTTTAAATATACAGGGTGCACAAGAAATTCCAAAGATCATTATAAATCAAAAAAAAATTTTTTTCAAGTTGGAAGAACTTGAAAAATTGTCTTCAGAATTTATTTGTGGCGTTCCTAGGGACGACTTTCTTTTTAAGATAGTGCATTTGCCAAAAAATGCGATCAAAGAATTCTGATAATTCAGTGATCCCATTAAAGTCATAAGGGAAAACCTAGGAAAAACCTCATGAACTATCCCGATATAGGGTTGTTCAAAAGGATATGCCCATTGTTAATTTCATCTTTAATTATCGGCAACCAGACATGACTGAAATCTACGGAAGTAGAAGCGATGCAGTCGTTTTCATTTAACAGAATTAAGGCAGATTCTTTTAATTTTCGTTTTGTGCAGTGTTCTTCTTTGTGTAATATTGTTGTGTTTTGAAATTGTATTTTATGGCCTTGGTCCCAAGCATGTTCACAAATTTTTGATTTTTCGAACTGACGTTTCTTTATGTAATTTTGATGTTCATTTATTCGAACATTAAGAGGTCTAGAGGTTTCTCCAATATAAAACTTATTACATTCACAAGGAATCTTATAAATGCAATTTTTTGAGTTTTGCGTAGCGTTTTTTGGTTTTGTTTTTGTTATAATAGATTTAAGCGTATTTGTTGTTTTAAATGTAGTTTTGATGTTAAATTTGTTGCCTACTCTTCTCAATCTCTCTGACAGGCCCTGTATATATGGTATTGTTGTTGTTATAATGTGGTTTTCCTGGTTGTCAGTATTATTAGGTGAAGTCTGGTGTTGGTTGTCAGTTGTTTTGTGCTCAATTTTATTTAACTCTTTGTTAATAAATTTTTGAGGGTAATTGTTTGCAGTTAGAACATTTTGTATAAATGATTTTTCTTTGTTGAATTTAGTAGTATCTGAGCAGTTAGTCTTTGCTCTGTCATATAAAGATTTAATAACACCTCTTTTTACCGTATTTGGATGGTTCGAGTTAAAATTGAGATATCTGTTAGTGTGAGTTGGTTTTCTGTAAACTTCTGTTTCAAATGAAGATTGTGTTTTTGTTATTAAAATGTCCAAAAAAGGTAGTTTGTTATTTTGTTCGATTTCTAATGTAAATTTTATGGTTGGTTCTTTGTTGTTTATTAACCGACATAAACAACAAAGAACCAACCATAAAATTTACATTAGAAATCGAACAAAATAACAAACTACCTTTTTTGGACATTTTAATAACAAAAACACAATCTTCATTTGAAACAGAAGTTTACAGAAAACCAACTCACACTAACAGATATCTCAATTTTAACTCGAACCATCCAAATACGGTAAAAAGAGGTGTTATTAAATCTTTATATGACAGAGCAAAGACTAACTGCTCAGATACTACTAAATTCAACAAAGAAAAATCATTTATACAAAATGTTCTAACTGCAAACAATTACCCTCAAAAATTTATTAACAAAGAGTTAAATAAAATTGAGCACAAAACAACTGACAACCAACACCAGACTTCACCTAATAATACTGACAACCAGGAAAACCACATTATAACAACAACAATACCATATATACAGGGCCTGTCAGAGAGATTGAGAAGAGTAGGCAACAAATTTAACATCAAAACTACATTTAAAACAACAAATACGCTTAAATCTATTATAACAAAAACAAAACCAAAAAACGCTACGCAAAACTCAAAAAATTGCATTTATAAGATTCCTTGTGAATGTAATAAGTTTTATATTGGAGAAACCTCTAGACCTCTTAATGTTCGAATAAATGAACATCAAAATTACATAAAGAAACGTCAGTTCGAAAAATCAAAAATTTGTGAACATGCTTGGGACCAAGGCCATAAAATACAATTTCAAAACACAACAATATTACACAAAGAAGAACACTGCACAAAACGAAAATTAAAAGAATCTGCCTTAATTCTGTTAAATGAAAACGACTGCATCGCTTCTACTTCCGTAGATTTCAGTCATGTCTGGTTGCCGATAATTAAAGATGAAATTAACAATGGGCATATCCTTTTGAACAACCCTATATCGGGATAGTTCATGAGGTTTTTCCTAGGTTTTCCCTTATGACTTTAATGGGATCACTGAATTATCAGAATTCTTTGATCGCATTTTTTGGCAAATGCACTATCTTAAAAAGAAAGTCGTCCCTAGGAACGCCACAAATAAATTCTGAAGACAATTTTTCAAGTTCTTCCAACTTGAAAAAAATTTTTTTTTGATTTATAATGATCTTTGGAATTTCTTGTGCACCCTGTATATTTAAAATCAAAGAAATTTATCCATAGTAACGTAAACATATTTGTCAAAATAATTGTCATATATTTCAATTTTACCTCATAAATTTATATCCATTGAAAACGAAATCCGACAGGATTTTGAAACGTTTGGTTTTAAAATATACACAAGTTTGAACTCTGATGTGGTATTATTCCCAAGAAAATCTAAAATAATATAGTAAAATCTATATTAAATCTAAACAGTAAAATTACATTTAAAATTAACATTAATATTAAGACATAAAACATGCAGCCGATCAGAATAAAATGGACTTCTTTAGATTATGTTGTTTCTATGTCATATTATGATAATTCCATACTATAATAATTTGTTATTTATGTAATAATCACCTGCTCTACTTTATATTTTATCCACCTTTTAATTTTATTTTTCATTACATATTTATTATTATTTACCACTTTAAGTTCGTTTGGTAATTCATTAAATCTCAGAGTAGCCTCATATGTACTTTTCTTCTGACTAATTTTTTTATAGGTTTATGGTAAGATAATACTTTTATTTCTTGTAATGCTCGTTGAATTAGAAAATTTTTGTTTTAAAGTAGTATAATGGTATACTAGGACATCAAATGCAAATTGTTGTTTCATGTTTAGTGGACGTTTATCAGTTAAGTCATTTTTTTAGTAATTATTTTTAGGATTCTATTCTGTTAATTCTGCCGTTGTGATAGAGTATTATTGTACGCTCCATGCCAGGCAAGAATACCATATGAGGCGACATGCGGAAGAACGCATGGTATAATAAAATTAATGTTTTAGTATCATCCATGATATTTAACAGTTTCTTAAAAATAAAGGTTAACTACCTAGCTTTTTTATGACATACTCAATGTGCTTGGTCCATTTCATATTATAATCTATAATTACACCCAGCTATTTAATATTATCTACTCTATTTACGGGTTAGTTATTTTAATATCACAACAGTGAGGCACACTATCGCTGTAGTACACATTTTTTTTAATGAAATAATCTATTTTCTAGAAGCCAGGATGAGATATGTTCAAGTAATAATTATGTTTATAAATTTTAAGTCATTTTTACTCTATAACGCTCTATTAATAATTTTTTCATTGGTTGGTTTTGGTTGTTGTTTTTAAGCTTAAAAGGAATTTTTACCAAATATGTCTTAAACCAATAACTGTAGATCATTTTAAAATTTAACCTATGCGACCTTCTTTACTCTTTAAAATAAATGAGTTATACTGAGGAAGTAGAGGTAAGACGGTATATTAATATAGTCTTGCGTATGGATGAACAAAATCTAGTTATGGTTTATGGAATTATCCGTATGTTAAAAATCGTACATTTCCCTATGATTCCGTTCAGTGATTTTATCTTCCTGATCTAGCAGTTGCAACAACTATAGAAATTATTCACGATATACATCTGAACATATGAGGAAATATCATCCCCTAAACGGATTTATGTCATTCGTATGAATAGGGAAAGTAACGAATACGATATTTTAAATGATAGGATACGACAATACGCATATCGCAGGGCTACATATTTGAGTAGGTGTTACCGGAGGTCTCGACAACATAAACCCACCAAAGACATCTGCTGATTCATCCTGTTCCGCAATACACTGGTAAGTAATATCGCTATGGGCTATTCGAAGGGACACGCGTTCACCCTTTTGTAAACGTGGCGTAATGGTGGGTTAGCAAGTAAATTACACGGTCTCGGTGTCTCATATCCTCAAATTAGGATGGAGAGTGTGTCATATCATTCAAACCAAGTCAAGTAATATGTATGATAATGACGAATTCGGATAAGAAGACTGGCAATTTTGGGGAGTTGAGTCTGCTTCAAATTAATATGGGTTGGTATTTTTTTATGCAAATCTGATATTGACTTACTATCGATGCAAGTTATGATAAGCTGTTATACATTATTCTAACGTAGGTTTTTGAGTTGTTGTATAACCACTATTTGTTATTGTCTTGGGACCTACAGCACCTTTGAATTTTTAATTTTAAAGTTATTTACAAAGTATATCTTTTAGGGATTTTGAAACTTCAAGACCTTAAAATTTCGAATCCATATATGTTTTTATCAGGAATGGTTGTCGAACAATGTTTGTTTGAATGTTTTGCACTATATTCGTCAATTGACATTACCAAAAAAAGTCAAGCGGCTAATATAGTGCAAAACATTCAAACAAACATTGTTTGACAACGATTCCTGATAAGGAATCGAAACATCACAAAAAAAAAACAGATAAGTACAACACAAAATACATCCCAACATATTATACTGGTTGACAAATCTGTAGACCTACTTTCACACAGTTGATCCTGCTGGAGAGTTTTTTCTATAAGAGGGCAACTAGTGTTCCGGGCAATTTCCACAAACTGCCCTTAGATACTACACCTTGATTCAAGTACTTAACTTATCTGTATTTTTCCGAAACCATTGCGAGGAGAGAAAATCCCAGATGAACATTCAAAATAAATTTTTTATCCATCTAACCTAACTAGCACTTTTTCACTATAAAATCCTGTAAAAATTTAATGCTATAAAATATCAAATAACTATATAATAAAATTTTCTGCACATAAATTTGTGTTGAAAAAATCACCATGTATTGACAAAATTTTGACAAGAGCAGTTTTACTCCCAAGTAGATCACCAAATTACCCTGTATTAGAATTTTATCAGCTCTCATAATATAAAATAAAAGAGACACATTTCAATAGCTTTAGTTTTGTTTTGTAACAAAATTAAAATGTTACGAATTTCACAACTATTTATACAATCATCAACAAATAATTTTGCGTTCAAAATGCTTGTGAAGTTTCATATGTTAACCCCGAGTTAAGTTTTTTGGGGGAGGGGATCAGGTACGCCATGGGTGGGATCTCGTACAATATTCACCTTAGTAGAAGAACTTCTATAGCGTCTTGAAAACATTGTATTGATGTATCAAAAGTAACAGATTTTGGCTTTAAGCTATCAACAATGGCTTTATTTTAAGCTTGTAGATCTAAGAATTCCTCATTTTATAGTATTATACACAATAATCCCGAATATCTCATCAAACTAGCAGCCAAAAACCATTTTTAATTATTATAAATTAAATGCTACGTACGCCGAATAATTCCCCGAAAAGATATTGCAACATTGCTTCATGGCTTGTACTGTGAATGATGCACCGATGTCAGGCTTGTTTGTTTATCTTTTTTAGTGGCGGTTGGTTGTGCCGTTTTAACAAAACGGTTTCGTTGAAAACTGCACAATAAAAATCTAATTAAATCTCAAAGTTTGGTGCTTTTTGTGTGTTGAAAATATTTCTGGAATTGAGTTATTTGCAACTAACACAAATATTTGAATTTAATAAGTAAAGTGTTTCTGAATAATAAATCCTTTCAAGATACTTCGTATTGAGTTATCTCTAAATAGTATGTCTAACTGAACTGGATTTTTTTTCCAAAAATTAATAACATAAAACGAAACTTATTTCAGGAATATGTCCAAAATACTTATTTACCCAAACAAATTAAATCTTATTAAAACAATTATTATTATTCAATAATAAACAGTTGAAGTAGATCATAGTACTGTAAGAATTTTTTGTTTGATTTTGTGTATAATATCTCCACCTAAAATTTAAGCACTGAAACTATTTACACCCTACGCATTCAAATAACTCAGTCTTATAGGAACAAAATATTGGCAAAATAAATTAATATATTATATTATTAGAGCATTAAAGAAATTGTATTAGATGTAAAACCCCATAAACTTCCTGTCAAATTATAACCACCATAAATTAAACGGAAATTGAAACTCGATATAGATCAATCTTTCGAATCGGAATAATAGAGTTATTTACCCTAAAACGTCAGCTGCTGTTGTTTGAAACTTTCTAATTAGTCTAACATACATTTAGCGTTATCTACTTTCATCGCGACATTGCCATTATAACGAAAATTTATGAACAAACGACCCCAAAATTCAATAATAGGAAGCGATTAGTGCGTAAGCCCCGAACATTCATAAATAACCCCCCAAACTTATGGTCCTCTTATATCAGCCATTGTGATACGGCTGGCAGTCTATAGATTGAAATATGTAATAATGGTATTTGTGACAAAATTACCGTAGAAGAATGCGCGCTATCCGGGTGCAAGCCCACCATTAAAGCCCTTGGACAAAAGATACGCGTGTTCGATGGAATCGATGAAGGATTTGTAATGTATAATTTTCGGTCGTGAGAAGAACGACAAATATGGGGGAATATATATGTAGGTATACTCTGTGGTGTTAAAATATGGGCAATGTTAGTGTTTAAAAATCCGTTCTCTGCGTTTACAATAAAAATATATCACAAATTATTGGATTAACAGTAAATAGGAAAATTAAAGCGGCAAATTAAAAGTTAAAGGTATACCTTGAAAACTGTCGCCTGTGCCGAAATCACCCAAAAGTCTAGAAATAATCCTGTGAAAGACTTTGTCTTTCAAACAGTACCTCAGAAAATTTGCAGGAAAACTCAAAATGAGGACAACGTAGTTCGGAGCTCAGCCTTGGGCTAATCTATTCCAGTGCAGAATACTGTGCTACTTTGTGGCCGCGGTGTAAGATTAGGTGGTGGACCGACTCCTATCGAATCCTAAGAATTTAATAGGGATTTTATTTAACAACCACCGCTGGCGCTACCATAACACCTGTACCAATTATTTGTTCAAAAGATTTATTAAAATGGAAGATATCTTAAGAATTAAATCTGGGTTAGTTTCATAGATACACAAATATTATTAAAATGGTAAATAGTGCTTTAAATTTGCACAATTTTTGAAATATAACTCTAATACCGCAGACCAACTTGCGATGAGGGGTTATTGAGGGAAAAAGAAAGGTAGCTTGACCTCAACACATATATATTGTTCTTGTTTTTGAAAAACTCAAACTCCTATAAAGAAAAATAAAATACGGGATTTTTTTGTATACAGGATTTGCTAAAATTATGTGTGAATGATAAAAAAAGAACCCCAAGTTAGTTACTCGAATACTGAGTAAGTAGAAGCGAAAGCAGAAAACTACAAGAATTATGCGAACCGACCTGACGAGGACAGATGTGACTCTGCCGAAACGTCGTCATTTTACCATCGATCCCGGCAGGGAACAAGTATCATCAATACCATACATAAAGAGTCTTTTAACAAGACTAAAATAAACTATAAGAAATAATAGAGTTCAGAACTCAAAAAATGCACATATAAGATTACTTGTTAAGAGTGTGAAAACTGTATGGTCAAAACCATCTATGCAAACTGAATAAATAAATACAAAACTTACACAATGTAGAGACAATTTAAAAGACAAAAATGTGAGAACATGTCTGGAACTTTAGTCATAAAATAATATTGAAAATTATACCGCACTACAAGAAGAAAACGCGATACTCAACAATAAAAATAGTAATAATGTCTTCTTGAATAACTGAAAGTTCAGAATTATTTGATGATCTTTGGGATTTTTTGTGCTACCCATATATATCAAATAGCAACGACTTCTGTTAGTTATGTCAGTTTAGATGTTCAAATGTTTTAATTCCAAATTATACATTTTATATTATTTCCGTTGGAATCGTGGTAGCTTTTAAACACGGAAACCTTTTGAAGTTTTGAAATATACAGACTTTTCCACAAGTGTAGTAATAGCCAAAGAATTAGAGAACACCATTTGACTGATATTGTTTTGTAAATATAAAACAATATCACTCAAATGTATTTGAATCTGTTTTACATTTGGAAAGCATAAGATTCATCGGAAAACTGTTTAGTTTGATTTATTGCACAGATACCAATACCAGCTTATTTATCGAAATACGAGAGAAGAAACCCGTTTTCTTATATTTTTCATTACCTTCAGTGAAAATCGTGGAAATCCAATCAGGCCAAGGCTCCACTGTATTCCAGTAATACTCCGTAATCATTTTAGTTCCGATAACGAAACAAATCATCCTGATTTATGCGAATAACAATCCGAGTGAATTGAAGATTCTTTTTATCGATCTATCAGATTTCTATCCATTGTCACTGACTTATTATTTCACTACGTAAGATAAAAATAGCAAGGAAATCGAATTATCATATCCAAAGAAGCCTGCACAATGACTAAGTTATGTACGTTGTATTCAATAATCTGATGTGATAAGGTCCTGTCAAGTTTTTGTATTCAGGATGTAGAGATTACATTTGAATTATGACTTCCAAAAATTTTTCGTTTTCGATATACAATGGAGACCACAAAAGAAAATAGAGCATATAATGCCTGAGCAAGAAGAACAGTCAACCAAGTAAGACATCAAAACTGAGAAAATAGGTGTCATACTTACTGAAGAGTGTGAAGACTAACAGATTTAATTGAAAATACTTTTTGTATCTTAATGCTTGAATGCTTAGTGGTTCAATATGTTAGAATTGTAAAGGTGAAGATTATTCGCTTTTTGAACTTTTTGGGGAAATAGCTCATACTTTAGTAGGTGCGTAACCATTCTATGAGTTTATTCTATAAGGATAGAAGTACAATTTTAGTGAAAAAATTATTCTTGTAGAAACGTATTAAAATTTTAACAGTAGATAATAATAGTTTGAATTTACGTTTTTTAAATGCTTAACTACAAACTATACTCGACTTCACTGGTTTTAATTAAAATAAATGTTACCCGGTAACGTTGAAGATGAAGAAATTTTCTTAAACATCGTTGTATTAACATGTGATTTTAGTCAATAATCCAGAGTCTAATCAACAAATTTCGTTGAAAATATTTTCAATAATATAAAACTTGTGCACATAAGGTGACTTTTGGAGAAAATTCCCAAAACCTCTGATATACTAAACATAAAAACTGTTTACCTCTGAGAGAACACTTACCAGGTTATCAGGCTTGTGGTAGGCAGCTTGCGTCAATTTTTAAATCCGCTCGTCCAGATCGAAGTATTTTAAATTCTTCAATAGATCTGTTGAGGCTACCTCTCTTGTTGAAATAAAAATTGCTACAGGTCGTTTGTAGTTTTTGTTCCATTGCATCTTTATTTGAAAATCCAAATCCCTGTATTTCTTATTAAATATTTATACTATTTTTGTTACTGACTGCTATGTCAAGTAATATTGTTTTTCCAGAGACGTTTGCTATTAAATCTGTGTCCGCTTTATTGTAGTAAAAGTTTGTATCGTGCGGCCCCAATACAGTTTGTGACGGTTATTACTGTTAGTTTAAAAATCAGTGCTAATTCGTGGTTCGGTATTTTCGCCATAGACCTGGTCTTTCTTTGTTTTCAGACTGACAACTTCTGTAAGGTGTTCGAATGATTTTGGTGTCTGGCAACCATAAAAGGAACTATTTGTTATTTATAGAAGAATTTTTAACTATATACTTAACATAATTCTACTTCAAAATTATTTTTGTTTAATGAACTGGGTTTATCTTGGCCAACTCTAATTAATTGATTGATGGTGGAATTCAACCTGTCTTACGCATCTATAAGTTTCTATTCCTTTTTTGTTCTTCTTTATAGTAGAATGGTATATTTTTCGAGCAGAAAATAAATTAAAATTACATATTCATTTAGTTCCAGAATGCAAACATTTTATTAACTGGGACGGCTACGAGTTATATAAGGAGTTAAATTGGGAAAATTAAGATTGTATTCGCTTTAGTAATACTGAAATAGTAACGGAAACAATTATTATGATCTTCTTCTTTTTCAAAGGTATCTTTGGTCCATAAAGCTGCGGTGGTTTTGATCCTTTCTACCTTATTGGCCATAGTAAAGTATTTTTCAATTATATACAAGATCGGGGTAAAAGTTTCTCACTTAGATCTCCGGTCGCTTCCGGATAGTGGTGCACATAAACTAACGTAAATCACACATAAATGACGCTGCCCCGCCATCTTGACCGCAAGTCCCTTAACTGTATTAACTATGATGATGGCATAAGAATGGAACCTAGTCGTATGGTAAAGTGCAAGAACATGCGCTTTATTCTTGGAATTAGGTTCTATTGTATTAACGATGATATTGAGTTATGAATAATAAATTAAACAGCGACGGTGAGTCCCAAATTGGAATACCAGTCAGCCTGTGAAGCATGCACAAAATCCTGCTGGTTTGGAAAAAGTAAACAGTTTGGTCTATTGGGTTTTATTTTAATTAAAACCGTTTTCTGTCATCTTCGATTCAACACAGAGTATTTTTGCTAATAAAACTTGAACAGATTCCTATTGACTCTTTTAAAGTGCAACATTTATAACCCCGTCCTGTAATTGGTCAAGGAGAATAATAATTTCGTCAACTGTGAGTTGGACTCGCATACTAAGGGGTCCGTACTACTTTTAAGCGGGAATGAATGCATTTTTTTGTATTTACCCTAATATCTTTTAAAGGAAGCGTTTTAAATTTATAAAGAATATACACTTTCATTTTCCACACAGAGGCTTTTTATTTTATCTGCTTCAGGATTCGCTTGATTTTTATAAGAATACATATGTATTTAATTTTCTAATTTGGCTCCCAAAAATTAACATTAGAGTGTTATTTTACTAATAAACTTTCAGGGAAGCCTTTTCTAATCTACCGTCTGAATTCTGAGGCTCTGTAGATTGGAAGATAAAGGGCAGAATTGGAAAAATATAATTGTTTTCGTTATAATGAGCCCTTTATTTTACGTTTTACATTTTCGATAATAAGGGGGGGGGGGATGGGTAAATTTTGTTATATTATCGTTGATATCTTTTTAATTATTTTTTTTAAATATGAAAAAAATATATTTGTATTCCTCAGAATGGGACGTTTCATTTTATATATTACATGATGCGTTTGAAAAAAATATTAATTTTAAATTTTCATTTAATTCTATAATTTGCCCCCCCAAATTAATAATAATGGTTTCTCCTTATTACAGGCTCAGTAAATTCGGAGATCAGGGGGGAACGCTCAATTTTTTTAGTTATCCCCCCAGAAGTACCCCTAAAATCAAAATTTCTTCATTTACGATACGTACTCCTGATCACCAAACTTGATACATTGATACCAAATTTCAACCTCCAGTAGTTTAGGAGAAAATTGCTATGATGTGACAGACGCAGAAATCCGGAGTGATATAAGGGTATCCGTATATTGTATATACGGAACCCTAAAAAAGGTGCACTACTAAGACAGTTTAATTTAGGGTGAATGTACCTACTTAACTGAGTCATATGGAGGCAGAAAACGCATGAGTGGACTTTCTCTGGCCAATTGGAGGCTAATTATCCAGTCCTGAGTTCGTTGCAGCCACAGATAGAAGAATTGCTTTCTGCGTAGCTGAAAAATTGCAGGACGATTCTAGATAAAGAAACATTAGTATTTATACTGGTGAGATAATTCCTTTGTCCAACCAGCTGTTGTATATCGTTGACAATATAAACATCAGAAATTTGATTAGAACAGTGAAACTCAAACATAAAATATAAGACAGAAAAGTATACTCACTTACATAGAAATCGCAACTGCCAGAAGTAGATGTTTAAATTTGATATTCTTTTGGTAAACCAGAGATGCTATAGTAACTAGTAGATCACAAATCATTAAAATAAAATATACCAAGGAATTTAAATTGAAGGAATTTATTAAGTTTGTTAACAACGTATTTGTCCACCGCGGTTATCTATACACTTCCCAACACGTATAGCATTGATTGAATAAAGTAATATTATTTCTTCTTGAGGAAAACTGTTCCAAGCTACCTGTATTATGAAAGATAGGTAACATCTAAAGTCCATGGAGGCTGGGGTACATTTCTGAGCCTTCTACCCATCATATCCCAAACATGTTTTAGGCAAAATATTGGGGGATCTGGGCGGTCATGGTAAAAGATTCACGTGGGTCTTTTCCAAAAAGTTCAAATTAACTTGAGCAACATGGGGCCGAGCATAATCTTGTTGAAATATGGGATCCATGAGCTGATTTTCTACATACGGCTCCACTACTTCCTAAAGATAACGTTGCCTTTTCATGTTACTTCACACAAAGAATGTGACCTTCCATATGTGCAATAGCACCCTATATCATAATGTCTACTGTTTGGTGTACACGTCGCTCAATATCACGTTCGGTTGAAGTCTTTCTCCTCGACGTCTCCTAACCCTTCCTTGGCCATCAGAGAAGATGACCTGATGCCATTCCACATTCCATTGATGTGGTTCTCTGCACCACTATATTCGTTGCCGTCGATTCTGATCAGTCAGAGGTAGCAGAAGATAGGGTTGATGATGCTGCAGTTCAAAGACTTTATACAGCCAATAAACCATTCCTAACTACTTAGCAGCCAAATTTTGAGTTGTCGAAAACCTTTTCTAAAGGCCATAAGTCTTAAATGTGAACTTCATTTGTCCCCTTCAAGGTCCGCGTCCTACAGTTCTTCGATTTTGGGTATTAACAAACCACGCTTAACAACATCTCATAACATTAGTTCGATTTCTGTTGGTGCAATTAGCGATTTCTCCAAGTGAAAAACCGGTCTTCCGTAACCCAATATTTCAACTCTTTCAAATTCACTTACATAACGGTACATTCGGCGTACACGTACTCTAGGTATTTTAATACTACTAAGCATGGATTTTGGATCACATCAAACAGGGTGTTTTTTGGTAAATTAAAAAAAGCGACTACAATATTAATTGATAATAAACTTTAATAACCCAAAAACCCTTACCATTATTATCGAAACTTGTAATCTTATTAGAATACTTTATATAATGCTGATAGCGACTCATTGTTACATTGTTAACGGCCTACGGCTATAAAGATACCTCCGCATTATTTATGTATCCAAAAAGGAAAACAATATTTCAATTTCTAAAACCCGAACGACTTGCGACTAACCTTTATATAGTCATTAAGGTTGTAAAATAATTTTGTTGATAATAGGGTACACGCGAAGGGATACACGATATTCGTTTGCACGCCCATATCATTTTCCTAAAGCAGGTGAAGCGGCCATTCCGAATGTGTAACGAAAATGGTGTTTAAAATTGTTAGGGATAATAATTGGGATCATGCCAGGGCCTTTTGCCATGTTTTATATGTATCAATGAACCATAGCAATTTACTAAATTGTAAGGTAGCTTTTAATAACTTTCTTAGTCCTTTAAATTCTTGAGGATGTCTTTTAGGTTTTTGAGCTGGTAAAAATGCTTATAAAATTGTTCGTGTATCAGAACTAAATAAAAATTCATTATTTTGTCAATATTGTATGATGATATCAAGCAATTGTCTCATTTAAAAAAATACATAATACGGCTAGAGGACTAATTATTAATGTATAATGCTGCTGAAGAAAAGAGAGTTATTATCACTGAATTTTTAAACAACGGAGCAAATATTACATGACGGTATAATGATGAAAATAAAATAGGTCTACAAGTTTTATATATATATATATATATATATATATATATATATATATATATTAGATAGGGAGTAATTAAATATACATTTTTAATGATAGTAAAAACTGTAAAAAGATGTATAGTACATCGAAATTTTGTCTGAATCTGCAAAATGAGGTGGCAGATAATTAACACAGAACATTTATGTTTTCGAGGGCGTAGATTACGAATCTTCAATTGCTTTTTACCGCAAGCTTGCAATAAAGGGGGAAAGCCCAAAAAACACCCCCAAAACAGGGTTTTTGCATTATTCCCGAAAACTACAATGATTATGAAAAAAGTAACTAGCTCATCGTGTACATAAACATATGCAGAAAGGATATTTGAATTATAAGGTGGAGGGTTCAAAAAATGTTAGAAGCATTTGCATATACAGGTTAGTTGAAATATAAGGTGGAGTGGGATTATAGTTATACAGGGTGCTTAAAAAATGTTATATAGTGTGGAACATGAGTAGTTGCTTATACTTGACATATGGGGCGAAGTCAAATTATAGTAGGTATAGAGGGTGATTTAAACAATAGAAAAATAGATACAGTCAGTAGAGTGAAGAGGATTAATACTATAGTGTATAGTTGAATTAAAGGTCTACGCGATGATTCAGAAAATAAATGCTAGACAAATAATTTATATTGGGTGACCAATACACAGACTTGAATTAGAGTTACACTTATAGAAAGTGGTCCAAATAATAAAACGAATAAAAATGTTAAACAATACTAATTAGGGAGAGTTATAGATAAGAATAGGCCAAAATAATCAAAAGAATTGTACCTGAGATAAGCTAAAAAAACAGTTTTTATTTTAAACCAATTGAAGTCGGTTTTATTTCAATTATAAATTATTATATTAATCCATTTTTCTCTAATATTCACACTTCACATTGCTTGCCAGAGCTTACATCTTGGTACAATATCAAGTGCATTTTCCAAGTCTATAAAGAGCATTATGTATCTCTATTGTTTCTATCTGTTTTTCTCGATTACTTATATAACATTGACTAAACAACATCTTTCTTTTCGAAAACCACTTTGTTCTTCTCCATTGTTTACACCTTTTTCTCTTTTTAGGGTTCCGTATATTCAATATACGGGTACCCTTATAATATCACTCCGGATTTCTGCCTGTTACATCACAGCAATTTCTCCTAAACTACTGGACGGAAATGGTTGAAATTTGGTATCAATGTATAGTTTGGTGACCCAATCAGGAGTACATATCGTAAAAGGAGAAATTTTGATTTTAGGGGTACCTCTGGGTGAAAAACTAAAACAATCGACCTTTCTCCCTTGATCTCCGAAACTACTGAGCCTAAAATTTTGAAAAAAATAGAAAATATAGAATGTTGTGTGAGCTTTACAGGAAAAATAAGGAGAAACCATTAATGTTAATTTTGGGGGGTAAATTATCGAATTATGTGAAAATTTAAAAATAAAATTTGAAATCATGTAATAACAACAATAACATTAACAAAAATATACAAAAAATTACCCAATCCCCTCCCCTCTTAACTTCGAAACCATAAGCTGTAAAATTTTGAAAAAAATAGAGGTATAGCGCCTCACCTGAACTTTACTGGAGAAATAAGGAGAAACCCCTAATATTCATTTTCGGGCGCAAATTATAGAATTAAATTGAAAATAAAAAATTATAATTGTTTCTAACGGATCAAGTAATATATCAAATCACGGGGATCATTATGACGAATACAAATATGTTTTTTGTTTAATTTTTTTAAAATAAATATTTTAAAATATAGATATTAAACAATATATTTAAAAAAATTCCCATTCCCCCCTTTAATCCCCAAACTATAAGACCTACTTTTTTGTTTACAGGAAAATTAGGAACAAATCCCTAATATTAATATTGGGGGCCAAATATAGAATTAAATGGAAAATAAAAAAATATTTTTAACTCATCATATATAAATATATATTTTTCATATTTTTTAAATTAATTGTTTACAAGGTATTAACATAAAGATATAAAAAAGTCTCATTTCTGGCTTTATTTCCGAAACCATACTACCTAAAATTTTGAAAATAATTAGGGGTACTGGGGCTCACTTGAAATTTATAAGAAAAATTATTAGAAAACCCCTATAGTAATTTCAGGGACAAATTATGCAATTAATTAGAAAATAAAAATTCAATTTGCAAACGCAACATGTAATATATAAGATAAAGGGCTCATTATGTGAATTACAAATATATCATATTTCTAAATCATTGTTTAAAGGATATTAACAGAAATATTAAACATCGACCTAAATCCCACTTTAGAAACTACTCTATTTAAATTTTGATAAATATATTTTATTCGTATTTTTAAATAATTTGAATAAAATATTTAATAATTTATTATTTAAAACTTGACCTATTTTGCCCGTTATCTTCCAATCTACAGAGCCTCAAAATCATCAAATCAAGCGAATCCTGAAGCAGATAAAATAAAAAGTCTATGTGTGGAAAATGAAAGTGTATATTTTTTATAAATTTAAAATACTTCCTTTAAAAGATATTGGGGTAAATATAAGAAAATGCACTCATTCCCTGCTTGTCGGAAACTGAAATATTAGAATCTTGAAGGTGGTACGGAACCCTTAGTGTGCGAGTCCAACTGGCACTTGACCAAATTATTCCTTGATCGTACTTGCAAATAATTTATCTATGGATTGCAGCTATTCCACTATAGTTTGAACATACCGATATTTCTTTTTTTTTTAAATATGGGGCTTAATTAAGATTTTTTCCATTCTTAACAAATGTCGTCGTCTTCTTCTATTTTATTGAAAATTTTAGCTAAAGATTTTATTACTGTCTTTCTTCTATACGTCAATAGTTCCATTCCCATATTTCTTGTGTCAGCGATCTTATTATATTTTGCTCTTTTCTGGGTTTCGTTTATGTCATTTTCCGTAATGTCTGTTGTTTTAGTTATGTTCAAATATGTTGTTTTCTTGTTGGTATCTTTCTCTTTGCCCATATAGTAAATTTGAGTAGGTTTATTTATTGTTGCGGTTGATTTTTTTGTAAATGAAGATACCAATATCCCTAAAGTATTCCCATTAACTCTAGTTTTCAAATTTGTGAACTTTTGAGAAACAATTGGTGCAATTTTCCATTTTACTCAATAATTGTGGGAACATAATTAATATCCACGTCCTCACATATATAAACGAGCATGAAGTAATCTCCGGCACATAATATAAAACATTTTGTGCAGCATTAACACATATCGTTATAGTCACGTCGATACCGTACGACCGCACGTGAAAGGAAGAGCCATCGCTCGTTGTAAAATGGTCCATAAATGTCACATTAGCGCTGAAGTTGTGACTTCATTAATACTCTCTTGCTAGAACAAGTAATGGTATTATGCCGTACACGATTGCGATTCGTTTCCCGGAAGGAACTTTGAACAGCCGTTGAACAATAACGTTGATGTTTGTCTTCTATTCTTTGCATTGACGTGGTGAAGCGACTGTAAATTTCTTCACACGTATCTAAGTAGGGCAGTTTGAATGGCTTCGGAAATTTTCAAAGTTATGGACGAGTTACTGAACAGAGGATAGGTGAAAATTATTTAAGTGCAGTGGTTTTCTACAGTCCTTATGTTTGGACAAATATCAAACGAGTTTTACTATATGTAATGTGATTAATCCTTGCATAATTTTTAGACAATAAAATAATTTAGTCAAGTGCGAGTTAGACTCGCATACTGAGGATTTCGTACTACATTTGAGATTTGATATAATGCAGGTAAATTAATGTATTTATATATTTCTAATATTCCAGTTTCAGACAAGCAGGGAATGACTGGATATTCTTATATTATCCTTAATATCTTATAAACTAAGCTTTATAAATTTATAAATACTATACACATTTATTTCTCACGAGTATTTTTATTTGATCTGCGACATGATGCCCTGGATTTTTTTAAAAATATTTCTTTAATTTTCTGGTGTGGCCCCCAAAATTAAGATTACGATTTTCCCTTAATTTTATCAATAAACTTTCACTGACGGCTCAGTAGTTTCGAGGATAAATGGCACTGTGTCGCAAATATTAAGTAATAAATTCTTAAATCTTTTAATTAAATTATATTAAAAACACCAACCGAATATATTTGTACTTTTATGGCCATTCCTTACATTTCATACATTACGTTACGCGTACACTTTGAAAAACAAATTTTAGTTTTCCATTTAAGTAGGTATATAAATTAATGTTAAAATGTGTGTTTTATTTTTCTTGTATATTTTAAGTGAGGCTCTCAATTCTCAATTTTTTACAAAGTAATAGGTCGAATTATGAATATTTTTATTAACTTAATAATAATTTAAAGAAATGTGAAAAAAAAAAATATATGGGTATTCATCATAAACGAACTTAATATCAGGGTTTTCTTCTTATTTTTTCTGTAAAGCTCAAGTGAGGCTATATATTTCTATTTTTTTTTTCAAAATATTAGGTCTTACAATTTCTGAGATAATAAGCAGGGAATCTGTCGTTTTTTAATTTTTAATAATATGTTTTAAAAAAATTAATTCCTCATAATGAGCTTTTCATTTGATATCTTACATGGTTCTATAATTTGCACTCCAAAATTATTTTTAAGGTTTCTTAGTATTTTTCAAGCTATAGTGAGACCTTATACAATTATTTTTTTTTTCAAAATTGTAGGTCTTATATCTTCGGCTATATAGGGAGAATGTGCAACCTTTTTATATTTTTGTTAATATCTTTTAAACAGTTTATATATATTTATATTCCCCATAATGAATCTTCTAATTTGATATTTTACATGATGCGTTTGAAATAATTTTAATTTTATATTTTTCATTTAATTAAAGAAATTCTTTGTGTGCCATCTTCTCACTGAAGGTTACCGATCACATTTCTAATTATGTCTCTGCTCCTTTGTCATGTAGAACAGGGTAATTTTGTGAATATTTTTGTTAATATCTTTTAATCTAAATATTTTTATAATATGAAAAGAATTATTTGTATTCTTCAAAATGAAAACTATTTTATTTGATATACTTTTATTTTTCATTTAATACTATAATTTGTCTCCAAAGATTAATATAAGGGGTTCCTTCCTGCGTTTCCTGTAATCTTTGTGCAACGCCCAATATTCCCTATATTTTCAAAATTAGTTTCAGAGATAAGGTGGAGAATGGTTTATTTTCGTAAATTTTCTCCTCAGAAGTACCCCTAAAATCAAATTTTCGTCATTTACGATACGTATTCCTTCTTGGATCACCAAACTATACACTGATAATCAAGTTTCAACCTTTTCTCTCCAATATTTTCGGAGAAAATTGTTATGATATGAAAAACAGAGACATCAGGAATGATTTTATAAGTGTTCTGGTATGCTGGATGAACAGAACGCTAAATTATTGTAAACTCATAAATTTAAACCCCGTTCTTTTCAATGGGTCCAGTCGGTTTAACTTAACCTTTCTGTGTCTTTTAGGTTGTCTCGAAATTGTGAGGTTCCCTTCTAATTTAAAACAAGTTAACCTCTTCATTTATAATGTAGGTGTGATACCCAAATATTTGACGTAAAATGTTAAAGCGATTTTTTTTCTGCAAAATTTTTCCAAAGTTTTGGCACATCTTTATGAACAAACCCCCAGAGATAGTCCCTTAAAAAATTAAATCGAATAAATAGTAAATAAATTTATTAATCCATTAACTTTTTGTCACATAGACGATTCAGTAAAAGTTACCTTCTGGGGACCAAAGTAAGTCTAAATATATATTAAGTAACTCACATACTGTTACCAACAAAATGCCCACAATAGAATCTCTTGAATTCAGCTTCTAACATTGTACCATCCAAACATTTCAACTAATTGCGTTTCACAGTTAAACTATTTTATAAGAATTTCGCGAGACCCAATCGCAAGCAAAGCTCACCTTCCTTGCCTCATGTATGCTATTTAACTTTAACTAGAGCAGTTTTCGTTCTACGATTTCCAAGGGAAGTGCTTCCATTCATTTCTGATTTCCATTTAATTTATACTTGAGTAATTTTCGACATGGGTAAGAGCTCCATCGCTTAATCACTAGGCATAATGGCAGGTACTTTCCTTTAGCATTTGAAAGCATTCAGTCATCCAAATTTAAATGACGTAGAATGTAATTTTAAACACTATTCAGGAATCGTTGCTGCTCTTTTCTTGAAAGCACACTCCTCAGATTCCATCCATCAGTAAATAGCTTTTCCATGTATAAATGTTCACTGGAATTATATAATTTCGTTGAACAATGTCTTAAAGTAGACGTTATGGGGGTTTTCTCGAACACCTATGCCTAAATGAACAAGAACGTAGAGACAATTATGCAATGAAGTTAAAACAATAATGTGATATTCTATTAGTTTATTGGGTTTTTTCTCTCGACTTTTTTTCAATAACAGATAAGAGTTTGAAATTTCTAATGGAAACATATTCTAGTTGGAATGGGCGTAGCGAGGGACTTTTCCAAGGGGGCAGACAACCAACAAAGAGTCGGTTGTTTATCAGATCATCAGAGCAGTGCCCCTTTTCCCCCCTAATTCCGCCTATAGAATTAAAGTATTTTCAAAAAATTACCGGATCGCTAGTTGTCATTTTGGCCGATATTACATTGTCTAAATCTATACAAATTTGTAAATAGGTATTTTTTTTTGGTTGTAAGGTGTAAGCTCTGGAACTAGTGAACTAACTTAAATAATTATGTTACTACTAGAAAGCTGAACTATCCACGATTATAGTATCTATAATATCTTCGATGGAACACTAGTAATAACACAAAAATTGTATGCGTTAGATGTGACGGTTTAGAATTCATACTGGTTCAAAGCAAATATGTAATAAGACGAAAGACCGTTGCCGAACAATCGATCAAAACAATGTCAAGTCGCGCAAATGAAATCACCAAGTAAGAGTTAATCACTGACCGCTAAATCGAAGCCCTGCAGGTGGTGTTTTCTTGGTTCTTTTTTCGTCAGGGGCTAGCCCCACTGTAGCAGGAACAATTGTGATGGGACTTCAAATGTTCTTCAACTAACTCTGGACGATACGTTATACAAAATATGGCAACGAAATATTCCTCGATTGAGCAAACAAAAAAGCGGATTGAACAAACAAATTATGCGCTTTTACAAACACAAAAGAAACGATTTATAGCGGTTTTACTGTTGTTTCGACCAGAACTAACAACTCGCGAAATCGTAACACAATAACAACAAAAAAAGCGGCCATCTTAAACGGAATCAAAAGGCAAGCGTCCGATTAGATCGGAGGTCAAAACACGAGTCACAGTTTTGTCTTATTTAGACAGAAAAAACATAAATTGGAGGGACGGAAATTTTTCGAAAAATTGTAAAAGTTTAATAAACATTGAACTAATTCAGTCAAAGTTAAACAATACAATAAACAAACAGTATCAAAGGCTATATTTTATTTTGATAAAAAGTTTGATTGTGAGATTTTTAAAAAAATACTGTTTTTCGGAAACCTAAATAGTAATGAGAATTAAGAGGTTAATTCCTGTCTTTAAGAGAAATGATTCGCGGAAAATAATACAGATATGAGAATTATGATATTAATTCTTTAAATTTATAGTGATTTGATATGCAATTTAGTGAAAATTCTATCTTAGAATGAGGAATGGGTTTCAAAAATTTTTAAATACCAAAAATTGACTTGACATGAATTTAATCACTTAGCAAGAATTAAGTTCCCAATAAATGATATGCCAAATATTTATTCATTGCATATTCGCCATTTTGCTAATGTTGAATTTATAGAGATAGTGTGGAATGAAAAATGTTCACTATCTGATTAATAGCAGGTGCAATCTTAAAAAATAAGATAATGAAATACAAAAAATGTTAAGTTGCAACGATTTATGTAATAAAAATGAATTCTAGAAAATGAAAACAAATTATTGACCTCGAAACGTTAAGAATATAAAATACACCAAACATCACAAAAATGTATAAGATTGGCAAAACTATTAAAATATTGTGTAAAAACTGAGAAAACTTAAAAAACCTAACCTAACAAAATTTAAAAAAGCCCAAAACTAACAGAAATAACTAAAAATGCCAAAATTTGAAAAAAATCGAAATTGTCAAAAATATCAAGAAATTTTTAAACAAGTAAAAAAATATTTCAAAGATGTCAAATGTTTAACTGTCAAAAACGTCAAAAAATGACCATGACAAAACATGACCCACAATGAAATATCAAATGACAAACACGCCAAACACGTTATATATGTTAGTCTGAAGTTGGTAGACAATGTAACTCGTTCCTCGAAATTTCCTTGGACTTCCATCGTCGTGAAGTGGTTGATCTCACAACGTTTCAATACCTGTGTATCTGCTATCGTCATCAGGTGAATGCTTAGCTCTACACATTAAATTCCAGAAAAATGTATATTTGGAAGCGGTGATGCCATATAACTCGATTCGATTCGATTGATGATTTTAAAATGGTTTTTACAAATATTCTAAAAATAACCGCAATTTGAAAATTACCAAATTAAAAAATGTTCAAAATAAATACGTCAAATATGCCGATTTGTCTAGCCCTTCCAAAGCCGAAACGGGTCAGCTATTCTTATATAAAATATGTTTGTCAAAGTTATTTAATGGTGTAATTCCTTATCTTTTATAAAATGTTTGAAATATTCTGCTGTACAGTCACATCTCATATGCGTTAGAGGCTTCTTCTAGGCTTCAGGATTTTTAGAAGTTGGAAATTATTCTAAAGGAGTACTTGATCAGTGTCCAAGTTGGCATGGATTCAACACGATACAGTTGAAGAGGTAATAGTTGCAAATGGTAATGCAAACCCATAATTTCACATGCCACCCACTGGCAACAAATAAAAAATAAGGCATACACAATAAACATAAGTTCAAGTTTATACCTACACACGCTATGGTACACATGTACACTGTCAAGTAAACATGAACGTGTGGAGCGGGCTTTAACAATATTTATCATCTTCTGATGTTGCACTCAATCGAAAGACTAAGCCTTCATGTTAAAAAGGTGATACTCTAATGCCGATTGCATTTATGATACCATACTGCCTGACTTTGAGAAACCTCCTCAACAGGTCCGATATTCTTCACAAGTTTTCCTCCAGGTTTTTCTTTGGACAGGGCGATGATTTAAAACAATCTGAGTTGAAATTTCGTTAAATGTCTCTGTAATACAAGATATTCCTTCTTCTAATTATTTTAGAAACTCAGCTTCAGTATTATATGGTGTCATTTACTATAAACGCGCTACGCAGAAACAGTTATATTTAATCTGATATCTGTTACTCACTGAACAAAATTGTCAGACGTTACTGACCAAAGGATTTAATTATAAAAAATAGAATAAAATCTTTTTAATTAGCAAAAGAACGAAAAATTAGTGAAATTGCTTCGCTATGTATTTAGTAGCTCTCTAAATTACGACCAAATGCTTTTTCAAAGCTCTATAACCAGTTTCTAATAAGTAAAGGAAAATGTTGATGGAAGATAAATCAAGGAACACTTGCCAGTAAGTAAACTCAAATTTGTGCAAATAAGCAAATAAAACCTACAAAAGCTGGAATCGAAATTAGAATTTATGAATTGCTATATACGTTACCATGGTTTGGGAAACAAGTTTAAGAGAAGAAAATAGGTTAGCAGTTATGAAAATGGGAGGTTGGAAGAAATGCTGTAAAGTTACATTAAAGCATTGAGGTAGATTTGTTGAAATCAGAGATAGAATGGATACAGCATTAAGGCAGATTCAGGTGACAAATTGCTCAAAAGCGCTTAAGAATAGCTCCAAGGGAGAGGCAAACGATAAAAAGGTTGACTACTAAATAAAAAGATGAGGTGATAGGGGTCATGGCTCGATAAAGACGAAAAGGAGGATGGTAAACAAGACAGATATATATTATATATCAATATAATACACATTGTTTCTGGTTAGGGAACTTTCATCAGTTGCGCTTCCCACAATTGAATGTCCTCTCGAACATTTCTTTATGCATTTGATGCATTTCGTTAAATTTGAAGACGCGAGATGTAAGACCGACATCTAGGATTTTCGTACAAAGGAATGACACCTCGAAGAGAGTATTCAATATCTCTGACAGGTGAAGTAACCTGAAAAAAAATTATCGTGACATTCTGTCCTAGGAGTTGAGAGAGAACAGCAATTACCCGGAACGGCTCCAGATTCGGAACCTCTGTGTACTGATTCTCTCGAAAATCATAGATGTCGGTCTTACATCTCGCGTCTTCAAACATTATAAAAAGATGTCCATATTAGCGAGCAATATTCTAACCTAGATCTGACATAAGCAAAAAATAGTGTTTTCAAAGCTACTATGTTGTTAAAGCCTTTACAATTACGAATTATGAAACCCAATAATCTCAGAGTTTCCTTTGATTTGTCATTTATGTGGTTTACAAAGGTTAGTTTTGAGTCAAATGTGACTCCCAGGTCCTTAACAGAACACTGTCGACTCAGAGGTAAGTCATCTATTATATAACAGTAGTTAACAGTGGTCTTTTTCCGCGTAAATGACATGATATTACATTTTTTGCATTTAATTGTAAATTATTTATTGAACACCACTGCGACACTTGGTTTTCATTTGACTGAAGTTTTTGGCAATCATTTGAATCGTATATTACATTATATAATTTTAAATCATCAGCGTACATCACTTGTTGACAGTCCAATAAGCTGCATAGATCATTAATGAATATTACAAAAAATAAAGGTCCAAGATTGGACCCTTGTGGAACACCTGATGTTGCGATGAAATTTGGTGAAGAGTGGTTGTTAACGAACACAAACTGTTGTCTTTGATGCAAATATGACTGAAAGAAGCCAATCATAGTCTCTGAAAAGCCATAAAGCACCAAGCTTTTTCAATAAGATACTATGGTCCACCCGGTAGAACGCCTTTGAAAAATCTGTATATATAACATCAACCTGCGCTTGAGAATCAATTGCTTCAGGGACGTATTGAGTGAAAACTGAAAAGATTTGTAACGAATAAAACCATATTTGATATGGGAAAATAACGGATGTGACTTGTGGATTTACCCTATTAAACAAAACTATTTCAAAAACCTTTGCAAAATTGCAGAGCATGGATATTGCTCTGTAATTATTGATTTCAGTTATATCATCATTTTTGTTTATTGGACATATTTTTGCGTTTTTCCATTTTTCCGGAAATCTCAATGTTTTCAACGATAAATTATACAATATTGTTAGAGGAAGAGCCAACACATATGCACAATCTTTTAACGAGAAAAGTCGGAATTAAGTCTGGTCCTGATGTAAGATTATCTTTAACTTTTTTAATAGCATGTAATACTTCAGTTTCGGTCAAATTATCCATATGTATTACGTTATTGCAGCTATTAAATTTGCATTCATAGTTTAAGCTATTTTTGGTTGGTACAGTATAGACACTTTCAAAAAAATTAGCAAATGCATTGATTATTTCCTGGGGATTTGTATATTCATTACCATTCTGGTACATTTTACCGGAAATTCGGGATACTTTCTTTTTAGAGTGAATGTATGACCAAAAAACAGTGGGATCCTCAGTAATAGACGATTGTACACCTTTTAAATGGTTTGCGTAGGCTCTTTCAGATTGTGATTTTAATAGAGATCTCAGTCGCTTGAATTCAATTAGATGACATTCTAATTTTGTGTTTTTAAATTTTTTGAGGATTCTAGCTTTTAGTTTAATGTTATATATAAGATCAGGGGGGGGGTACCATGTTGGAAACTTTCTCTTAAAATATTTATATTTAGGGACATAGACGTCAAACAGTGAATAAAGAGTTTTATAAAAACTATCTAAGGCTGAGTTTGCATCATAGTATTGTTTTAGAAAAGACCAGTTTACTCTAATTAGGTCATTATATAGTCCTATGTAATTAGCTTTCTTAAAATTATACATTTCACCCTCACCACCAGAAACTAAATCGACTTGTTTAACAGTCAAGTTTACATTTACAAACAAAGCAGGATGATGCAGATCCTCTTCTAATAGCGGAACATCATCTCTCAAAACTGAACAATTAATATTAGCCAAGATCAGATCAAGATATCGCTATTTACGTTCATGACAGTATTAAATTGATCTAGACTATAAAATGCTTGAAATTCGCTTATTGCTAAAACTTTAGAATCCAGACTATTATTTATGTTAATATAATTTGCTATATTAAAATCACCTAAAACTATGGAGATAAGTGCAGTGTACTTGACTTTTTCTCACTTAACTTTTTTCATCAAGCCTTTTTCTCGAACAACCATCATTGTTTGAAAACAAAGCGAGTTAATATGAGGGTATCTATGTAGTTGCCAGTACACTTTCTATGTAAGTAATTTAGTTGTCCATTCAATTTTATGTATTCATCAAGCAATTATTGACATGCTCAGAGATGTTTTTTTCAATATGATTTGCCCCGTATTTAAATTTAAACGCACCAGAACCCTTCTTGTAAACCGATAGTTATATTTTCACATCAATTTTTTTAAATTTTTAAACTAATAAATATCTATCTTTGTAATAGGTATGAAACAAATTTCTTGATTTGTATAAAAAATCAATTAGTATTTTCACACATTAAAATAGGAGGCTACGACTATTTTTAAATATAAGTTTTTCAAGTGTTACATTTGCGCAGATTACTGACAACTTAAAACACCTAAATAGAAACAGAAAAGCCCAAAAACCCACTTAAACACTTTAATTTGCCACGCCGTTAACGACGGGTAATAAATGGTAGATATTTATTTTCTTTCTCCAAAACTAAACAAATTCATAGTGAAGTCTGCCAGAAGGTTTACAAGAACAGAACACAACACATTACCAATCAATTTTTTTTCGTTTTGGTACACACTGAGATTGTCATGTTACACTTGTTTTACAACAAGCTATTATTGAGTTACATAAGTATGTTCTCCAGATGTGTAAAACATTGAAAAGGTGAAAAACCGATACCACGAAGATGTAGCGCCGACACATGTTTAATATAAACAAGCAATAAAGTTGCTGCTACGGGTTTACAACAAAGGAGACACATATGCATGTTTAAGAATTTTGCATATAATGCTAATGTCGGGAGGAAAGCGCTTAAGCACAATGTTTATCTTATAACCTTCAGCCGTTTATTCAATTACCATGTGACTTTGTGTATAATAATGGAATTCTGTAGAAAAAAAAACCTAAAAAATGTCATTGTTGCAGTAAATAGTAATAGCATATGTGTATATTCTAGTAACCGATAAACTCGGAATCTGCATCTACAAGGGAAATGTTTGGGCAGGTCATTTGGGGTTAATAAAATATTGGGCGTCACAGTTATAATAACAAATGCCATTTCATAGTGAGAGAAGACATATTTTTATTTTGAGTTCAAAATATAAACAATTTTTTAGGTTTTAGTGGTTGCCCTAACTTAGGTAATGTGAGAAATAGAAAATGAATTTCTCATTAAATATTTTGTGTGGTTATGGAATAATGAAATCAAGTAAGCAGTACATATCCCAAAAATCCTACATTATTAAGAACTTACAGAGCATTCAGCTTAAAATTAAAAAATAAACCACTAAATACTTTTCAAAACACAGCACTAACGATTTCTTTCGGTACATATTGAAACAGCCCAATAGAATCACTATACTGTGAATAAGGCGAACTCTCTTTCCCCCTTAGATTACAGAAACTATTACTAGAGTACGCAACGAGAATATCCGGTACTCCAAGATACCCAACAAAATCCGCGCAATGCCAAACTTCCCATCCAGTTTCCACCATAGTGATTGAATCCTATACCCCAAGACGGTCAACCATTTATACAAAGCGTAGATCTTGGATAGACCCTCAGGTTACCTACCTTTCAACACAACCCTAATAGAACCTAAAATCCTGAAAAAAAACTTGTATAGCAATCTGAAAATAGCCATATGCACCGACTCCTTTTTTTGAAGTCGGTTAAAAAATGACAGGAAAACTTGAACAGATCAAACACCAAACGGCGTAACATTAGACCAAAAGTAAATGTCAAAAAAGTCCTTAAAATGAAGAGGTCAAACAAATTAAAAACCCGAAGACTAAGAATTGGTCATAGGCGACTTTCACACAGCTTTCACCGTTGAACACATCCTCTAGTAAGCATACACCACAATGATAAACTCAGAGAACATAATCTCAAGAACAATCTGAGCGAAATCGTTACTATACAACAGCAGTAAACGTAAATATTTAGCATAGCCCTAGTACCAAATACAACGAATTACTATATTAATATTACTGTAGTGTAAATGTTTCAATGACTATAACGTAGTCGAGAAAATTTAATCTAAATAAACTATTACTTTCAAATAATGAAACATTCGAACCCGGATTTTTTTTTTGGTAGGGGCAAAAAGGTCCTGATAATAGAAATACCCTAAACATTCAATTAACATACATGGTGTCCCAAAAGTACTTTTGGGATACCCTGTGGCTTAATATCTCGACCGTATTGCTTTTTGGGGAAAACTGTTTTCAAAAGATGCTGTAGGATTTCTTCCTGGCTTTCGGTGGTGACCTTGGTTTTGACATTGACCTTAAACTTCAAGGTTATTTCAGGGTCAACTTTTGTTTTATGAATGGAACAACCTATTTGTTATTACGAATTTGGAATCAGCTGAAATTTTTGCGTTCGACGTGCCTTACCTTTGCCATTGAATCTTCACCACAAATTTATTTCAAAGCCAAGGTAATTCCAATGAGTGATTTCGCTCAGCCTGCAGTTTGGGGAAATATGTTCCAAACAAGTTTGAGAATATTTCTATGGCTATTCGGTGGGGATCTTGGTTCTGATCTTGATCGTCACTTGAAGGTACAGGTCATTTTTTTGAAGACAAGGCGGTATTTCCCGGTCGGTAGAAGCAACTTTTCGGCCTGAAACTGCATATGCTTAAAGTATATTCCTCCAACTACTTGGCAAGTTCCTAAGCGAATATAAAAATTATCAGTGGCACTCCTTATCATTTCAGGGGTTATTTGAGCACATTCGTCTTCGATTCGTTGTCTCAAGTATACCAAATCACGCTTTTTTGTAAAATAAACTTCTGAGCGAGATCACTGAAAGAAATAATCACGACCTTGAAATAATCTTGGATGTGACTCTCAAGGTCACGGTCAAGGTCACATCGAACGGAAAATTCTCTGCTCTTCCCAAATTCGTCATAAATATAGGAGCTCCCACGTAAATAACAGAACTTGATCTTGAAATGACATTGAATGTCAAAGTGAAGGTCAAAGCCACGGTCGCCACCGAATAGCCAGGAAAAAATCCTGCAAATTATGTTTGAATCATTTTTCTCTGAAACACAATCCGAGCCAGATATAGCCGTTTCGGTACTTCTGAGATATCTTGTACAATCCTAGCACAGATATTGAGTTTCATTCTAATAAACGTTCTAATTCTCTGTTTGCGATATTTTAAATTAGAGACCTGACGTACGTATGAAGTCAGAACAGCACAAAAAATATCAACGTTACCAGCTGTGGTAACCAATTCCCTAGTCATTACATTTCTGTGCTGACCAAGTTAATATTAAAAAGTATACATCTTACAATATTACTTCTGAATAATATATGAGTTTAGACTCACTACCCTTTTTTTAAATCCGATAATGTCGGATGTTAGAGCATATACTTTTGGAGGTTATATGTAGTGTACTTTGATAACGGACCTTAGAGCATATAGACCTGAATGCCAACGTATTTTGCGGCCATTATGAAAAATTCTCAAGCATAAATTTTAATAGTTTACTCTCTTCCCCTTCGTATGTCGGTATCTCTTTAAGGATCCGTCTAATTACATCAACACTTTACAAATGAGTAAATTATACCAGAAGTACCTAAAATCCTTTTATGTTATGTCGTGTTTCTAAAATTTGCTGATGTGTTGTCTTGACCGAAAAGGGAATATCTATATTATTATAAAATTGTAAGTTTGTCTGTCTGTTTGTTTGTTTGTTTGTTTGTTTGTTTGTTTGTTCGGGCATCAAGTAAGAACTACTTAACTGATTTTGGTGAATCTTTTTTGTTGCGAAAAAAGAACGAAATTGTGACAATAATTATGACAGCTGAGTTTTGAAATTACAAGAGTTTCAATGTAGGATGATTTGGTAACATACTTGAGGTTGAAACTGCTCTTGAAAAAAATTTCCAATACAAATTGATGTGTAGAATCTTATAAGAATTTTATCTCTATTTAATATTTTTAAAGTAAACTAGGATTTTTGGATGGTTAAAAAGTTATGTGTTCTCATGTTCTAAATTGACTGAAATTTAAGGCAATTCCAGATATGTCAGAAATCATTTTTTTCGTGGGTGGCACACAAGCAGTTGGGTATATAGGGTGTTTAAAATATAGAGTAGAGTGCAATTATAACTAATAAAATAATTATATAGGGATCCCATAAGCGGTTGAATTTACAGGGTTCTTGGAATAGAGGGCACAATAGAATTACAGTTATACAGGGTGGTGCAAAAAATATTATACAGGGTGGCGGAAATGGAAATGCAATATTTCGTAACCCATAAGCTGTAGTATATATAGGATAGATTAAATATAGGAATTATACATATACAGGAAGATTATAAAAAATGTTAGAAAAGGAAATGATTTATTTATTTTATTTATATATGATGATTGAAATATAGATCGGAGTAGAATTATAGTTACAGAAGATAGTTTTCATAAACAAAAAGAGTAAATACGGTGGCTTTCTGCAGTCGCATATACAGAATGGTTTACCGGGTGGTTCAAAAATGTTAAAAAATATTATTATGTGTGGTCCATGAGCAATTGCATACACAGGGTGGTGGAAACATATAATGAGATGGAATTATTATAATGAGTATTTATATATAAATTATATATATATGTTAGAGAATTGAGTGCAATTATAGTTATACAGGGGTTAAATTAAGAATTACGAATTTGAACAAATAAAGTCCTATTAATTATATCTGAAAAAGAACATGAATTTCGTTACTTATTTGTAGAAGCGAGATGTAAGACCGACATCGAGGACTTTCGAGGAAACTATCACACAGCGGTTCCGAATCTGGATCCGTTCCGTGTAATTGCTGTTCTCCCTTAACTTCTAGGATAGAATGTCACGATAAAATTCTCAGGGTACTTCACCTGCCAGAGATATTGACACAATTCGCATTTCGACCACAGGACGACAGCTAGTATGTAGAAATTGTCTTATATTATAAGTATTTGTAAATGATAATAAATAATTACCTAGTCAGTATAATTGCCAATTAGATTAAGTAGTGTTCAATCTGCATCTCTGGAGATATCTCAGGAAGTATGTAAATGTATGCATTCACTACTTAAATGTTATGTAAGCTTCGAACGATTCAAACGTAATACATAACAAAAATATTGATGTGCACTTTGAGATATTACCTTTTTGAAGTCGGAAACTTCTGCAGTTTCATTCGCAAACCATCTTTTCCAGTACTCCACGTTCATTAAAAACAACTCAACGAAAAAGCAATTCAATCGTTCAGAATCGGTGGCGTACACATGCATCCGTCTCGCATGTATATTTCGAATCGAATCAAAAGGAAAATTCAGACAATGTTCGAGCGCAGTCTGCACATTTTCCTTCGAAAAAGTTTTCGTGTACTTTTGCCAAATCCAGAGTGCGAACCAAATAATGTTGTTGGAAGCAGAAGTGAGTGGGTTTTAGTGAATGCCCGCAAATCGGCGTTTAGCTCTGTCAGGTTTTAAAAACTTTTTATTGACTCGAATTGTGGAAGTGTGATTGAAATAAGTTAGCGAACTCTCTGAAAAGATTTTAGGTGACGCGACATCCGTGCCAAAGTTCAATAAAACTTCAGAATTAAATGAAATGGCGGTTAATCGGAATTGAAGATTTTCCGCGATAGATGTGATAATGTTAATAATTGAATTGGGTTAGGATGGAAAAATTTTGGATTTATATAATTATATAAGTTTTGATGCTCGTTAAATTTTGATTACAATAGGTAGTATCTTATGCATATAATATATCTCTTTGATTAGTCAAAATTAAGTTCTGATTCAAAATAAATCTTAATCAAGGAATTTTCTAATTCAATTGAGAATAACAAGAAATTTCTGAGCACCATTTGACAGGTGACAACTGATTGGGAGACATGAAAATGATTGGATATATAAAGACATAAACTAAACTAAAATGAGGTAAAAATATTCTAGCAGGCTAAGCTTTATAGCATCGTATAGTGATGGCACTAAGTTTAGAAATACTGTAGCCGTCACCATTGTATTTGGCCAGGCTACACTGCTGCCTGTTAAGGTACACTTTGAGCTACGCGACCGAGACAAGTGACAGTGACAAGAGACCGGACACACCAGACCGCGACAATGTCGCTTGTCGCTTAATCCATTTCGACAATACGACAAACGTCCAGTAGAATGTTGTGGACCGAGAAAAACATATGTTTTCCAATTTGTCAACTCAACAATGAGAAACAGAGCGTATGCTTTGTATAAGTTTTTATTGTTTGGGCGCTCTAATTTTCCATCTCTACTTTATTTGTATTTACAAATACTTTTTTATTATGCTTATACTTACCACATTGCAGCTATTTCAATTTGTTTTTAATGTGCGGATCAAACTACCCCGACTTGACCATACAATGTATGGCAGCACACTACCTGTAAGGCATGCTATGAGTGCATTTAGGGGAAAATTCACTATACCCCAGATATCCTAGATATCAAAAGGGTTTAGCTCTGTGGGAGCCTTGCCAGGTTTTCAGGCCCGTGGTTGGAGTCGTGGTGGCAGTTTCCCAAGAATTTTCTGACCGTCCGGGCTATTCCGAAGAGGACGGCTTTTTGCATTTGTTTGTAAAGATGTTCGTCCAGCCCGAAGTATTTTAAATTGTTTAATAGTTGTTTTGGGACTAGTCCTGTCGTTGACATAACAATTGGTACAATGTTCTTCATGTCCCACTGAGTCTTTATTTGAAATTCCAAATCTCTATATTTGGTTATTTTCTCAACCTGCTTGATATTTATATTATTGTTGTTAGAGATTGCTATGTCAATTAAAGTTGTTTTCCTAGAGACTTTATCTACCAAAACTATATCTGGTCTATTGTGAGCAACAGTCCGATCGGTCAGTATCGTGCGGTCCCAATACAGCTTGTAGTTGTTATTTTCTAAAACAGGTTCTGGCTTGTATTTATTGTATGGTAATCTTACCGACTGTGATAATTCAAATTTCAGTGCTAGTTCCTGGTGAAGTATTTTTGCCACAGCATCGTGTCGTCCTTTGAATTCAGTTGCAGGGAACGCTTGACAACCTCCTGAGATATACTGAATAGATTCAGATGTTTGGCAATCGGACCTGCATCTGTCGTTGTTAATAGAAGGGTTTTTAACGATGTACTTTAGGAAGTTCTTAGTTAGAATTACTTGATCTTGGATTGCCAATATAAAGCCTTCCGTTTCAGGAAACATATGACCAGAGTTCAACCAGTAGTTCGACGCTGCACTGTCGACATAATCTTGGTTGACATCATTTATATGTCCGCCATGAAGGGGCTTCTCTTTCCATTTCAGCAGTTTCTGATCTGTGGTCTGGTGGTGTAATTCGACATGTTGTTGTGTCAGTCGCAGTAGTGTTGAGTCATCAATCTGGCCCACTGTGTAGATCAGAAAATTCTGGGAGTTTCTGGAACTGATTACGCAAAATAGAAATTTGTTGATCTAATAGTTTGCTTAGACCTGTCAATTCCCTTCCTACTATTATTATATTAAAATGACGTAGAAGCAAGTCCAAATATTTCTTGAGGAAGTTATTGTGAAACAAATCCATTCATGGTATGAGATGATGCAGAAGGTTTTTATTCTCTATTAATTAGTAACCGCTTATCTCTTACATCTTTATATGTCTATGATCTATTTTTTGATCAAATTAATCAGAAGATTGACTTATTTACTAGAAAAAAATGTAAGCTAAAAACAATAGATATTCTCAAACATTTTAATTTTACAATTTAGAATTGTGCCATAGACCCCGAAACGTTTGAAATATACAGCAATTTTTCGTCACTTGAGGTGTTATTTCCCAAGAAGTACTTAAACAAACTATTATACTTGTTCTAAATTTCATTTTACGCGGCCAAATATTAAGAAACCTTCTGAATTAATCGTTCCGATAAAACATTGCACAAACGAAATAAAAACGGCTATATATATAAAAACTAACAACAATGGTAGCTCTGAATTCCGAATTTGAATATCATCTAGACTGGCACCCGAGAAAACTTTGTAATAGAGTTTATTTTGATTAAAATAAAGTTATTGTAACTGAGAGTAATTGTTAGTGAAGTTGAACCCACGGAATTTATTGCAATATGTTAAGCAAATACGGGAATTTGGTGCTACCGTTGAATGTTAAATGTTTTCAATTATTTACGTGTTTTGGTTTACATTTTTCAGTTGAGTTTAAATTATTACTTTTTTCCTATTTCAATTTCTTCTTAGTACTCCTTACCCCCTACCTATTTCAAAGAAATTTACTTAATATTTAAAAATCTTTCACAACCTATATAGACACGTTCAGCTGTTACAGACTTTATTTTCTACTATCTTGTGTTGAAACTAATTAAAAATGTTGAATTATTGATATTGTTTAAGTAACACATACTTGTTTATATTTTTGGTTAATTCATATTTTGCTTAGATTTGTCTACTTACACAAGCAGTGGCTGGTCCGCTATTTTTTTTTTTTTTTTTTGGTGACTACCATCACCACATTTTGATACTGAAGTTTGTTTAATTTTAAATTAACTTAATAAATAACACTTGGAATGAGGCTTTGAGATAAAAAAAAATAGTCATAAAATTTATAAAGTAAATGGTTATATAACTATGCTGAACAATAGAAACCAATTGCTAGCAAACTTTTGTCCCTCACAATTCGATTGAAAACAGGTTCCAACAATGAACAACGCCCAGTTTGATTTCCCCTTTCATCATCACAGTTTTCACATCTTCATAATAGTTTCTCATTCAGGATACAAATTCAATATCGATTCCTTTTTTCCATCAACCGGCGGTATAAATTTTTATTACATTTCGATGTGAAATCAGCAGAAGAAATCAACAGTCTGTGGAATGGAAGCCGCTTGCCTCGAGCCTGACTGCCTGCCTGCCTTCCTCTCTCTATATTCATTCATATGCAAAACTGATAATTTTCAATGTGAAATATAATAAAAGCTATAGGATCGAGGCCGAAGTTCGTTCGTTCTGCCAGAGTACGATAAAAGCTGACAGGTTCCCCTGCCAATCACTGGCTGTGTATTCAATCTCCGGTAACTAGATTTGCAACCCCTGCTTCTGCTTGCCATCTTACACTCTCTCTCTCTCTTCTATCGGTTGGATTGAAGGCGGAATTTATCAATAGTTGGAGTGGCAAACCAATTTTAGCGTAATATTAAATTCATGAATGGTGTTTTTGTCAATATTTGTTGGACATTGATTACGCTTATACGTTGTGTAACAAAGCAATTTTTTATGGTTTCGTGTTAAGAAAGTATTGCGTACTTGTTTACTTTAAGTCTGATACTCCTATGAGGGATATTTGACACAAAAATTATAATGATGAAATTATATGTTTGAAAATCACAGTTAATTAAAAAATGGGATCAACATAAGTATTACATAAGAAATAAAATAAATTTGCCGCCATTTATATTATTTTTATATATTTGTTATTTGATGATAAGGAGGGATATTCCGGTTATTTAAAATGGGGGAGATATACGATTGAGCAATAGGTGTTTATTATTAAATATTATTTTAAATTTGGTGAAATTTGTGCAGAAGAAAATTTCGTACAGAATATGGAAGAGAAAATTATCCGTCAAATGTTACCATTGGAAAAATTGTTCAAAAATTTGATGAAACTGGTTCAGTAAAAGATGAAAAAAAAAACATATCATCGTAGTGGACGTTTAGAAGAAAATATTGCAGCTGTTACTGCTAGTGTTGTTGAACAACCAATAAACATCAATTCGTCATCGTGCACAACAGTTGAACATTCCAAAAACCACTTTATTAAGAATTTTGACAAAGATCTTCATTTAAAGGCTCAAAAGATTCAGTTAACGCAAGAACTAAAGCCAATAGACTTTGCTTTACGTTGTCAATTCGTTAATCGGGCCATACAACAGAAACTTGAATTTTTTCAACAAAATCATCTTCATCGATGAAGCATATTTTGAATTGGGTGGATTTGTTAACAACCAAAATTGTCGAATCTAGGGTGAAGCAAATCCATTATAAATAATGGAAAGACCGATGCATCCACAAAAAGTAACTGTTTGGTGTGGTTTTTGGGCTAGTGGAGTGATTGGTCCATACTTTTTTGAAGATGACAATGGAAATGCTGTTACTGTGAATGGTGATCGATATCGAACTAACTTTTTGTGGGATGAATTGGAGCATATTGATGTGCAGAATATGTGGTACCAACAGGAGGGTGCAATATGTCATTCAGCAGCAAAAACAATCAAACTTTTAAAACAGAAATTTGGTAATCGAATAATTGCTCGAAGAGGAAACATTAATTGGCCCCCTAGATCTTGCGATCTCACACCTCTAGATTTTTTCCTGTGGAGCTATTTGAAGAAAGAGGTCTATGCCAACGATTCACAAACAATTGATGACCTAAACGAGAACATTATGGACTGTTTTCAAGTAATTGAACCGCAGTTATACCAGATCGTATCCAAAATTATGGCAAAAGATTAGAAGCTTGTCGTACAGCAGCAGGTGGTCACTTACAAGATATTGTTTTCCATTACTAAACCGAAAAAAATTGTTTGTACTATCATTTGAAATAAAAGATTTGATCATTCTCATATAATTTGTGTATTTTATTAAAAATTTAAAAATTAACCTCAAATTGGAACACCCTTTATAAAAGAACCCACAAGTTTTTTCCCTAAAATAAAGTTTGCTTTAGATATCCGTGCACAATCCATAAATAGTCTAAACAGATAATTTATTGTAATATCAGGTTTATTTCTTAAATTTTTGTATTTTTTCGGATACATGACACTTGTAGAACAAATATTGTGATTTTAATTATAACACCCTTTATATACTCCCGCTCAAATACTACCAGAAAAGGATAAACGTGCTCAATGTCGACAAATATCAAACAATTTTTTCCGACACTCTTATCCCGAAATCTCCCAAGATGTAAATTTTTCGCATTGACATCCGGTATACTGCTTCGTATAACGACGCTGTATATGTACTCTATGTATACTTACACATTATAATTACTACCTCCAAATAAATTGACACCTTGAAAATCGGCACTCTGCCTCCTTTACCTTCTATGGTACTCTATTTATTAAGACCCAGTATACTTATACTCATTTTATTAATTTATTAATACCCCGTATATTTGCCAACTACAAGGTTATTAAGTAGGTTGTATTGTAGCACAGGTTAGAATCTACCTCTGTGCCAAACTGCACCCCGCACGCAAAATAGAAAAATGTAAACAATAAAAGGTTAGTTACCTACTTATCTAGTATATTTTTTAATTTGGTGACAAGCAAACCTAAACATGATTCTTGCTTGTCACCAACTTCAAAAAAATAAACAGGTAAGAATCTAATGAGTACAGAATGAGCACAGTATTGTTTACATTTTTAGGGTTCCGTATATTGTATATACAATATACGGATACCCCTATAATATCACTTCGGATTTGTCAGGCTTTCACATTACAGCAACTTTCTCGGAAACTACCTAGCGGAAAAGGCTGACATTTGGTATCAGTGTATAGTTTGGTGACGTGATTATGAGTAGATTTCGTAAATTAAGAAATTTTGATTATAGTGGTATGTCGAAGTGGACAAATAAAACAAAACGCCCATCCCCCCCCCTTATGTTCGAAACTACTGAGCCTAAAATTGTGTAAAAATGGGGAATAGAACGTTGCCCGAACTTTACCGGAATAATAAGAGAAACCGTTAACTTTAATTTTGGAGGGCCAATTACAGAATTTTATAAAAAGTTTAAATTTTATATCATGTATTATATCGAATGAATGGACTCCTTCTGAAAGACACATATATATTTTTCATATTTTAACCATAATTGGTTCAAAATTCATTCCCCCCCCCATTTCATTTGAAAAAACAATAGAAATATTGGGCCTCACCTGAATTTTACCGGCAACATAAGGTGAAGCCCTAATATAATTTTTGGGGCAAATTACAGAATTAAAGAAAAAATATAAAATTAAAATTGTTTCTAACTCGTCATGTTATATATCAAATTAAAAATCTAATTATGACCAACTCAAATAATGCTTTTTTCAATTACAATTATTTAAAACATATGAACAAAAGTATTAAAAAAAATTACCGATTCCCTCAATAACACCGAAACTATGAGGCCTAAGTTTTCGGGAACAAATAGGCTTATACGGAATTACTTGAACTTTACAGGAAAAATCCCTAATATTAATTTTGGGGGCAAATTATAGAGTTAAACGGAAAATAAAAAATTAAACACTTTTAAGCGCATCGTGCAATATCACCATAATCAAATGAAAGGGCTCATTATGAGGAACACAAATATATTTTTCTGATATCTTTAAAATAAATTCTTTAAAAATTTTAACATAAACATTGAAAAAAGTACCCATTCCTCCCTTTATTTAAATTATATCTAAACTTAAAGGTGATACGGAACGCTTAGTATGCGAGTCTAACTGGCACTTGACCAAATTATTTAAATTTGTGTGTAGGTATTTAACAACAGGGAATGTGCTATTTGTTGTCTAGTATTGTTTTTAAATATTTTATTTTCAACTTTCTAGTTTCTTTAAGGTTTTTAATATTTTTGAATTTTTCGTTTTTAGTCTTAGTTGTATTATGAACCAGGATAGTTTTAAATGTTTATCATTTATTTTGTATGTATAACCTTAATAGACCGGGATCAAGTAACACCGAATGTCCCAACATTTCAGAATAATACGTTTTAGTTTAAATTAGCAGATAACAGTTAAAGGAACAAAATGGACTTGACATGGATTTACTTATTAAGCCAAAAATACAGTAAATTCAAATAGTAGGATAGTAAATTTAAATAGTGAAAAATGAAGTTTTATTATTTGTAGGATATTTATTATTAATAAGATTTTATGGGATATTAGCATTAAGGTTAGTGTTAAGAATATCAGAACTGGGAACAGGTTACCGAGTTTGCCTCTGCAGGGTTTTTTAATATTAGACCTAATGTATAAATATTGTATTTCATGAAAAAGTGAATAAAATAAATAAATAATTTTGTTTTTGTGCGCTATACCAGACAATTTTGATATATAATTTTGCATGGTAAATTGCATTATTATAGACGTTGTTTTTGTAGCGACCACTCCATATTTATTTCAAACACATTAGTTTATTAAAGGTTTTATGTCAAATTTATGTATGTACTATACATATTGTTTTTTTGTCGATTATTGGCCATGGTCTGTTAGAATTTCTAACTAATAGTTTTATCTCCTGCTGTGACAGACATTTTTAGACGCGATGCATAATGGTTTGAGTGATCACCTTCATAGCTTAATCACTTTTGAAAAACGTCTCCTGCAGCAGCAGATAATACGTAGAAATTACTACAGACCACAACCAATAAACCTGTGAAAACGGATATTATGAATATAACACCAGTTGTAAAAACCCACACTGTTTAATTATATTATTTTCTTTAAGTTACATTTAACATACATAGAGATATGGAATCTGCCCAGCACCATGTATCGTTATGATTTCACTATTAATTTTTTTTATTCATACTATAAACTTTGACTTCTTTATCTAAAGTTATTTATTATTTTAAAAATTTTGAGTTTATAGTTTATTTTTGGTTAATACAGTATTTAAAATTACTCGCTATAACTGCAATAGAATTCTGGCGAATCAAAAATTATTTTGGGAATGAAAATTGAGTGCATGTAAAGTATCTTTAGAATCGATAAGGTATAACAAGTTAGATTTCAACGATAGTCTATGATAGTCACAGAACAGTGTAGAGAAAAAGTGACAGTCCACAAACGAGTCTGACAAGTAATCATTAGAATAAAATATAATTTCGTTTTTCCGTAACTTTTCAGCCATTAGTTATATATTCTTTATAATAAATAATTCTATCCTTATTTTTTCAGAGCCATACTGACAGTACTGTCTTTCGTTTCTTTTATGCCGGAGTTTTGTTAATAGAACACAACAATTTCTTTCAATATATTTTTTAACTGATACAAATGAAAAATGCAATATAAAATGATTACTACAAGACTACCGGAACCTACAACACGAACAAATAAAACTTGTTTCATTAAAGTCTCAAGAGCTTCCGAAAGCCTACATTTACTTCCCTAAACTTAAGATTGTATTCAGATAAAGTCTAAAATGTAATATTCTCATTATTGCGTTTTATTTGATCATTTAACCGAGAGATGTCAGAGAAACACAAACAGTTATGATAGTTTCATGACAGTAGCACGGAATTTAATGAGCTTCAGCAGATGAAATTGCCTAGAGAAATATAAGATGTTTATTTGCTGTAACCACGGATAGGACTTTACGAAGCTACTCGTGCTATACAAGCTGCGGGATTAGTCTTAGACAAACTTAATAAAACTTGCTAGTGAAATTGCTGTTGACATTCTTGTCGACTGAGAATTTACTTGGAACAAGGAGTTATTAACATGAATTAATACTGATATAAAGTAGACGTATCTCCGAAAGTTATAATACATTTAACTACTCTATAAGTGTTGACTAAAGTTACAACAATTTCTAATGTGTATTATCTCAGGATTATGTTGTTTATGACTGTTAAAGATGTGGCATTTACTTAATAGTACTCTATGCAGCAGCTTTAAGCCAAACTATACAAGTGGGGAGCAATTGTACCTTAGAAAGAACCAATAATGTAAATTTTGAAACCATGATTATCTATTCATGTGTTCGTTTTTAAGAATACATCAGAACATGACATAGTAAGGCTCTTAAGGTTTAACTAATATTTACTATGTGAAATTATTATATCTATATATAAATGGGCAAAGACAAAACGATTAGGTACCATTTTCTCCTCTGTCTCTCAATCAGTTTTCTTCATTTTTGTTTTGTTTAGTAGCTACTGACGACCTTCAGTGTAGAATGCAAAAATTAATTTATAACATTGGTTCATTCATTAAATAAAATATAATAAAAATTCAATATTTACGTCCATACTGTCAACGCCAAATAACTGACAGTGCCGCCTATTTGATCTGTAGTGCCGCCACCGCCAGACGGTCAAAACTCAAAACATTGAGTAATTATATATGAAGGGAGCGATCATTAAATATTTTCCTAGAGCATGTAATTCTGGAAGTGGCATGCAAGCTTTGTTATTGTTTAGTAGTAAAATAGTCAATGTAGTAGATCAGTATTGATTTTTCGGACGCGTTGCAGTAACTTTCATATTAAATATTCTGTTTTTAATGTGAATTTTAATATTTTATTAATATATTATTATCACAACCTTCCCGAAGGTGTTGTGTAAAAAAATGACAGACAGCGGACAATAGAGAATGTATTAAATATTTAAGTTTTCCTAGGGTTGTTGGTCCTCTCTTTTCTTTAATATTCCTGAACTTGATTGAAACCGCAAACGAAAACGTTTTGGTTGCAAAGAATAATCTTCCAATTATTATTATTAATCGAATATTTTGCCAGGAGCCGTTCCAGCCAAAAATTTGAAGAGTCTTTCATTTGTTAAAAATATTTCGAATACTGATACCTATTTGATTACATTTTATTTTCTTTTTATTTAAATAGATTAGTCAATATGAGAGAACAATTTTGGTCATTACATCTACTTCTCCGATTTCTCCACAACTCCGTTTCTTATAAAAATATACTTTTTACAATTTCATGAAATAGGGTCGAATTTCGACCACTAGGTGACCACTATTTTAAGTAAAATAATTTGATCATTTAATATTTATTTATTTATGCTTACATATTTTTTAGATTATTAGACATTAGGAAAATAATTTAGATCAAAATCACACGAGTTCAAAAATCAATGTGTATTTCGTAAAAATAACTATACAAAAACGGTGAACTTACTTATATGAATCTAATAGTGCATCTATTAAATTCTTTAATATCATCTAGAGCTAACTGGAATAATATACTTCAGCTTGCCTATCTTGGATTTTCGCTACAATGCCGGAAAATTGATTTAAAATAATAGTAAATATTGTCTTAAAACTATCATTATGCCACAGACAGTTAGCGGTGCACTGACAACAGCTGTCAGGACACATGGACAGATCTAGGATTATTTGAGGTGGTGGTACGACATGAAAATTATAATATATTGTAATTTATGAGCTTTCAAAATATAATTTGTATATCCCCATTGAATTTTCCTGGTTAATAAGGTACATTCTGCAAAATATATCTGCAAATTTAAATTGCAATTCTGTAAGATCTCCTTGACACGGACAATATCGATTTTCAGCGTTATTAATCTTAACGTTATAAGCTACCGTTAGGAGGCCGATTAAGGTTCCAGCTATTATTAAAACTAATATAAGCACTTGATCCTCAAATCAGAGATGTACTAGTACGTCGCGTGATTAGTCACGCAGTTTAACATAAATTTTATCTCTACAGAATAATTTTTTACATCTAGGTTTGTTACCAAATACTCAAGGTATTTGACCTGACTTCCGGTCAAGGTTGCAAGACGACCGCATGTGCGTGTGTTAGGCCTAAGGTTAGGATTAAGTTATTGAGTTTGAATTAAAATTTTATCCTTTAATGATTCATCTACAAATCTAAGAGTGAATAGTGATAGTGATAATCCGGAAGTCACAGGCTGCCTCGCCCTTGTACATAGTTTTCATGTTACAATAATCTACACGATTATTCCACTTATGGCTGGTCAATAAGATATATAGATCAAGACCACAATTGACCCCTAAGGGGATCGTTATAAGAAGAAGATAATTTGACCAGTTCTATTATATATACTTCCACAGATGTATAAAATAATTGTTCACATCTTTACTGCAAGAAATACAAGAAAAAATAATAAATTTCTCCAGATTTACTCGGGTATATAGAGGCAATAAAAGTTGTCCTTTAAGTATTGAATTTATAATAGGATCAATCGTATAAAAGAAAAGTTTACTGTATGTCTGCTCTAAATAAGAGGATCTTACAGATAGACAGTTTCCAGCCCTTTTAATAGTATATACCTTTATTACTCTCTAGTTTAATATAGACACATATAGTCAACCGAGAGTAAGTCAACCCATCGATCTTTGAAAAAAATCATATAAACTTAAGATATAAGAATCTCGGAGGATATATATTTATGATAAGAGATACGTTACTATAAGAAGCGTTAACGAGTTAAAGCAAAAATAATAACAATTAATTATTTCACAGAATTTATAACTTGTAAAATATATTGTTTTCTATGTAGAAATTTTCAAATTGTTCAAGTAAAATCTTTAAGAAAAATTTAACGAGACCGAAAACGAGACTCTCGGGTTGCACTATATGTGATCTCGGTATTGCCCATAATATCTTCCAATAGGTCTCGTCTAGTATCGACTCGCTTTTCTGAGACGAGAACAGACGAGATGAGAAAAATTTCGCTTTCGTTGAAGAACAAGTATCAAAAAATTAAATTTTAGGAAATGAAGGGATATCAACTGAAACTGCAGAAATATAAATTACATAGAACAAATGACTTACGAAAATAAAAATGAAACATGCTGTTTTGAAATTATTATATGGAGCAGGGATACAGAAAAATATAATAAAAAAGAACAAACGATTTTGGGGATTTTAAATATTAGGAATTTAGATTAATGCGTGTGGAAATTAGAGAGCTAAGCTACTTAATTAAAGTGCAATATTAAAAGAAAAGACCAGCACAAAAAAACTCGATTATCGGAATAAATAGCGAAATAATGCTTCGTTAAGCTTCGAAAAGGGAAGAAAGATATATAATACACAAAATCAACCACTAAGCGAATGAAAGAAACAAAAAAAAAATAGGGACTGCATTCTGGTAAATAAAGAAAAGACACAATCGCTGTAGAAACTCCAAACACCTGGAATATGAAACGTATGATATTATTGCAGGAAGGGTAAGCAAAATAACTTTGAGTATTATCATGTTATTATAAATCGTATGACTAGAAAAGCTGGAATAATACCAACAATAGAACAAGCTGGCCTAACACAAGCCATCAACAATTAACAAGCAAAATTCTAAGTGAAAACCTATAGTTTGACTCATTAACCTATAATTTCACGAAATAGGATTTGTAGTAGTATGTCACTAGGCAAATATCCTTAAGTAATATCAAAATACATAACTACACAAGTAGGTATATGATAAAGAGCACAATTTAAGCGAGGGAATGTCTAAATTGTTTACGAATGCTTTAGTGTATAATTTTAAAAAATGGCTATGACTAGAAAATAAGGAGGCTGAATAGATAGAAAGAGGTTTTCGGTCACCTACTAAACGATTTAAAATATACGTCAACCTGAAAAAACTGATGCAAAAAGCCGTGTTTTTAGGAACGGCGCGGACGGTCAGAAATATCCTAGTAACTCCATTCATGACAGCTTCTATGTGCATGACAACCGGCAACGGCTCCCAAACAGCTATTTTTTCTGATTTCTAGTATATTGGGATTTAGTGAATTTTCTCCTAAAAGCACGGTATCTGTGTCGTTAACGTAACGCGGGTTTTATACATTGTTAGGTCTACTCGTTTGAATAATAAATAAGTTAAGTAACTAACACCCATTATTTGTTACCAACTTCTTTTATTTCGCATATACTTGATTAAAAGATTATCTTTAGAATACACCAAATGTATCTATTAGTAGTGACAATGCTAAAAAATTTGGAAGAAAAAATTATTCAGTAGGTAATATTTTGGATAATAATTCATGATTAACACATTTGTAAAAAGCAAATAAAAAAATACCGTTTCCTGCTTTTGACTGAACATCCAACTTTTATAGATAACAAAATCAAAACCGATTTGTTACTTTCGGGGTGAATAATATAAACGTGGGGTGTATTACATTCGAAAATTTGTCGTTTTGAATGCAGTGGGACAGGTGGTGACAATATAATTTTTAGAAGTTCATTTATGTTGTAGGGGAGAGTAAAGATTTAATGGTATTTTTGTGAGTAACATACGGATACGAATTGATACGAAGTATTGTTGTTTGTTTGAACTACCAGATAGAAATGTAACAGTAATGTGTAAGGGTAAAAACGTACTTTTAGTATTAAAATGTCTGCATCCATGGTCGTAACTAAGAATTTTTCCTAAGGCAGAAAGAATGCAGTTTGCCTCCCTTTTCAGTAGGGGACGGACGGGCAAGAAGGACATGTTAATTTAAAAAATCAGAAAAAAATATTTATCGAAATCACACATGTAATTGACTATTCTGGTTACAATCTTTGGTAACTAAATTATGATTTGAAACTTAAAAAGTAATAAAAAAAACATCGTCTTTAATTTTTTAAATTTGGCCCATTATCCGTTTTGCCCACCCATAGCGGGCAAAATAAATACACCAGTCGGGCAAAACGAATAATGTAAACTAATCAAAGCAATCATCACAGAAATAAGACCCTCTTCCAGAATATGACGAGTAGGCTTCATGGGTCCATTCTCGACAAACATCACACTGTATCCAATCTTCGATCGGGGGATGTATATATTGTTCTTTGCATACAGTGCAAAAGAAGTCTCTTTTTTTATTTTCTTTGCCTTTCGATAGACTTGTTTTAGCCCGTGTCTTCCTTTTTTTAACTTTTGATGAACCAGGGGAATCGAAGAAAACTTTCTTTTTCGCTGCAGCAGCATCATGTTTTTCTTTTTGTACCATCTTTATAGGTGTACTCGTTAATATTTCTGATCTTTGTTGTTTGCGCCTTGGCACATTTCTCTTTTTTACCTCAATGGGTATGGGGCGAATTTCTTGCAAAATATTAGAATCTTGCTGAATATTGTGTGTGTTTTCATTTATTTTTTCATTGACGGAAGCGACTGGCTGCGGAGATCCGGGAACAGGGTTACGTGGCACACCTTGGATGGAGTCTGTATCTGGTGTTGGACGGCGATTGGCTGATGATGATGTATCATTCTCTATTGCGTTGTTATTTACTGGTATATTGTGCTGATCTCCTCTATTAGGACTAATGGTATTTGTTTCGGATATGATGTTTGGAGCATTCCCCTGATAAACCTCAGACGGCGCAAAATGTTCATCACCAATAATCTGACTATCGAATGGATAGATACCACTGGCACGGAATCCACTGATTGCGTTTCCAGGTATAGCTCCTTTCAAATACGCCCCAGAGAAGATTTTTGCAATGTCATACTGGCTAATAATTCTTCCTGGGTGTTGTTTTTGGAAAGTGTTGACTTCGATCTCGAAGTATTTTTTTATTGGTCCGTATACTGCAACGTCCAAAGGTTGTAATTTGTGAGACGTATGAGGAGGAATAGTCAAAAATATGACATTATTTTTTGTTGCAAAATCAAGTGCTTCGTAACTTTTATGTGATTCATGACCGTCTAGGATCAAAAGTGCTTTGTGATCATGATTGGGACGTACTTTTTGCACAAAAATATGCAACCAATCTAGAAACTTCTGAGAGTTAATCCATCCACTGTCGGTGGTCGTTGCTTCAGCACCAGGTGGAGCACCGTCTAAGAGTCTCGGATTGAGCCTTTTCCTCTTGAGAATGAAAAATGGTGGAATAAATGTTCCCGATGCACTGCAGCAACAAACTACGGTCGTTAAGACTCCTTTTTCGTTGCTGGAAACTATTCCAACCTGCTTTTTTCCATAAGTTGACAGAACTTTAGGTGGTCTTGTTGAAGAAGTCCTCACTCCAGTTTCATCCATGTTAAAAATCATATCCGGTGCGAAATTGTATTTTTTTTTTCGACTTCTTCCAACAAAGAATAAAATCTATTAACAGCTTCGCGATTAAACCCTCTGACTCGAGCAATAGATGTGGGTTCAGGTGATCTCAAAGACAGTGTTGGATGGCGAAGCCTGAAATTTTTGAACCACCCCTTTCCAGCTATATTTCCGGAAAAAACTCCAGATTTTCCTTTCTTTTTAGCAAACTCTCCAGCAATTTGCAGAAACTCGCTCCGCGTGACGCCGTAGAATAAACTGTCCATCTTTTGAACATACTTCAAGAGTTCTTCTTCCTCCTCCAGCGTAAAAACAGTTTCAAACCGGCCCAATTTCTTTTGAGCAGAACCACTCTTAATATGTCTATGTAATGTTGCATATGGAATTCCATACTTCTTACTTGCACTTAATTTTGAAGTCAGTTTGACTTCTTCAATTGCCTTCGCCAAATTTTCTTCGGACCAACTGGCCCGGTCCGTCTTCCGCTTATACTTATACACCATCTGTAACAAATATTATTCTTTATTAACATAAATGAAAACACACATCTAAATAATCGATTAATATTAAAGAAGAAGGGCAAGACGGACACTATCCTTTTTACCCGGCTCCGTCTTGCCCGTCAGGTATATTTCGACATAACCTAAATTTCAAATAAAAACCGTGAGACGAAAACTTAAGATGACAATGTTACTTACACATCAAATTACAACAAACTAACTTAAAAATAGTAAAATCCTTTCCGTGCTTGTAAAAACTTGTTTATTACTCGCGCAGTCACGGCACACACTGTCCGGTAGCCGCTTATGTGTGACGCGTCTAGTAAAACAATACTTGTCTCTTTTTATTAAACAAGCGGTGAACTAGAGTAGGTATTCTTCATGCCCGTCCTCTCCTTCTTGCCCGTCCGTCCCCTAAAATTGAATTATTGCGGAGCCAATGAAATAGTATAAGTGAATGAATAAGAGAGAATAATAAATGAATGTTATTCTGCCTTTGGTCCTCAAGATACCCTTAGCTCGGCAAATAAGTTGACTATAATGCTAACTGATAGGTCACAGCATAGTCATTAATATCGTCCCGATAAAACAAGTATTTTGTGTGAATAAGACCTAAATTGTAGAAGCCATGTATATGTTACACGGTCACAAATACATTCAAAAGTAGTTTGATCACAGCGCCACCTATCGGGTATGATAAATAGCCTACATTTGTCCTAAATAAATTGGCATACAACACAAAACAATTCAGCTTTAGTATATTTAGTAGGTTCTTCATGTAACTATTTTGATTATTTGTTTGCGTTTTCTCTACTGACACTGATGTCTCAAGTAGATGATAAATTAAATAAATAAAAATAAAAGTGTAGTGAAGACAAGTTGTAGAAAACGTCCGGAACACCAGTTGCCTTTTTCATCTCACGCAGGATATAACTGTGAAGAAGTGGGTCTGAGGATTTGTCAACTATTTACTTCGATTTGAAGACGCGAGATGTAAGACCGACAACTAGGATTTTCGAGAGAATCAGTACACAGAGGTTCCGAATCTGGAGCCGTTCCGCGTAATTGCAGTTCTCTCTCAACTCCTAGGACAGAACGTCACGATAAAATTTTTCAGGTTACTTCACCTGTCAGAGATATTGAATACTCTCTTCGAGGTGTCATTCCTTTGTACGCAAGACAATATATATTATATATCAATATAATACATATTGTTTCTGGTTAGGGAACCTTCATCAGTTGCGCTTCCCACAATTGAATGTCCTCTCGAACACTTCTTTATGCATTTGATGCATTTCGTTAAATTTGAAGACGCGAGATGTAAGACCGACATCTAGGATTTTCGAGAGAATCAGTACACATAGGTTCCGAATCTGGAGCCGTTCCGCGTAATTGCTGTTCTCTCTCAACTCCTAGGGCAGAATGTCACGATAAAATTTTTCAGGTGACTTCACCTGTCAAAGATATTGAATACTCTCTTCGAGGTGTCATTTCCTTGTACGCAAGACAATATATATTATATATCAATATAATACATATTGTTTCTGGTTAGGGAACCTTCATCAGTTGTGCTTCCCACAATTGAATGTGATCTCGAACAAGTGTTCTTTATGCATTTGATGCATCTCGCGTCTTCAAATTTAACGAAATGCATCAAATTCATAAAGAAGTGTTCAAGAGGACATTCAATTGTGGGAAGCGCAACTGATGAAGGTTCCCTAACCAGAAACAATATGAATTATATTGATATATAATATATATTGTCTTGCGTACAAAGGAATGACACCTCGAAGAGAGTAACTATTTACTTCCATATTTTGAATTTATGTATATTCTAAGTTATCTTTGGCAGTTGACGTTATTACTTCAGTAGGTATAGATGTTCATATTTATCACCTATTCACATTTAGTAAATTTAAAGAATGTCTTCACAAAAAAAAAAGTTAATTAACCATATGCAAAAAAATATTTTTGTGCAAGCATTAAATACACTGCACCTCTAAATGTCATGTATACAACAAAACACAATGAATTATAATTTCCTAACTAGAATAAACGAAACAGATAATAAGTAATTGTTGCAGATAAATATTGTATAGCTGATAGGCAGCAACTGTTACCATTTCTTTAAAAACTTTGTCCAAATTCATACTTCTTGCTTACTATTACTAAAATTTTTCAACAAAATCTAACACATTATGTTTAGTATAAGAAGATCTGAGAAATTCCTGTGCAACCTTCAATATACATACACGATTTAAAGAAGGCGAAAAGGACGCCATCGTTCGAGAAAAAAAATTCCATTCTGTTTTCTTGCATAAATCACCTTCTTTAAGCCTTAGCGACATCTTGAATTTTATATTCAAGATGTCGCTCACTTACAACTTGATCACAATTTGTTTAAACAATTTTTTTTAAAGAAATTTCTAAAATATTTTTTTTTTGTTCCGAAAAACGATAGCGCGTGATGTACAAAAAAGGATCTCAGTAACTTTCCTCTAAAGTTGACTGTTGTTAAGTTATAAATTATTTAATAATAAAATAAAGAGGATAGGCAGCCATTACATATAAATAGTATATTTCAGTCCTACAGGATATATAACATACATACATAATAAACAATCAAAGAAGAATATTTTTGAACTGTATACTAATTACTTATTAGGATTTTGTTAAGCGGTATGTAAAAATCATTTTAGAGCTTTGTAAATAAAAAAATGTTAATATTTCGTATTCTTTGTAAGCTTCGAATATGGCTGTTTTGACCTTTTCAAAACTTTAAGTAATTTATCATCAAAAAATGAAAAAGTATATAAGAACCTGTTTCAAAAAATCTGGTAAAAATTTCCGGTTGAAATTTTGTATTCGCAATTTGTATATTTTACGCCGTTCTTTCTGTTGTAAAAGTCGAATTTCATTCATTGCGTTTATGATTTGGCAGATCGCGGAGGTTCTTTTTAGAAGGAACTGGAATATGGGTAATTCAGACCTATGTGGTATTGGCATAACTATCCATGTAACATTGTTATAAGTACCCGGTTTTGGTCCTGTTTTTTTAGAATTATCTCCTGCCGCATTGTTCAAACATAAGTAATCAGTTGTCATAAGGAAACGCTATCAATACTTCAAAACAAACCAGATATAATTTATCTGGAATCCATTAGTTATTTTAAGGACATAACCCATTTTTGAAGTGAGTAAAATATACATTTTGACACATCGGCGGATCCAAGAGTGGGGGGGGGGCGCGATCGCCCACACCGAGAGCTTCAAAGTTAGGAAATTTAATATTAAAACGAGATAATCCTAACTGTAAGAGCCTAGAAGAAGGTAGTGGGTTAAAATCTCAACGACTGTTTTTAATGTAATAACTCAAGAAATTTAGGTTTAAAATTTTATTTAGGTAAATTTAGTATAGGTTTGCCCCCGTTAAGCATAAAATCCCCCTCCCCCGAACGAACGTGTCTGGAACCGCCCCTGTTTTGACAACGAAAGAGAACAATTAAAAAATCCTCTCTGATTTCTATTAGAAGGATATAAACAAATAATAGTCAATAAAATCTTATGCTAACTAAAATAGATAACATGCCAACCGTTAATCAAGAATAAAACTGACTCAACAGACCAAAGGACCTCTGACGTAAACGTTGGATACCCTCATCTTCGAAAAAAATGGAAAATCTATTGAAACTAAGACAAATTAAGACTTTTAGTTCATGTATACTATTACCCACCAAAATAATTGTTCTGCCTTCAAGGCCTTTAATTATGTCCTAAAATGAAGGCTACTAAGTTCCTACAAAACTGATGAATTTTTATTACATGAATCGTTCAACTAGTTAGAATGAAAAATCTGAGCAATACTATTGAATTAAACGTTGTCAAATAGAGATAAGGGTGAAACTGAAACCTTTAGATTCTTTCACAATATTTCGGAAACGAAGCAAAATATAGAGGTATGTTATAGGGAAAATATATAGAGCTCGAAAGGATTTTAATTAATATTAACGTAATATTTCATGTATTGTATATACCCGTTTTCAAATAATATTAACATCAGGAATAATGCAAAACCTGGAAACCGATTATTTAGATAATCCGAAATATATGATCCTCTAGAACGTCAGCGAATTCAAAACAACTTTTCCGCCTGATTCCGTTTGAACTAGTACAATCTTCCGAACCTCAAAACCTCATACATATCCTGTACGATATCTGCCAATTGAGCTGGCGTTGCAACCGACTCCCACACGCTACCATTTCCTATCTCTAAACAGAATCCGTTCGTTATTTAACCGAGACGCTATCTAGCAGTTGGTTTCATTTTCTCAACTTACGTCACGAAGAAAGACAGATTCGTGGAAGTGTTGACGACGTTAAGCCCGTGCCATTTTCGATGCAATAGCTGTGAAATTTTGCTTTAAATGCACCCAAGTTTAGCGTTGCACAGGATCGATCGGGATAAAGAGAGGCACACTACGAACACGGTTTCTACCAGCTGTTCCATTTCTAACTCAACGAAGTTATTGGGTTAACTTTGTTTACTGGTTGAATTAGAGCGTGAAGCTTGAGGAAAATAAATTTCATCCAGGTATTACTTTCGGTATGTGTAGGTGTGTTTCGTTTATTCTCTTTAGTCTATTAATCTTGAGATATTATTAAAGCGCACTAATACCCAAGTCTTCCAGATAAATAAATGTGATTTAACGCTTCTTGATTTTACGATTTTGGAAAATAAAGAGATTCCGATTTAGATCTAGAATACATGTTATATCAACCAAATAATAGAAATACACCTTCAAACTAGTTAATTGACAAATAAATAATCGTGCATTAGTTGTATAAAATAAATAAAATTAATTAATATATTAAAAATTATTAATTTTTGTCCCCACGTTGGGCGCCAATTATATAGTTATTAAAATTTTTTCCTCTCTATGCTTTTAATTGTTTGCATGTGATAAATATTGTATGTTATTTAAATTAGTAATCACAGAATACTGTATTCGAGTAACTAGAAGCGAAAGCAGAAGGCTACGAGAATTATGCGAACCGACCTGAAGAGGGCAGATGTGACTCTGCCGAAACGTCGTCATTTTACCATCGATCCCGGCAGGGATCAGTTATCAACTACGCGGATGAATTCCCGGAAACCACCTAAAACATTTAGTGCCCGCGAAAACTTAAAAACAAATATATATATATATATATATATATATATATATATATAAACATCATGTTAATATTATATTAATATTAACATGATGTTTGGGAGTAATTTGTAACACGAAAAAGCTTCCCTAGTTTGTTTTAAATGAACAGTTTGTTTGCAGTGCTAATTACTTGATTTTCACAAGCAAAATTTCAGTTTTCACTAACGTAAGAAACTTCAACGAACTCTCAAATTATTTTCGGCTCTCCGAACCGCATTTTCTAAAGTCTTTTGCACATCTGCATTCATATTAGCATTATTAATTTTGGAATTTGAGGCGAATATAATCTAACCGACCGAAGCGGCGGCTGGTCAGCTTTTCCTGCAACTAATTAATGTTTTGGTTTCCGAGTTGATACAGCATCCATTATACAGCAAGCTCCAAAAGTTCGTTCTGGGTATTAAAACTTTCTTCGGTTGACACTACGACTGAAACATTTTCATGAATAAAGTCTGTTAGGCGAAATATGAACTGAACTCGGTTTTCAGCGAAAGTTTGTAGTGGGTGAAAGATATTATATACCAGGAAAGTCACAAGACACACCAATGGGTTGTTCTCGGGAAGGGAGAGTATCAGAAATTTTTCTTTAGTTTTATTCAATTTCTTCGCAGTTCTTCAATTTCAAGTGGATTAAAAATCTTTATAATTATTGTGGAGTTTTAAGTATTAAATCAATACAATAACATCTAAATCTAATCTCTGTAGTCATAAAGGAGCATTCAGATAATTCCTGCTATGGACCGGATCTAGTTAATTTGTAATTTATCCTCTTTTTAGAAATATAATTTCAGACTTATTTAACAAGTCATTACTTTTCGGTTTTCATGGATTGAAAAATCTTGAAAATTTAGTATCGTAATTTCTTTGACAGGTTTTAGTAAACCAACGAAATTTTTCGTATTATTTCTTTCCTCGGAATCACAGGAAAACGGCGTTAAACACAGTACGACTTCCGATTTGGCGTGTCTGTGAGCAAGATTTGCCTGTCACCCGTGGATGTCGGAATACACTTCGCGATAAGATAAATAAATTCAGTTATATGTACTATATGCATAAATAATTATTCAAGAATTCAATCAGTTGGGGGGAGCGCAACTCATGAAGGTTCTCGACTAGAAACAATATGTTGTCTTGTGGTCAATGGATTGAAAAATCTCGAAAAGTTAGTATCGTAATTTCTTTGGCAGGTTTTAGTAAACCTACGAATTTTTACGTGTGATTTATATCCTTGGAATCACAGGGAAACGGCGTTTAACAAGTCCGACTCTCGATTTGGAGCCTTTGTGAGCTATGTTTTCTTGAAACTCGTAGATGTCGACCAGATTGTAAATATATTAGTGAGATGATATTTTTAGAACGCCCATGCTATACATTTACCATACTCAGCGAGTGCTTCTAGTGTTTTGTAAGTCATGACATAGTCGTATCTTAATGATCATATTAATTCTGACAAGAACCCTCTAATCGAGTCCAACATAAACTCAAAATACGCCTTGCGGGAAGTGCGTAGCGTCAATGTGAGAGCCGCCAAATATTAAACATAAAAAGAATTCATCTGGTCCTTAGTGGAAGGGAAGTTTGTTTGGTTTTCACCGCGTTTGCAGCTTGTAGGTGTCACGCTGACATATGGCACTACCCGCACTGCGCATATCGCGATTTGCGGACGGTGTGTGGTGTCAAAGTGACACAAAAAAGTGTTCATGATGTCCTTACTGAAAATGAAATTTGTGCGATCGTAGAGATTTTGTGTTGTTGCACAGCTCGGTTGGTTTGTTTTTGAAAATGTAGTTTCTATAACATTAAGCATTATTAATATAAAGTTTTTTTTCGAGTATCTACCAGCTGATCCATTTCTAACTCAACGAAGTTATTGGGTTAACTTTGTTTACTGGTTGAATTAGAGCGTGAAGCTTGAGGAAAATAAATTTCATCCAGGTATTACTTTCGGTATGTGTAGGTGTGTTTCGTTTATTCTCTTTAGTCTATTAATCTTGAGATATTATTAAAGCGCACTAATACCCAAGTCATCCGGATAAATTAATGTGATTTAACGCTTCTTGATTTTACGATTTTGGAAAATAAAGAGATTCCGATTTAGATCTAAAATACATGTTGTATCAACCAAATAATAGAAATACACCTTCAAACTAGTTAATTGACAAATAAATAATCGTGCATTAGTTGCATAAAATAAATAAAATTAATTGATATATTAACAATTATTAATTTTTGTCCCCACGTTGGGCGCCAATTATATCGTTATTAAATTTTTTTTTACTCTATGCTTTTAATTGTTTGCATTTGATACGGTGTATGGTGTCAAAGTGACACAAAAAAGTGTTCATGATGTCCTTACTGGAAATGAAATTTGTGCGATCGTAGAGATTTTGTGTTGTTGCATAGCTCAGTTGGTTTGTTTTTGAAAATGTAGTTTCTATAACATTAAGCATTATTAATATAAAGTTTTTTTTCGAGTTTGTCCATGCAAATGTTAACAATTATAATAGGAGCGTCTGTACCGTTAACATTACCAAGTGTCGATCGCTGTCATTTTAAATTACATAATATATTTTTTTTAAATTGCAAAATTGAGAGGAGAAACTGTTAAACATTTACAAATATTATTTTATTACGTTCTTCATTGTTTATTCATTGTAGATGAAACTTCCATTTGTCTCTTATAGGGCTGTTCCTGTTCTTTATCATTTAAAGGTGCATAAAGATGGGTTTCTTAACATTTCACTCGTAAAAGCGTTTCCAAACTTTTTGACCATATTTGACCAATTTACACCAATACCTAAGAACATTTTTATAAGTGGATCGCGGTAAAAAATGATCCAAATTAGTCCATCTTTGTGACTTTGATGTTTCTGGTGTCACTGAACATGAATATTGCAATAGATTCTGTGGGTTCAAATGAAATTTACACAAGTGTTCATTTTCACTTTCAACGTCTTTAATTTTAACAAATAAATCCAGTGTTTGCAAACACTATGAGTAATAATATTTGAAACAGCTGATCGCTTCTCTCCGTCGATTTAATAACGCGAATATAAACTAAACTACTTAACTTGTCGTTTATATACAGAGTATGAAACATATTTGAATGGCATGATTATTTCTTTGTTATAAGAGCATTTTCAGGAATCCTCTCGAGGTCGTCTTTTTTTAACCCACCGAAATTTCGGGACAGCCCTTGTTGCTTTTTTTATTATTTCAGCCAGTTTTATGTTTACGTGCGTTTTAATCGGAAAGATTAAATTAGAAGTTTTTTAATTTCTCTTGGCGGCGTAATTTTTTTTAAAACAATTTGAAAACTGGTATGATCGACATCTGCTAGAATTATAGTTTAATTCTCCTAAAAATTGACTTAAGAGACAAGCAGTTGTGCGTGCAATATTTATAATCTGCCCCTACCGCTGTTTGACCATTACAACTAGTTAAAACTTATCTGCTACCGAAAAATGTAGGAGAGGAAACCCTAACGGCAAGTCAAAATAATAAAAGACCTCCTCAACAATCATTTCGAAGTTTATAGTTCAAAAAAACTAAATTTTTTTATGTTTGTTCCAGCATTACACAAACTCTGCTTAACTTACGATACTTTTTAAGAGTCATTTTTACGTATTTCTACCCAGATATTATATAACGATAAACACTAGAAAATCGGAAAATACATGTATTAATTGACCAGTCCAATGAATCTTCACTGATTTCGCTAATTCGGCTAAGTCAATTTGAATTATTTAAATTTCATACCACAAAGAAATATACGGACTTAATTTCGTAAAATTTTCTTAAAGTAAAACATAAAATTTTTAAGAATGTTGGATAAATATGTCCAAAACCGGTAAATGTCAGAATAAATACCAAACAATTTTTTCAAATCTCTAAAATTAAATATTAAATAATGTCATACACAAAGATTGGGCGTACAAGGTGTTTCAAATTTTTCATTTTGATTAATTTGAAATCGGTTTCTTTTTTAACAACAAATTAATAATCATAGGTAATATCATATATTTTTCTGTAATGTAAAAGTGAGATAGTTGCCTAACTTTTTGAAATGGGCCAATTACATACAAAAGGGAAGCTTTTAAAAAGTTTAAACTTCTATGATGATTTGTGTACTTATTAATGAAGAAAATAATTAGGATAATTTATTACTGTTTATATTATTTATACCCGGTAGCAAATAAAATAAACAATCTTACAAATGACTAAATAACTAAATGTCAAAGAAGGTTCTGACTCGTTGAAAAGAGTTTTGATTCTTTTATAGCAAACTTGGCTTATGTTTTTGTTGTCTCTACTTTGCGAACAAGAGGCCGAATTATGTTTTCGGGATTCATACTTTTAGGCTGATTTCTTTTTGGCAATCTCAACTTTTTAACTGAATTATCTTTTATCTCTTTCATGCCAGATTAGATTCGTTTTCAATAAGCGAAACATCAAGATTAAAAATCACCCCCTAATCTGTTATTGTGCTTCTTGTCGTTTGTTCCTTTGACATGGTATGTAACTTTACCTTCATTTTTTCTAACAGCAATGTTCTCCTGGAATGTCAATACTGCAGCGGATTATTTTCCTCTATTGTATAACAGTACCGGAATTTTCGCAATAGGATAATATTCTTCCAAATACTTGCTAGACGTCTCGTTGTGTTTCTGAAATCTGTTCAGAAGGCGAGAATGGAGAATTAGGTGAACCCCGTTTCTTAGTTACCCCGTTACCAGAAGTTGCGCAAATTTTATCTCGATTTATAGATGACAAACCAGGTAATCTCAACTCAACAAGTTCATCAGTCGAAACGTTTTCTTGTTCACTACGGACTTCTTGAAGACATATCGGCGATTGCAAACAAACTCACTAGACTTATATGGGCATATATCACGAACTAACCTCAGAACTAGATTTGAAGCACGTCCTTGCGAGGCATATCAACAAAACGAGAAGGAGTCACTTGAGGTAATGATACAATGTGGTGTAGATGCCTCTAATGGCATATATAGTCACAAAAACTGAAGCATCTACCCTTATTGTGAGGGATAGATGCCCTCCAATTTCACAAATGAAGCCTGTTAAATAAGGTTTAAGTATTAGTATTTTATGCATACACAAATTATATATACTAGAATATTTCAGGTATCTGCGATCGAGTAAAACGTTTTTCATTGCACAACTCAAGACACATCCTCGTTAGTGAATAGCACGGAATATATTGGCAAAAGGAAGGGGGTAAGCTTGCATATTAGTAAAGCACTGTGAGTCTACTGCTCTTAGGGGTCGCTACATATTAATTTAGGCATCTATATCCCTAAGGCGTCTATCCCACATTTACCCTACTATTTTTCAAATCGAAAACATAAAGGGAAAAGTGAAGTACGCAAACGTCAAAGTAAGTATCACATAAATATTTTTCCAAATGAAAACGTCATAAAAAACTATTTTCATTTAATTAACTTTAAGTCGGTTATTTTTTAAACACAAATATTATTCTCCTGATTTTTACTAGTTGGTTATAAGTTAAAACATAAAATACATATTTGGTAAAAAATTCCTAATTCTTAGTGCATAATCCCACATGTCAATATTAGTTATTTAAACATTTGCATCGATATATGGCAGCCCCCGTCCGTCGTCATCATTGAAATTTCCTATCACGAAGTTATATAAAATGAAACTGTAATTAATACTGGAACAAAGCTATTTTGTTTGTACTGGGCTTCAACTAGGTATTGTGTTTTAGACAAGAGGCTTCATTTATATTCATACAATCGTTATCAGAGGGTGTATTGTAATGAAAAATCTCAATAGAGCCGAAATGAGTGATGGATCGTGCGAAAATAAAAGCCAGAGCCGAAAACATAAAAACATCAAATCACTCTCATAACATTTGTTTTCCTGTCATTAGGCATCATAAAAACAGAGACTCTCCACGGATTAGCGGATCTATATGTGATGTCTCGAATAATTGATGATTTCCAACGTCGGTCTTTATGCGTTTTTTATGTTAACAATATATCGAGTTACGTTTGCAAATTAAATCATTTCCGAGTCATGAGGTCGGGCGGAGTTTTGGGATCGAGAGGGCTGTTCCTTCGGCCTCTTTCGGTCATTGAAATTCCCATTCTTACAAGAAAACAAATAAAATACCGAAGAAAAATAGAGATTTCATTTTCAGGGTTGGGTGTTTTTTATGTTGAATAGAATGGTAGTTAATAGAAAATACGATGATCACCAGATAATACTTTAGTAGAATCTAATATCGGAATAAAAAGTATTTATGAATTTTTTAACAGACTTCCAAATAAGAGGAGATTATCAATTCCTCGGCATCTTTTTTTGATGTATGCGCAGTATTAAAAAACGGTTATAACTGCATTTTATTAAGGAATTTTTAGCTAAGGTACCATATAAATTTCTATAGAATGAGATTTGCGGTTTTCCAGAAAATCAGAGAAAACAATAATTAAGGGACTACAATTCAATAAATTTTAAAAAACGTTCACTGTTTTTACTCTAAAACAACTTTAATTGACATAGCAACTCCTAACAACACCAAATAACCAAATAAAGAGATTTGGAATTTCAAATAAAGACTCAGTGGCACATTAACAACACACGAACTGTACCAATTGTTATGTCAACGACAGGACTAGTGCCAAAACATCTATTAAACAATTTAAAATACCTAGGTCTGGACGAACATCTTTACAAACAAATGCAAAAAGCCGTCCTGTTAGGAACAGCCCGGGCGGTCATGGGAAACTGCTGCTACGACTCCAACCACGGGCCTGAAAACCTGGCAAGGGCTCCTACAGAGCTAAACCTTTTTGATATCTAGAATATCTGGGGTTTAGTGAATTTTCCCCTAAAGGCGCTCATGGCGTGCTTTAGAGGGAGTGTGATGCCATACATTGTATGGTCAAGTCGGGATAGGGAGTACAATTCAATAAATTTCAATAAACCTTCACTGTTTTCTCTAAAACGGCTCAATTTCAATATTTTAAATTGTATCCTACAAAGATATATTACAGCTTGATTCCATATATTTTTCTATAAAATAAAACATACATTTTTTCTGAAAACATCAATGTAAATGTCAAATTTTCATAACAAATGTCTAGCTTGAATGTCAATATATGTGATAAAAGTACGTTTGAAATAACTTTTACGTAAGATTTTTAAAATATTTTTTTCATATCTTATGACTTATATTTTCCTGAATTAACTATTTTAATTCTAGTTGATTAAGCATTTTCAGATAAAAATACATATAGTTATAACTTTAACTATTAATTAAGAAGCTTTATTCGTAAATTCAAGGTTTTGTCATAAATGTACATATATTCGGGCATTTGCTATTAAAACTAATTTAAACTCCCTAATATAATATTTTTTTCTTTGAATTTTATTTAAATTGTGTTACTATAATTCTACTCCTCCCTATGTTTCAACCACCATATATATGAACTGCTTATGGAAAACCATTTAAAACGTTTTTTTGATCACGCTACCACTCGATTCTAAACTTCAACCATCCTGTATATGCGTCCGCCTTTGACCCTCTCTACACGTTTGTTTCTAAAATCTTTTAATCACCCTCTGTAACTATAATTCTACTTTACCCTATATTTCAACCATTATAAGTATAAGTTGTTACAAGCTACGCTATAATAAATTTATATTTTTTAAACACTTTGTATAGCTATAATTCCGCTCCACAATATATATGCAACTTTTTATAAGCTACTAAATATAACATTTTTATGCTTACATATTTTAAATCACACTGTATATCTATAATTTCATGCCACCATATGTCTTAAGTACCTGTATATGCATTTGCTTATGTCCACCCATTGTAACATTTTTGAAACACCATATATAATTATAATTCCAGTTCATGGTATACTGCAACCACCCTGGAAATGCAAATGCTAATGAGCTACCCTATAGGTATAACATTCTATTAACATTTTTTAACGACCCTTCATAACATTACTTTTACTCCGCCTTGTATGGGCGCAAGTACTGAAATTCGAGCAGCAAGCAATTACATTTATACAGGTGGGTTCAAAAGTTCTTAAAAATAAATGTGATATTGGATGATACATTAGCAGTTGCATATATAGGATTGTTGAAATATCAGGTGGATTAAAATTATAGTTATATAGAGACCTACAAAAAATGTTGTACTGGTTCGCACATAAGTAGTTTTGTATACAAGGTGGTTGAAATAAGAGTGAAGTGGAATAATAGTTATACAGTCGATTAAAAAACGAACAAAATGGTTAAATAAGCATATACAGTAAGGATATTTGACTTATAAGACGGAGTATAATTACAGTTATACAGGGCGGTTTAAAAAAATGTTAGAAGCAGTTGCATATACCGGTATACCTCCGCTCTATAATTTTGGTCCACAATGAATACCTATAATTCTACGACACCCTTATTTCAACCACCATCTAGAAGCAACTTATGTTCCACACTATAATATTTGTTGAACCACCCTGTTTAACTATATTCCTGTTCACTTTATATTTTAACCATCCTAAAGATAAGGTGGAGTAGAAATATACTTAAACATAAACAATAAATATTATACTGTAAGTTGCTTATACATGGTGGTTGAAATAAGGGTGGCGTAGAATTATAGGTATTCAGAACGGATCAAAATTATAGGTATACAGGGTGATTCAAACAATAATAGAAACAGTCAAAAGAATTGACAGGAATTGAACTTGAATGAGAGTGAGAGAGAGAGAGACAGAGAGAACTAGAGAGAGATTGATTGTTCTGATATCTAGTTTGTGTTTTTATAATTTCTTGTGAATAACCCCACACTTGCTGGAAAGTTGGGATATCTTAAATACGTTTCAAAGTCTAAATCAGACCCTCTATTCAATAAATATTTAACACAACTGAATAAAGAAATTAAATTTTAAAAATTCCCAATTACAAATTTAGCATTGACAGTTATATCAAATTTAAAATGCTAAATTTGAATACATGAAACACAATATATATTATAACGTGTAATAGGATGAACTGACATAACTAAGACAATTTATTGCTATTTCAATGCGCATATGAAAATCATAAAGCTCCTTTAATTGGCAAAATTTGAACATGTAATATTCAGAGTTTTATGTTGCCCTTTAGGGTGCATTCGACAAAAAAAAGATTGTAATGTTTCGGAGATTTCATTAAAGTCATGAGGGAAAACCTAAGAACAAAGTTATGAATATCTGTTCTGTTATATGGAAGGTAGCAGCTTTGCAATCGTTTTCGATTATTAAAATTAAAGCAAACTCTATTAACTTTCGTTTTGTGTTGAATTTTTGAAATTGTATTTTATAGCCAAGGTATCAGTCTATCAGGAAAGTTCACACATTCTTGGCTTTTCGAATTGTTTGTCTGTCATCCTATGTTTGTGTTCATTTACTCATCCATTTAGAGTCTTCCCAATATAAAATCTATAACATTTGCAATAAATCATATACAATTTTTTGAGTATTAATTTGTGTCATTTGTTGATGTTTTGATTTAATTGAATATAGTGTATTTTTTGTTTTATACGGCGTTTTAATATTAGTTTTAGTCTGTATGTAAAATCTGGTTGTTGTTATGTCTTTGGTGTCGGTGTTGCTTATAGCAAACTTTTCCTATAGTGTGGTGTTTTTCCCCAATACCTCTATCAATACAAAATGGTCTGTTCCTTGCACATATACTTGTGAACATATATTTATTAAACAGTCAATGATTTGATTTGATAAGCCAAGCTTAATGCAACATTAGCAGAATGTGTAAATTTGCAAATTTGGGGTGTTCAAAACAATCGATCATAAATTAATCCTTTAAATCTATCTTTGAAAGACTTAGTTGTTACAAATGTGCGTGTGTGCTTGGCTCTTTTATATATTTTTATCCATTTTCAATAATTCATTAAGCAAATAAACTAATTAAAATGTTAAATGCTCTTTATCTATTTGTTATAACTCGATTTCTTTGGGTATGATCAGTGCTTCATATTCTTTCAGAAATTAAATTACAACCACAATTCTTCCAAATTCCGAGCCGTTTTATTTGCTTTATAAATTATAGTTTGTAATCTTCTAGCTATTTTTTTTGAAAATGTATTTTTATTATTGTCATTAACCGTATTGTAAATAGCTACTAACTGCATAATCTTTACCCGTTGTGCCTAGATCATTTTTGTTCTTCAGGATTCTCAAGTTCATTTTCTAAGTGAAGGCGAAGGTGTTATATAACTGGCCGACTGTCAGTATAATTTACCATTGTCAAGAAACTTTGTTCTTTAGTTGAGACTGTTTTCTGTCAACAAACTTGTACAAAGTTTCTGCTTGATGCTGGAATAATGGCAGTGTGGTTATCTCCCCTAATGGTTCCCAATGAAAGTATTTTGAAAAAAAGTTACGAAAACTTTTTCAATTTTTCCGAAGTGAGTATGAGGGAGAATATCTTCTGCGGCATTTCTAAAATATTCTTTATTGGCCATAAAGTCTGCTAACACACTGGATGCGTAATATGTTTTAAAAGTTTGTAATACATAAAGAAATAGAAAATGTATTAATAAATAAAGTGAATATTTTATATAAGTTAAAGTACAGGACTCATAACTTCATAACTTTTGTTGGGACGATTTGTTATATTAAGGACGGTTGTAGAATTGCAGTCCACATAATAATAAATTTTGAAAACATCCACGAAATATTGTTGGAACCATTAGTTAAATATTTAGTCAAACACTATATGTTTTTGTATACCTACAAACTTTCAAGCCGCAACCCATTCAGACATTTTAGATTAACCCCCATAATACTGTTAAATCGCTTTTATCTACAAATTTTCAATGTGCAATAATGTCAAAAACTAGTCCGACTGAAATACCAAGGGTAAACACTTATAAAAATACGATAAATGTTACCAGAAGTATTGTGACCGAAGCCACACAAACCTATGTTTCAGTTTTCAGAAAAATAATCAAAATAACCTAAAAGTCATTGGGATGGAAAAAATCACATTTGAAATCAAACAAACATGCTTAATTTTATACTCTCTTCGAGGTGTCATTCCTTTGTACGCAAGACAATATATATTATATATCAATATAATATATATATTGTTTCTAGTTAGGGAACCTTCATCAGTTGCGTTTCCCACAATTGAATGTCCTCTCGAACACTTCTTCATGCATTTGATGCATTTCATTAAATTTGAAGACGCGAGATGTAAGACCGACATCTAGGATTTTCGACAGAATCAGTACACAGAGGTTCCGAATCTGGAGCCGTTCCGTGTAATTGCTGTTCTCTCTCAACTCCCAGGACAGAATGTCACGATAAAATTTTTTCAGGTTACTTCACCTGTCAGAGATATTGAATACTCTCTTCGAGGTGTCATTCCTTTGTACGCAAAAATTTTATCGTGCCATTCTGTCCTAGGCGTTGAGAGAGAACAGCAATTACACGGAAAGGCTCCAGATTCGGAACCTCTGTGTACTGATTCTCTCGAAAATCCTAGATGTCGATCTTACATCTCGCGTCTTCAAACATGCTTAATTTTGTTCATGTTTTTTTTAATGTTTATGGCTTTTCGGAATATGAATATGAGTTCAGAAATGGTTCACAAGCCTACAAAGAAATTTCTATGTGCACTTGAATACTATTAAGGTTTGGTTTTGTTTTTGAGGTCGCTGAATTCGAATCCAACGTTCATTTGACATTCGTGTCAGTGTCTAGGTCATTTCCAACTCGAGATGAGCTCATCAAGAGTCGGAATGACTATAAATTGTTCTCCTAAACTCGGGCCTGATTGTTCCTTTCTATTCACTGTATCAGACTTCCATGGATAGTTTCTCAATTCGTCTTCTATTATATATTTCTTTTTTTTGACTTCTGTTCTGTTGATATATATTATTATTGTAACTTTAAATATTTGATTTTTTCGAAAAATATTCGAATCAAATCAATTTCTTTCATTTTTGAAGCGAAAGCTTCTTAACGGGGTCCCACACTTACACTTATGAAAATAGAAGCAAGGGAATGAAATTCATAACTTTAAATTTTATTAGTTTCGACCCGACCCGACCCGACCGACCGACACTACACACTGGCTAGATCTTGAAATGCCTATCCAATTTAGTTGTCTGTGTAACAAACAGGGACCAAGTAATATATTAAGAGTATCTTCTTTCATAGAAAATCAATAATATATAGAAAATAAACTAGTATACAATACCTGCACAATATTTATTGTTCGTTCTAATAAAAACTCCAATCCTCTCTTTGCGATACATTAAATTAGAGACTAGACATTCGTTAGACATCAGGAAGAACACCATTAAAATAGCCATTAAATTTATATATTAACATAAGATAGTAAAACTCATTTCAATATTACATAGAATAAGAAGAATTATTTTAATTCATATTATCAAGTAAATATTTTACATTAAGACTTCTCTTTTTCATAATTTCTAATTTCTTTGGATTTGTTTATCAAAACAAATACCTTGAAACAATCTCATGCCAACATTCTCTTTCTAAGCACTCTTTCTTTATAAAATGCTGTCAAAATTATTTCACATGTAGATCTCATTATTGACATTTATTTACAATATAATTTTACCTTTTTTTTCTAAATGAAACATTTTTTTGTGCATTCTGAGAAATGCCAAATAAATTATTCTTCATTCTAAACACAAATGATGTCCAGTCAATGAAACTTACATTTCTTAGTTCCTCTATGCCCAGTATAAATGTATCCCTTGATCTAATCTAATAATTAATGTATAATTTTGTTCTAGAGATACATTATTGCATTCAAGCTACTTGACTCAATAATTTAGAACTTATATTAAATTTATGTCTCAAGCTATTATTACAAACTGCGTGAATTTAATTTCTCAATTTTTTCACAAATTTAATATCATATTCTGACCAAAATAAACTCACTATATTTCCAAAACAAAAGTAACTATACTGAAACAAATGTGCCATATGCTGCCTTTAACTAAAACTGCTCACCCATAAGACAATCACGTTTTATATAAGATACGTCCAGTTCAAAAATTTTGCGGGTTATCTCTGGGCTGTCAGTCTATATAGTATTCGATTCCGGAATCACCTGGAACGCAGTTCTTTCATCAATCGAAGTTATCCGGACTCCTTCTGTTGTTGCTTTTTTATATCGGGTCGGTTTTTATAGCAAGTTGGTCTTTATTTAGAGTGATTGATTTTTCGAAAGCATTCCTAATTTTTGTTAGCTTAAAATGAATGTTATAACAGTAGATAAACCTTTTGGAAACATATTTTAACAAATTAGGTGCCTATTTTAATATTATCTCTTACAATAAAATTTGTAAAGACCATTTTTCTCTTTAATATATCTAATTTCACATATCTCAAATGACAATCTCTCTTAATTGAATCATATTCCCCAATATACATTTTGTTTCCATTCATAGATAAAATGTCTTTTTTTGTTTATATAATATATGACAATATTTTATCCTTTTTGGTTTTTTTATATATTACGTAAACTCTAAAACTGTGAAGTGAGCTATAACAATATTTTTTTTTTAAAAAAAGCTAAATTCAACAAAATTCCATTCTACAGAACAAAAAATGTCCGCAATTCATATGAAAATGATAAACTTTTATGATATAATTGGATTGCAGATGTTATTACATAATTTACCGTAATAATAATTTAAGTTTTGAACAAATATTGTGCTTTTTTAATCCACAAATCCTCATCATAATATGATAACTCGATATTGACATTACGTATGTAATGTAAACGCTTACAGAAATATTTATACATATATAAATATTGAGGGCAATTGGCTATAAATTGAAGTTTATAATTAATCGTTGAATTTAGCTTTATTTGCTTGAACATGAAAATTAATTTAATGTCGAGGATATTTGCTAAAGAAGGTGGTCACTATACTGCAGTTTTATGTACTGGTAATTAAACACTGTCACTTTATTCATACAAATATGTAATAATTGTTCCATCCCACTGCAGCTCCCTCTGACTATAAGAGAAAATTTCTAAAGAGAAATATTTAAATAGACTGACTGATATTGAAATATTTGTAAAATAATATGTGGGAACTCTCAGTATACAATTTAATAATTACCTGTTTGATAATATCATGATTGCTAATGATACTTCATCAGCAGGTAAAATATTACTACATAAAGGTGAATTCTGGTTTAAACGGTTATTTGGCTTGAAAGTATTGAGAAATATACAAGGTGTTCAAAAAGTCCAAGTACGACTGATTTACTCAGTTGGAAAGCATTTTAGAGGAAAAAATGAAATGGATAACTTTTAGTATTCCCCGGCTACCCAATGGCCATGTCCACTTTGATCTCGACTATGACATAGAAGGTTATATCAAGGTCAAGTCGATTTTCCTAATGGGATTTACATCAGAACTGAAAAGGGCGGAAAATTTCACGTCCAAATATGGCCTTGACCATTTTTTATGATATGACCTTGATGGTCAGTGAAGGTCAAATTGATGTAAAGCACGATTAAACTCCGAGCCACGAGGACTACGAGGCTTATGAACATTTTTTTATAACAGAAACTTAGGATTTCTACCCGGCTACACAATGATCATGTAGGCTTTGACCTTGAATAATTTTTCACCGTATTCCCCCATAGTACTCGTGGCTCGGCGCCTAATCATTCTTTACCTCAATTTGACCTTGACTGACTATCAAGGTCATGTCAAAAAATATGGTCAAGGCCATATTTGGTACGGGAAATTTTCCGCTCTTTTCATTTCCGGCATAAAAACATGTGGTTTCTACTTGAAAAAGTAGACTGGACCATGAAAAGACATTCAAGGTCATAATTGAAAAGTCGACTTGACCTAAAAATTACATTCAAGGTCATAGTCAAGGTCACAGCGGACATAGCCGGGGAAAAATATTAAAATTATCTATTTAACTTTTTCCTCTAAAATGCTTTTCACTGAGTAAATCAGCCGTACTTGGACTGTTTGAACACCTTGTATATGAAAACAAACGTCAATTGCCATTTAACCAAAAGAATAGCTGCCAACGAAGGCAAAACGTAAATACCTGAAAAGGACAGGTGCAACTCTTCCAAAACTTCAAAAAAATGTCCAAGGAAACATTAATTGGGTTGTAAATGTTAGCAGTACTGTAGCCTCTTAGAGCTTTTTTTACCTTCAGCAGTAATGCATTTAAGAGTGAATGTAAACCTTCTTTCCATACGAACGTACGTCTCTGTTTTTTCACTCTTCCAATTATCGATACTGTCACTTAGGAGCACAAAGCTTGCGAAATTCAACCAACTGAAGGGTAAATTCACTAATGGCAAATAATTCAGAGAAGCGAGAAAACGTTACTGGAGGCACATGTGGACTGGCGGCGGCGGAATCTCTGAGACTTTTACCTAACTCAGATTCAATAGGAGAGCTGCTCTTCCGGAAAAGTCAGTTAAGGATAGTGAAGTTTGAGTTAGTATAAAAGTTTCGATATAATGGTGGTGTAACGGAAAAGAAATTCTCGCCAGTCCTAGGGCAATCATGCTGGGTGTTGCGAAAACTAGTACAAGACAATTTGCTTTCTGACTTCGGAATAATATATTCTATGTATAGCAATGCAGAAGTAATTATTCAAAGTTCTGCCAAATAAATTCTTTTAAAAGATTTTAATCCGAAATGTTCATATTCGTAATGGTTAGGCTGAACGTAATAAAAATATTTTGGTGCCATATTTGAGATTTATTAAAATGTAGGTAAATCATAATACATATTTTTGTAATTTTCCAGTTTCAGACAAGACAAGTATTTTTTATATTTTTCTTGATATCTTTTCAACTATCAACAGGTATTTACTTTTTAAATTTATAAAAAGTAAATACCTGTTCTCACAATGAGCCTTTTCATCGATCTGTTACAAGATTAATTTTTGTATATTTTTGTTAACAATACATTTGGTATATCGCATGGTGAGTTTATATATATATATATATATATATATATATATATATATATACATATATATTATTTTCATTTATCTATATAATTTCTAGTTGTTTTCTGAATGATAATTGTGGCACCTGTGGTTTTTAGTTTTTCTGAGTTCTTTGGGAATAACTACCAAATAAACTTGAAAGTCTGTATACTTCAAAAGTCTAAACGTTTCAAGGTCTAAATCACACCTCGTTTTCAATGGTATGAATACATTGAAAACAACACCCCACAAAAAAGTATTATAACCAGAATGCAATAAATGATTTCCGGTTTATTTTTGAGAGTTGGGCATTATTTTTGAGAGTTGGGCACCATTCCGAGGTCAGTAAGATGCATCAGTCACATGTAAATCAACAAGTCTTAATGTTTTTTCTTCAGTTTTCTGAAAAAAAATTGACCAGAGATTCGTGCTCAGCGGAGTTGAGTGTTTTGTTTTTTTTTTTGGGTGAGTTCTAATTTATAGTTTATGCTGACATATTAACATTATATAACAAGAGATTGGCTGGAGATGGATTGTAAAATTTCGAAAAGATTGTTTCACAAAGATGCCAAATATTTATCCCGTACTCTTCCGGGCTAATTTTTCCCAAAGTGTGTAAATACTTCACTACTGCACATTGAGCCTGTAGGAAGACAACTTTTTATGTTTGTTGCTTTCTTTTCGACGAAAATCGGTCACCTCAATATTCGGGGCTCAACATACGAGTTTTTAAACACGTTAATAAAGAAAGTGCATAAGTTGTTTGTTTAGGAACAATTTTGCAAACGACCAGGAAGTTTGTAGATGCAGAAAATATTCTCCTCTTCCATCTTTAGTTAGAGTGAAAGTGTTACGTCGATTTTTACCAGCTGTTATTTAGGGCAATACCAACAAAATTATAAAGTTTGATCAGTGAACAGGGCTGAACCTAATCTACAATAGGCCAATAACTAGATAATAAAATACTGACTAATATGGTTTTAAAAACTAAAATATTGTTGAGAATTGGTGTGGGTTCAATACAATTAAAAAACTCCCAAAAAATAATCTTGTTTATTATTACGATTTTACACAATTGTGCTATTCTGTGTGTAAATACTTGACACTAAAACCAAATACACTGAACTCATCTCAAATAATCACGTCTTCGCTTTTAAACTGACTAACTTCTGCATGCTATATTTGCTCGCTTTTCTATTCTGTCCAGCTGTTTGTTCAAGGGAATAGTTTTTATATCGTTGACTAAATTTAAGAGTATGTGGTTCTCCTTTTTTTAGAGGCATCAAATAATGAATCATTATCACCCTGATCCCCTTTAAACCCGTCCTCTACTTGATAGAAAGCCAGTTCTTCCTCGGGTTCCGGCGAATGCCAGGGATAACATAATTAATTCTGGCAGGACAGTTCCATGCAGTTGTGAAAGGCTAACCGATAGGGTAACAGGAATAGGGGAACATGCTCATCTCAAATCCTTTGTTTGTTTCTAATGACCTTGAATAGATATTGTTCCAAGGTTCTGTTGAATCGTTGCACCATTCCGTCAGAATATCGATGTAAGGAGTATTTCCAGTTTTCTTGATATCCAACATCGTACACATCTTCTGGATTACGTTAGACAGAAAATTCGTTCCTCTCTCCGAATCTAAAAATAAACCTGCTGAATAGCTGTTACGCCAGTACTGTTTCTACCGAATCTGTCTTCTGATTGGTTATGGCACATGCTTCAGGCCGTTTATTAAAATAATCCATAACAACAGAAAATCAATTACAACGGAAGACCACATAAAAATGCAAGAGAAAGTTGAAATACTTGAAAAGGCAACTAGCATACAAGTTAATTGTGATGTATAAATAAAGATATTGCTAACAATTTAGAAATAATATAAATACAACAACGATATAAAAATAATAAAAATACTAATTAGATATCAAGAGAAAAATAAAAAAGCGTGTTTTAAAACAAGAGAGGAAGAAACAAACTATATATACATGAATTACCCTAACGGTGAATAATATCACATTCAGACATCAAAATCTAAGATGACGAGAGAACTAGATAAACACTCACCTTGTACGATAAAAATAGGTGGAAGACTCTATAGTATTCAGAGACAGTCTGAAGAAAAAAATACTAATATTAAGGAAGAAACAAATATTTAAGATAAGTATACATGCACAAGAGAAGAAAGAGGGGTTTAACGTGATGCATGATTATGCGAGATGGATTAATTTAGGAAAGGGAAGCAGAATCCATCACTCCGAAAAGCATTCAAAATTGATAAGAAATAAAAGGATAAACGTCTTTCAGGGATATTTTAACTCGGAATGGTTTGGGCAATTTTTGAGCTCTATTTGCACATATCGTACAGATCTTAGTTCCTATTCATGTTGCGCTGTATCCTGTCACTATCCAACTTGGCACTAGCAAATATAGTACTAAATACATATTGAATTGCAGTCTTACTACCAGGAAAAATAGGTGTGGCTGAACAAGCACTACACACATTCAATCTCACTATTCAGTACAAATAGATAGAAGATCTCATTTTACACACTATGTTTATAAACCTAGGCTTCAATCTGAAGCCAAACTACACTTGAACACTAAAGAAAGTCAACTATCTAAGTAAAACCTAGTTAAGTAACCATGTCTTAGGGCTAGAAAATACTATCGTTTCCCGCGCCACTGAACAGGTCGCTTATAACGAAAATTCTGCCAATTCATGGTAAAATACTTCAAAAAAGTATAATGCATCTGACAAAATTTAGCAACAAACTGACAAACCAAGTTTGTCACTGTAGTTTGTTACATACAATTCATATAAGGCCAGGGTCTACAATTTTTTAAACAAAAAAATAATAGTAAGAAGAAACCCATTGGAAATGGAAGAGAGTACAACCACAATAAATAGAAAAATAATTTACGAGCGATCTGACTCGGAAAGTGGAAGTGGGTGAATTTTTAAGGGTAAAAATAGCTTATCTCGATTTCCCACAAAACTAAAAGTCTTATGAAAAGAAGTTAAATAGCAAAGTTATAAGTAATAAAAAGATCTACAACTTTTATATTTACACTTTTTTCATAGAATCTCAAAAATTATGTGAAAAATTAAAAAAATATGTTGATTTTTTATTTATATTTTTTATAAAAAAAATTACGATTTTTGTGTTCTGAGAAAATTAAGTTAATATTTAATAAGGATATTTTCAGAAAGTTATAGTATTATACGGGTAGATAACTATTTATTGCTCTTTTAAGATCATATTTATCATATTTATAAAGGGTGAGTTTTTTTTTTTTTTTTTGATTATCAGTATGGGGATCTCGGAAACTAGCTGAGATAGAGCAATGGTTAAATTGGGAAAGATTTGCAGTTTTACTGGCCCAATTTAATGACACTTTCGGATTTTTGTAAAAAGTCATGGCTTACTAGATATTTTGAAAAAACAAAATGTCGATTTAGTCAAATCCCTCTAGCTCCTTTGTTTTTGATTTTATAAAAGAAGTGTAAATATCAAAATTGAAGGGAATTGTATCCCGAATGTGATTGTGTGACAGCTCTCGTTTTCGAGATATGACACAAACTTATCTTTTTTTGAATGGAAACCATAGTTGGCTATGACCTGAAAAAATCGGACATTTTTAGAGCTTTTCAACGATATAATACTCGATATAGATATTCATAAAAATAGAAGAGTTATGGATGCTTTTCTCTCTTATTTTCACTTTTAACGTAGTTAGCCATGAAATAGATTGATTTATTAACAACAATTCCAATAAACATTGGATCATTGGATTTTTTTATTAGGTATATCAGATATAAAGAAAAAACTAAATAAGTAGGTACTTACTAAAAACTTAAGAATTTAAAGTGCATAATAATGGTTACAATTTATGTTCGAAAAGTCCACCATTGTTATTTAGACAAAAATTGCTTTCCTCACAGACCCCCTATCAATTTCTCCAATTGCTTGTAATACCGCCTCCCTTATGTCACCAACTGTCTCATACTTTCTTTTGTATACTTTGTTTTTTAGCGCACCCCATAAATAGAAGTCTATAACTGCCAAATCGGGAAACCGGGGTGGCCATTCGCGTGGGCCATTTCTTCCTATCCAAGAGTTTGGATAGATATTATCTAAGTGCTGTATTACTAATATCGAGTTATGAGCAGGTGCTCCATCATGTTGGAACCACTCATTTTCTAAACGACTTCTCAAATTCAAATTATGCAACATGTCTTGAAAAGTGTATTGCAAGAAATGCAAGTAGCGCTCCCCAGTAAGTGATTCGTCATAGATAAAACGCCCCAGAATAGTAGACCCTATGATACCACACCAAACATTAAAACCAAATTTTATCTGGGGTCGTCTTTGTTCTACATGGAAAGAGTTTTCTTTAGCCCAGATATGCTCATTGTGTCTATTGAACATACCGCAGTTAGTAAATCTATTTTCATCTGACCACAACACCTTTAATGGAAACTGTGGGTTGTCAAGGCACATGTCTCTAAACCATGCACAAGACAAAATACGCCGATGTTCGTCACCAGCATGCAAAGTTTTAGAAACTGAAAGTTTGTACGGGTTGAACTTGTGCGCTTTCAGTACCTACCGTCTTTAACAACAGTTCGTTGAGATGTGCCAGCTTCTGCCGCAATCTCACGAGTTGATGTAAATGAATTTTGATATACCATCGCCAAAACATTTATTTGTGCTGCTTCGTTAATTTGATAACGTTCCTTAGTGATTTAGTAAAAGATTCATATCTGCGTAAACTATCATAAAGCCTCTTAAATGTACCATAGAGCAGGTTGACAACGATTAAAATATCTATGAAAGTATTCCTCAGCTGCACGAACTGAATTTTTATGGCATATGATATAATATTCCACCATATTCAGTTTTTCTTCGTTAGAATTTTCCATTTTATCACGAAAAGTTGTCAATATCGACTGTCAGTAATGGAATTTCTCAAATGATGAAACGTCAAAGTGAAAACAATCATTTTCATGGCTACTACGTTAAAAGTGAAAATAAGAGCGAAACGCATCCTTAACTCCGTTATTTTTATAACTATATCGAGTATTATATCGTTGAAAATCTCTAAAAATGTCCGATTTTTTGAGAGTTGTCACGCAAACGAGGACATGACAATCATATTCGGGATACAATTCCCTTCAATTTTGATATTTACTTTTTTATAAAATCAAAAACAAAGGAGCTAGAGACATTTGACTAAATCGACAGAATTTCGTTTTTTCAAAATATCTAGTAAGTCATGACTTTTAACAAAAATCCGAAAGTGTCATTAAATTGGGCCAGTAAAACTGCAAATCTTTCCCAATTTAACCATAGCTCTATCTCTGCTAGTTTCCATGATCCCCATACTGCTCATCAAAAAAAAAACTCACCCTGTATATAGTGACCTACAGAAAATTTTAGCCTATCAAAAGGTATTTCATAGAAAAGTGGGCAAGGAGCTCGGAGGAGGAGGCCTTGCTACCTGTTATTTGGTAGCAGCTAACAGCTGTAAAAACCATTAGCTGGTATTGTGACAACATGTACCACAGTAATGTATATTTTTTATACCGTCCGAAAGTACAGATTTCAACGAACAAAAAACCCACCGACTTTTTTAAAAAGCAGATATTTTGAAGTAAAAAATTTTAAATAAAAATAAGGTGAACAAAAAAATGTTTTAAAGCAAAAAAATTACAGTGTGTTTTGGACAAAAAAAAGGTAATATGGTGATTTTTTTTTGAAAAAGAAAATTAAATCCAAAAACTTGTCTTTTGAATTATTCACATAAATTTTGAGGTTATGTGAAAAAGTTTAAATACAAAAGTTGTAGATCTTTTTATTACCTACAACTTTGCGAACTTTTTTCCATAGAAGTTGTAGTTTTGCCGGAAATCGAATTAAACCGTTTTTTACTCTTAAAAACTAACCCCCTTCAACTTCCCGACCTCCAACTTCAAGTATAGCACCAGCAACACATTTGAGCGATTCAAAAAATATATAACGCTTTTGCTGAATGTATGTCACGGTTTCTTTTAAACTCTTCACACGGTAAAATCCATTGTGCGACATTGTTGTGTCGAACTTTGAGCCGCTCAGCCGAAATCACGTCCCTTTAAAACACCTTCTCTCTTATTCTTTTCGCTACGTTTGAAAATTACAAAGCAAGAGTTCCGTCGACATTCAGACGATGGAAGACGAGGAACATATCTCGCCTCGAAAAACAAAGTTATACACTTTTCAGTCACACTTCCGCTTCCTCTACTCTTATTCGTGAAAACATTGCACGGGAAATCCAACACCTGAAGCTGTTTGCATGTTGCAACAACTTTAATGGAAACGAAAGTTATGAAAAGAATGGCCTGAAAAGTTTATGAAGGTTAGGCGTGGCGCAGTAGCCGGTTACCCGGTAAAATACGGTTTACACGTTTCGAGACGTAATCAAGCCATGCAAGGAAATGTCATGTCTTTTGTTGTTTCCAGATTTATACTTAGGCGCTAGGAAACTCCACGAAATTTATGTACCAGCTGTCGGTGTCACCTGTTAGGGAAATTTGTTGCTGCTCTCGAAAACGATTTTTGAACTTCCTAAAGAGCACAATGTGTAGATTCTTATGAGAATTTAAACTGTTAGCAACATGAGTAATAAAATATTTGTAAATCAAATAATTCGTTAACTTACTTAAAATAGATTTCAGCCTACTGCACACTTTGAGTTTAAGTATATTTACTTCCTAATCTAATGGTCTTACCAATACAAAAAGTATTTTTATTGATTTTGGCTTCTTATAATTATAGTTGTGAAATTAATGGGCGAAACACTTAATTTATAAAACGTCAGTTATTTGAGACTGAACGATAGAAGCGAAAGATTCTTATAAAATACAATTCCCAATTCTCGTCTTTCTTCCTTTGTTTTATTCTTAATAACAGATATAAATTTCAGGAGAATTAAAATTATTGTCACTATTTTGATACGAAAAAGTATTAATACTTATTTGTAATTTAACATATGACGTGTACTTTTTTATTAAAATATAAAAATGTTTGAATTACAATATTTCAAGGATAGTTAACCTATTTAATATTGTGCCAATATATATATATATATATATATATATATATATATATATATATATATATATATATAACAATAACGAAAACTTTATTTAAGTACTTATTTTTTAAATATCACAGCTTGTCCAGGCTATTCTTCAAAATAGCAGTATAGTTTAATCCAATATATATTTTTAAATAATTTCCTCTCAAAATGTATTAAATAGGTGGCGCTGATGTAGCAAGAGGGTGGACTTTAACCAGAACGGCAAAAGTTTGTAAGATATCTCATAGATATACAGGAAAAATTATATATATATATATATATATATATATATATATATTACAGACCTTGGTTGAAAAAAAGGTCAAAAACGGTAACTTAACATTAATATTATTTTATACTTAGCAATTCACATCGTACCCTCTTTTAACACCAACGCCATTCTGGTCACTTCTTGAACTTGCCATTTAATACTTTCAGCTGGACACTATTTTAATTTAAACCCCATATAAATTTGTCATCGTTGCCCCGCGATCTATAAACTTTACCTTTTTGTCGGAGTTGTTACCATGTATAAACTTACCTTTTTTTGTTCTGTTCTGATGTATTATCAGGTTTCGAATTTAAAATATAGCAAACAGAAAATTGGAATGATTATTAAAACGAAAATCAAACCGAGTGCAGATATTGTATATTAGTAGGATATTATAGTTGCTTTTTTCCTAACTTTTCTATAAACTAGGAGAGTCTAATTAAATAATCTGGTTTCTGTTTCTTATAGTGAAAAAACTAAGGCATGTGTGTACTTAAAGAACGAGGTAGTGTGGTGTAATGGAACGAAGTGTCAAAACAAATGCAATTTAAGTTTTTTGTAATTCATTACCCTACTTATCTATTTCCATGTGTGTAAGCGTGGGCCTTCGTCAAGAAGCTTTTGCTTCAGGAATGGGTATGACACCCTATTGCCCTAATAACATGCAATAGGGCCTAGAGTTAATGAAGTTCGAAATTGTTACCCGTGAGATGTTCAGTCCCTGTTTTTCAACTGTATTAATAAACTCTAGGTTTAAGGTTGGGACAACGTGCTTAGCGCGAATTTTTCGTTTTATTTGATTCGATTTAGGTCTGGACTGCGAGCTGGCCATTTCATAAGCTAAGACCGAACTCAGTATCGTAATCTTGCACAATTCTTGCAGAGTGCTTAAAAATAAATTCGTACCCAATGTAGTCCTTTAAAATCTCCTCCAGAGCCTCAATGAATGACCAATTCAAATATTCTTTCTTCACTGTCCACTGCCTACTTTATGAAGTTGCTATTGCACTTGAACCGATTAAGGTGATGACTCCTTCTTATTGTTGACACAATACATCGGACATCACGTTCTGTTGTATGATGCTCTCTGTCGGTTCCAATTCCAGTTACATATGATGTCGACAAAATACAACACAAAACGAAAAGAATACTATGTGTGGATATTGTACTAGCTCTAAGATATGGAATTAGGATAGATAAATTTTCCAATGATTACTCCATAATTATAAATACATATGGTTTGTGTCAAAATTTATTAGTATCCTAATTGATTTTTCTGTGTTAGACTTCCAAATACTATGTTCCCACAAGCATCTTTAGAAAAACTCTAATGATTTTCCATATTTTCAGATGAAAACTAACATATATTTTATTTATTTATATAGATGTATCATCTACATTATTGTCATTGACGCAGTTACATTGTCTATTAATTTTAGATTTACTATTTACATTACAATTATTTACAGATTTTATTTGCATTTGGTTGTACAGATTGGTGCTGTGCAAAAATTGTATTAATTTGTCCTTCTGCTATAGTATACTAAGGATTTCTCTCAGATTGTTCTTGAGATTATGTTCACCGCTGTAGGATGAATTAAACAGTAAGTGGGCTGCTTGGGTCACATTGCTGATAAATTGGTGCCTTTTGTTGTGCATCATGAAGCTGTGTGCAAGTCGCGTGTGACTAATTCTTAGTATTCAGGCGGATATGTGTGAACTCTGAGCCTTATGCATGTGCATGTTCTTGAGTGTGGGGAATAAACGTCGGCCGGTTGAGTTGTCGGACGGACGGGGGGAGGGGTGGTCTTGCACTGTAAAGGGAGTGCAACTGTCTAGAATTTGAAGCAAATCCTATTTCCATCCGCGCCTGGACAACCGACCCGACCGCTGTATAAAACTCCTAGTCCGCTCATGGACAGGTAACATCGTCCATACATAGGGTTCATAGATTTTGAGTTGACTCGGATCTTCTGCCCAGGTATGAGCTACACCGGGAGCTTGTAATCTTCGGGTGTGGGAGGAACTACGCGGTGTGTATATCGAGATCGGAGACTAAAAATAAAATCTCGATCGCTCCATTACAGCGGTGTATCCAGACAGAGGCCGTCGTTTGAGGTGTTGGACCAGCTTACAAACATTTTTTTGCTGGCACTAGAATCCTAGTTGATTGCGATTCCACGAGTCCTAGAGGACCCCCCGCTTCTGTCATAACTATGACTTTCTCAAGGCCCCGAATTTTCGCAGGATTTACATTTTGTTGAATGTTACGCAGTTTGGTATTCGACCTGCCATTTTTGTATAGACTATTTCCATTTATGAACTCTTTTGAGGTGTCCAAAAATACAAAATTATTTTTGTAGTGCATCTTGTTATAGCATCTTTATCTGGTTTGTAGGATGACTCATTTCTTATTATGCCTAAAGTGATGGGATCCATATAATTACTACTTGGGTTCCTATAGAATTTAGTTTGGTAAATGTTTTATACAAGAGAATGATATACTTTAAGGATTATATGGTGGTTAAGGAGTCGGTGCGTATTGCTATTTTGTGATCGATTATTGCCTTTAATATATTGTACAGCTCTGCTGTGTTTATACTACAGTGGTTCTTTAAACTAGTCTGTTTAAACCAAGTTTGTTTGTTGACAACATAACAACCCACTCCCTAGATGTTCTTGACAGCGTCTATATAAAGGATAACCTGCAATTTACATCTATGTTTAGTGTAAACTAAGCAAACGAACTATTCAAAACTCCGAATTATTTTATCATTCGAATCGTTCAATAAGTTGTTTAAACAAATTACATGAAATAAACTATTAAATATATTTAATTTTACCTCACTTATGGTACTTGTTTGTTTTGTTTTAATATTTATAGCCTACATGTCAATACGATTTTTGTAAACTAGGTAATGCTAAGTTCATATGAGAAAGAGTAGGCAGTTAAATATTTTATAAATGTTTGAAATAAGCAAAGAATAGGAATTTTGTGAGTTTATTCATACGATACATAAACAAATAAATAAATTTAATTGTGGTAGGTACTAATTGTTGCAAATTGGAAACTCTTGTTAAGAACAAATCCGGTTTAAGTAAAAACAAAATTATATCGTTTCCTATTGCAGTAAAACTTTAAGTAGTTCATCAGATATTAAATTCTGCAACTCACCATCCAGCTAGGTTTTACGAAGCAATAAACATCAAACTCCTCTTTTCAAAATCAAGTATCACCAAGTGTCATCCAAGCGATTATATTGCTCGTAAAACTATCATAAAAAAATCGTTAGAACACTCATGTGGAAACGAATTTCTTTACTGGTTGTTATAGAAAAGCATTTGGGACATAAATCCTTGCATAACTACAACACGTATCAAAAATCATGTCGAGTTTATTTAATAAGAGCGATTTATGTATTCTTTTGGTAACATTCGTTTCAAACGTATACACACAGCACTTTCAGGTGTTGAGTTTCGCATGCAAAGAAGGGAAGAAATGCATCTGAAAGTTATATAACTGTGTTTCTGGAACGCCGCGTGTTTCTTCGTAAGCATCCTCAGATCGTTTGCTGTTGATACTCAAACAGGAAGAACACAAGGGTGTATATATGTATTGTGATACGATGTGAAATCGACTAAGTTGCTAGATGCTGCAAAGCAAAAGTCAGGGTATCTGTTTCCTCTTTGGAATGCAAAGGAAAAGAGTAGTAGAACAGGAAATTACAGAACGTGAATTTTCAAGAACTTCCATTCGAGTAAGGCGGTTCTTGTTGATTTAATTTCGTAACATCTGATGTTAAAATGAAATGGTTATAGGAATGAGCTGTATATGGTGTCATTATATAAAGCAAAGAAAGTGCCGGTTTACTTTTGATTTTCTGCCATAATATAAAAGAATTTATGGCAAACCTAACTGCTTATTAAAATCATCAAAAAAGTTGTTGCAGGTGAATCCCAAACAGAAAAGCAGACGTTTCTAATAGCAAGAAATGGTACATCGTCCATGAGTATGGGCAAATGAAAAAATATATCGATATACATGATATAACATAAGGCTGCGTAGAAATTTTCGCAGGTGGTAGTTCTGGGTAGTATGAACTAGAAACGCTCATCAAAGACATATAAATAGTTAAGGACCTATTCAAATATGCAATTTTTGGAAATTTCAGTAGGTCGTACGATCCTAAGACTGTAAGGAACGCAGTATACTATATAGTGAAATATATTTACGCTTTAAATTTGTATGGTAGTTTTAGAAATATGTAGTTTTTGTATTTGTTTTCTTCATTTATGACATGATCTGGCTGCTCATTTGCAATATGTTTTTAATAAACTCTTTGAAAAGACGATATTCAATGAAAAAAACAATACTAGTAGGATATATTTGATTTACTGAACGTTTTAAGGCCAATCTTTTCAACTTAGAGTGGTTTTTTAACATTTCCTTGCCTGATTAAGCATTCTAATAATTTAAACATCTTTATTGAAATTTCCAAGAAAAAACAATAAGTCAATATCAGGTAAGAAAAGCGTATCATACGCAAAACTATCAATATAGAATTCAGTAAGTTTACAAGTAACGTGAAATTGCAATGTCATAAAAACTCACCAATAGTTCAGTTGTTTATCATTATTTGATAAACATTTTCAAACTCACATTTCCTAAACATAACCGAAACCTCACAATTGAAAAACAGCAACAGAAAATTGTTAATGTAATATTGAAGTAAACTCTCTTAACTCTCTTAAGTAAACCCATCACGTCCAAAATAGTACATTCAAAACAGTAACGACATTACATTTTTATAATACCAAACAAGAATCTTTCGCAACAATTCGTTTATTACGGTCTAGGTCTACCCTTAATGAAGAAAAGCAATTTAAATGCAATGCTGCCGTGATTTCTGTTTCGTTAACCCTGTTGAAAGTATAAGTTATTTTTGATTTAAATATCCCTCCATTTAATTTGGTAGAGGATTTTTTTATTGTCCTGTTCAGTTGATAAATTTTTTGCAGTTTTGCAAATAAATGGTTAAAAACACTGGTAAAAGCTTAATTTTCTAACACAATTTACTGTAAGACTTTCGCTGCGAAAATCCAGAAATATGGATAACAAAATCTCTTTTTTTTATTATAACTTTGTTGTAATAAAAACTGCAAAGTTAATTTCCAGCTCAATTATAGACTGCAATGTTAGAATTAATTAAGCGCAATATGGATTTTGTCGGATAAGTAGTATTTGCAGAATTCTAATTTAAACAATTAAGGGAGATATTTTGCGAACGGCATCGTATTAACTGCGTCCATCTGATGGGGATATACCAAATACATTTTAAAAACTCATGTACTTCAATTTGTATATCTTGGATTTTTATTGAATTGCTGTAAAAATGGTTAAAACTGCTTATGAATATTACATTTTACATGAGAGTTCGTGCCAGAGGTACACAGAAGAAAGTGTGATGGGGATTACCAAACTAATTTAGGGGGAGCGGACGCGACGGGTTGCTGACTACTGGGCGCAAGTGAATTTACGTGAATGCCGCATGTAAAACTTGAAGTTTTCGATGAAGTAATGGAAAATTATTATTCTAAATTTTATTATCATATATGTCTTATACATTTAAATATATTATCGCTAAGTAATATCCTCGAGTGTCATGAATTGCATATCCAAACAAGTAGAGTGAGTTAACTGTTCTTCAAATTTAACGATATGTATCAAATACATAAAGAAGTGTTCGAGAGGACATTCAATTGTGGGAAGCGCAACTGATGAAGGTTCCCTAACCAGAACCAATGTATATTATATATATTGTCTTGCGTACAAATGAATGACACCTCGAAGAGAGCATTTACCAAAATAGAGTTGAGAAATTTTACAAGTAACCAGAATTTGCAATAGGTGTCATAAAATAACTCACCAATATTCCATTGTCTTTATTCCATGGTTAACAATTACACATATACAAACAAAAATTTCACAGGAGTTTCCTGAATTATAGTTGTGACATCCTTACTTAATTTTTTGAAATAAAACTCCTTTAGCTGCCATGTCAAAATAAATATCACCTTACTTTTTTGCTATACCTATGGAACCTCACCTTTCCTAATAAATTCTTTATTACGGTCTATGAACGAACGCAAAAATTCGATGTTTCCATGATATCTGTTTTATTAACTCTTTTGAAAATTTAAATTGATATTTTTTAAATATTCCTTCATTTGACAGGAGTGGTAGAGGATTCTGTTTATTATACTGTTGATAAATTTGTTGTTGTTTTGCAAATAAATGGGCAAATACACACGTAAGTGCTTACTTTGATTCACAATGAATAATTTTTAGTCTTAAACAATGTACTTTTTGACATATATGTTATATAAGACTTTTTTATTTATAGTGATCAGTTCTATCACCTCCCAAAATGTCTGCACTGCATATTCCGCAATACAGTTCAGAGTTTTCACGTTTATAAGATCTACCCCACAGAATTTTTCTTTTAAGTTTATAATTTTTAACAGACTTCCAAAAAGGAGGAAGTTATCAATTTGTCGTGTTTTTTTTTTGTTTTTTTTTTGTATCTATGTTACCTGATTTCTTCTCCTGTGGTGAACCGTTTTGAATGAATATGGTCTTGTTTATTAGAGTATATATCCGGATTGGTGAAACTTCAAATTAAAAGGTGCTCATTCTGTACAAATTAATTACCTACCAATCTGATATATTTTTGAAGTCGATGCCAAGCAACAATCTAGTTTGATGAAGTAGTACATAATTACGCAATAAAGGATTTTAGATTTGCTTGACACCGACTTCAAAAATATACTAGATTGGAGGTAATTAATTTGTACAGAATGAGCACATTTTAATGTTTACATTTTTTACTTCCTGGGTAGGTACCTAACATCATTGAATGTGTTATTTATTTGCTAGAGTTGTATTTTATTATAATTATTTTTAGCTTTTTAGTTATTGGTGGAAGTCGGTTATGTATATTTTTTTAAATGTTTCATCTCTTATTTAGGTATACGGATGCTTTTACAAGCCTATAAAGAAAAATTTTATAAACATAGATTTAAAATATATATCTAATTACGTCTCTCGACTACCTCATCAATCTCCACAGATTTTCTACGAACCGTTCAATCTATTTACTTAGATAAACGATGACTTTGCTAAACAAGTTCTCCTGCAAACACAAAAAAATTCAATCGGTCACAATTAGATGCGTTGCCGTCCAAGAGAAAATTAGAGTCTGCAGACCGTAGTCGCTAAAGCACAGGCCGTAAAACCTCTGCACGAGGTTCAATTAGAGACGGTAACCGGAGTGAGAGAGAGTGCCAGAATAAATACATCATGGGGTTAAGATTTACGAGAATCACCAACACGTAGTTGTTTTTGGTAATAAAGCAGATGTGGATTTGTCGGCGGTTCCCCTCTCGGTCACAATATTTTACATAATAAATTCTAGTGAAGGGTTCGACTCCCTTATGGATATTCGATTCTATAGGTTTTGTTTCACCGTGATTTGTAGATGCTAACCGTAACATAGGAGTTGCTAGATAATCGATTTCCACAAGAGCAGCCAGTTTACAAGCTGAAATTACGTTCTAAATGGGATTACATGTTAACGAGCAATGTTTGTATATATATATATATATATATATATATATATATATAGGGCTTTCATTACGATTTCATTACCAAACTGGCCACCCAAGATCACATATGAAATATATTTAAAAGAAAAAGACAAAAAAACACGTTAATATATTTTACGTGGGGATACATTTTAGACGTATAGGTCACCCTGCAGTTTCAACCCCTTAGAGGGGATGAATTTCACTTCTAAAAGTTTAAATACGTAGAGGTATCATGTGATTATTTTTCACAGAGTAATGCCAGTTTAAAATTTCAAATTAAAATTATTATTATTTACATTATTAATATTGCATTAGCGTTAGAATTACCTTGTACTTAGATTAGATTTTCCAAACCGCCATTGTTGGTAAGACAATGGTAAAGTCGCAGCTCGAATTCCTCACGCACTTTTTGAAGCTTCTTTGGTGGACTCCGCTCACACTCCTCCCACTATTTACAACTAAGTTCAGGAATATCGCGAGGTTGAGTTTTATATACCACAGTGTTTAGATGTCTCCATAGAAAAGTACAGAAGAGTTAGGTCGGGTGATTTTGCTGGTCATTCTATAGCGCCCCTTCTTCCAATTCATTTATCTAAAAATGTTTCAATAAACCAATTTCGTACAGGCCAGGCATAATGTGGAGGTGTTCCGTCTTGTTCAAAAAAATAGGTTTTCTTCGTCTGGCAAAGAAATTCCATCTTGACCTTGGTTTTCTAAAGATTCAGTTATAATGGGAATTATCACATTTTCTAATAAGTATAAATTCCCCAATTAAATTTTCTTCCACGAATAAAGGACCAATCATTTTATTTCCTAGAATTCCGCCCATACGTTGATTTTCTGGGGATGTATCTCGAAAATTTTATGGTGACATTCTATCCTAGGACTTAACGGAGAACAGCAATTACATGGAACGGATCCAGATTCGGAACCTCTGTCTGATAGTTTTCTCGCTTTTACAAATAAGTAACTAAAATCATGTTCTTTTTCAGATATAATTAATAGAATTTTATTTGTTCAAATTAGTAATTCTTAATTTAATATGACAATAATTCAACCGCTAATGGGCTATCCTACATAATTGTTTTTCTAACCACCCTGTATAACTATAATTGCACTCAATTCTATAACATCTATATATATATATATATATATATATATATATATATATATATATATAATTTATTTATAAATACTCATTATAATAATTCCATCTCATTATATATTTCCACAACTCTATATATGTAACTACTCATGGACCACGCATAATATTTTTTAACATTTTTGAACCACCCTGTAAACCATTCTGTATATGCGATTGCCTATAAGTCACAGTATTCATTCTTTTTGTTTATAAAACTATTTTCTGTAACTATAATTCTACTTCGATCTATATTTCAATCATCATATATATGGAACTCATCGTGGGCTACTCTATAAATCATTTCCTTTCCTAACATTTTTTATAAATCATCCTCTATATCTATAATTCCTATATTTCGTCTACCCTATATATACTACTGCTTATGGGTTACGAAATGTTGCATTTCCATTTCCGCCACCCTGTATATGCATCTCTGTATATTTTGTGCACCACCCTGTATAACTGTAATTCTATTGCGCCCTCTATTCCCAGAACCCTGTAAATTCAACCGCTAATGGGCTTCCCTATATAATTATTTTATTGGTTATAATTGCACTCTACTCTATATTTTTAAAATCCCTATATATGCAACAGCTTGTGTGCCACCCACGAAAATAATTGTTACTAACATAACTGGAATCGCCCTGTGTAATTATAATATACAATGCCTTATATATCAGTCAATTTAGAACACGAGAACACATAACTTTTTACTCATCCAAAAATGGCCTAAACAGCAATTTTTCCTTCAAAAAATAATAAATAGCTATAAAATTCTTATAAGATTCTACACATCAATTTGTATTGGAATTTTTTTTTCAGGTATGTTACCAAATCATCCTATATTGAAACTTTTGTAATTTCAAAACTCAGCTGTCATAATTATTGTCACAATTTTGTTCTTTCGGTAATACGATTTTTCCCGAGCAATCAATGTGTAGACGCCTAAACCCCGAAATGAAATTTCGACAGTCTTAGTGCAGTTTGCGAGAATTACATATAATAAGATATATGTAAATAAACAAAACATTATATGTATTATATTGTTAGATAAATAAGTAAAAATATATTTGCAGCAGATCACATCTCGTTAAAAGAACATATAACAATTTTTGACTGACTGCTAATATTTTAGACATGTTAAAATTAATTTAAAAGGTTACCTTATATCGAATAAAACAGCAATATATTCAATTTTCATTTGCACATGGCATAAAATTAAAATAAAATATATTAAACTTGAGTGGATCTGAAATAAAATTTGATACATTTGATTTCAGATCCACTTAGCTTTATAATCTCTCAATAGTTAGTTTACTTACGTAAAAGTTTTCATCGGGGGATTATATCAAAACATTTAAGAAATACAATGCACCACCTGTTAATTTATGTTAAATAATACCTTTATATGTTGACAATTTTTGTAAGTTCATTGAAATTGAAATTTTGAAAATTATACATTGATAATTTCTGATTCCATTGAGAAGGTACCTTAACCTAGTGGTTAACATTGTTAAGAAATGTCAAATTGAAATTCAATCTGCTAGAACAGTGGTTGGCCGTTAACTGGTAGAGAAATTAGAACCATTGCCATGATGTCAGATCTAACTATTTATCTTCAAATTCACTATTTGTATTTATGTCATAGGCTTTGTAATCTTAGTTAAATTGTATGAAACTATTAGCCTTTAAAATAGAAACAATATAAATTAATAGTATAATGTTAAAATAATAAAATATTATCGGAAAAACATTTTTCAGTTGTCACGCAATACAAATTTCTGATTTTAGTTGACAAACTATATTTAGAAAAAATTGCGAGCACCCAATAAATTGTCATTATCATATAATATCAATTTTTGTGGGTGAGTTCTCAATAGCATGATAATGTGGAATAACTTTCAGAACCAAACAAAATGTGTTAGTTTTTCGTTTAATTAAATTTGTTTTTCTCATTCGAGTCAATTCGTCTTACGATTTTCTCCACGCAATCTGGCGGCACTGTGGACGTAAATTATGAATTTTTTATTTTACTTTATTTAATGAATCAATCAATATTATAAATATATTTTAGCATTCTGCACTGAAGGTCGTCAATAGCCACTAAAGAAAGCAAAAATCAAATAAATCGGTTGAGGGACAGAGGAGAAAATGGTACCTAACCGTTTTGTCTTTGCGTATTTATATATAGATATAATTTATAAGGAGAAATTAGATTAAAATGAAGTTATTCCTTTTTTGCGGTCAATATTTTTCTGCAAATTGTTGTACGAAGGTGAATCAAATATGATCGGGACTTTTCTGTTTCTCGCCCTGTAGGTAATTCGAGTGGCGTGACGTCTCGATATATGTTAGATAGGGATGTTAAGAAGAGGGGAGTTCGTCGGTTTGGCGAGGCGTAGTCGATGCGCTGTTAGTAGCATCATGTCAGAGCAAGAATGCATACGTCTGTTGCGCAACGTGTTGTTATCAAATTTTTGGCGCGGGAGGGCGTTAGACCGTCTGAAATTTTGCGTCGACTATGTGCACAGTTCGGCAATGAAACACTTTCAAGGACCCAAGTGTACGACTGGCACAAAAAGTTTTCAGATGGCCGAGAGACAGTGGAAAATGAGCCTCATACACGCCGTCCCACGACAAGCATCAATGAGGCGAATATCTACGCAATTCGTGAGCTGATTGAAGGCGTACTGCTGATCGATTTTCTGCACGAACGCCTTACAATTAATGCTGAGTATTACTGCGAACTACTCCAACAAGTGAAACTTGCCTATCGGCAAAAGAGGCGGGATATGTCTATCCGAAGTGTGATTCTGTTGCATGACAACGCTCGGCCACATACAGCTGCATTGACTCAAGGAAAATTGAACAAAATGCATTGGGAAACTCTTGAACACCCGCCTTACAGTCCTGATTTGTCGCCATGTGACTACCACATGTTTGGGCCACTTAGAGAAGAACTGGGAGGCCACCATTTTGAGTACAACGAAGGTGTAGAAACGTTTGTGCGCAATTGGTTATCGACACGACCAGTTTCATTCTTTGAAAAAGGTATTAAAAGACTTCCGATTCGGTGGGAAAAATGTATACATAAGAGAGGAGACTATGTAGAAAAATAATATGTATTAAAATTTGTATTGATCGTACCAATAAAATTTTTAAAACAAAAGTCGGGTTCATATTTGATTCACCCTCGTATATCGTCATCCTCATTGATATCGAATTCACAGAAATTTATATTACGTAATAATTACCATTTATTCTCAAGTTTTTGTTATTTTCTGAGAGTCGCAAATTTGCAATACTGGATTGTAAATACGAGTATGGAGTCTGTCAAATAAAACTAGAGTTATGTGGCAGTTAGCTAATTTATTTCTGATTTATTACTTTTGACAGTATGGTTGAAATTTGCCAGTTTTTACAAATTTTACTTCACACAATTGAACTTAGGTTACAAAAATCGTGAATCTGAGATCGTAAGATTCACTTTAAGATCGTGGAGCCATGCATAAGGTTGTATATGTGGCGGACATTGTACCCTTGTATGCATTGGCGCCACCATACGGTTGACGTTCTCTGAATTTTCTTCATATTATTGGTTGTCAGTGGAATAAGACACGTTGTATGGTCACAGAATGGATGCTTAGACCGTCGACATCGAATATTGGATGCCCGAATAATACTCTAATTAAAACTTCAGTCTGTTTCAGTTATATTCGAATATATATGACATACGGCATTTGTTGTATGGCCTCAGAATGGGTGTGTTACGAATGCTGATCGGTTTCTTTTGTATTATGTTCGAATAAGATGTATCACCTGACATATGATTAATCGTCATCTAATATTCCATGTTCGAATATTATTCGCGGTTTGTTATAACAAACTGTTGAATTCGGTAAATATGTGTAACTCGAAAATTTAATGTAGAACATGTAAGAATATAAAACATTTTTAAAAAAATATATAACCGACTTCCACCTATAACTAAAAAGCTAAAAATAGTTATAACAAAATACAACTCTAGTAAATAAATAACACATTCAATGCTATTAGGTACCTATCCAGAAAGTAAAAAATGTAAACATTAAAAGGTGCTCATTCTGTACAAATTAATTACCTACCAATCTAGTATATTTTTGAAGTCGGTACCATGTAACAATCAAGCATGATGAAGTACTAAATAAGTAGGCAATGCGGGATTTTAGATTTACTTGGTACCGACTTCAAAAATATACTAGATTGGTAGGTAATTAATTTGTACAGAATGAGCACCTTTTAATGTTTACATTTTTTACTTTCTGGATAGGTACCTAATAGCATTGAATGAGTTATTTATTTACTAGGTTTGTATTTTGTTATAATTATTTTTAACTTTTTAGTTATAGGTAGAAGTCGGTTATATATTTTTTTAAATGTTTAATTTTTAGTTTTTTGAACTCAGGTAGTTTTCATTCTTTATTTTTTATTTTGTATGTATAACTTTAATAGACAGGACCAGGTAACATCGAAAGCCCCAACATTACAAAATGATAAATTTTCATTTAAATTGAGAGGTAAATGTTTACGAACAAAATGTAATAGTTCGCGTTGACATAATAAGCCCAAAATATATTTATGCCTTATGGACCACGCCATGTAACATTTTTTCAACTTTTTTTGAAAACTCTGTATAACTATAGATAATTCCACTCCTCTCTATGTACCCACCATCCTGTACATACGACTGTCCACGGACAAGCACAAATTTGTTAGCTGCCTTCTGTAAAGAATAAGGACGGAGTAGAATCCATTCCATATTTATGGAGTCAAATCCGTCCTATATTTCAACCATAGTATATTACTCCTTGTGGGCTACCCCATAAATTATTTCATTTTTCATATTTTATATTATCGCCCTGTGTAACATTAATTTCTCTCCACACTTTATGCAACTTCTTATTTGCTGTAAAATAAATAATTTTTTAATCACACTGTATAAATATAATTTAACTTCAGCATATATTTCAACCATCCTGTATATGATTTGTTAACGTCCATATCATATAACAGTTTTATAATCACCCTATATAATTTTAAATTCACATTTTTTCCAACATTTTTATACCACCAATCGTCCACTCCACCCTATATGCCATCCATCCTGTATATACAGCTAAACGGCCTAAGCTATATTTTGTTTGCTATAACTAAACATCCTGTGTATAAACCCACCAAATAGCAGTTTACAGTTTGACATGTGTTGTCACTGAATTTTCTATTAGGCCGAGAGAATGTGACAACCAAAAGCACCATCTTCGCAAAATGGAAAAATTTTCATTTAAATAGGTATTCGCCGAGTATACAAACAAAACGAGCTTGGTACTTATTGATTTAAGGAGCCAAAAATACTATTCTTTACTACCTATATGCTTGAGATGTACTTAGAAAGTTTTCAAATTCGCTATTAAAACTTCCAGTGCCTAAAATTCCGTTGGAATTAAAATATTTATGAGCGAATGTCCGTTATGTCATTTCAATAAATTTTGGATAAGAATTTTGGAAATTTCGGCGATTTTCTGCAAAACTGCAAGTTGCACGTCGCTGAAAAATATATGAGATCACCTAGGGATCTTCCTTAATAGATTAAACGTTAAAAAACTATACACATCCATAAGGAGTTTTCAAAAAAATCGACCATTATATTAGGGATATTGGTCGATTTCCCTGCATGCATGTGTTCATTCACAAATTTCATCACTTTACCAATAGAATTCTTTTCCCAAATTTGAAGTTTCACCAATCCGGATAAATACTCTATTAAGCAAGACCATTTTTATACAAAACGGTTCAACACAGGAGAAGAAATCAGGTAACATCAATACAAAAATAAAAAATAATTCCTTTTTGGAAGTCGGTTAATAATTAAAAAAACGAGTTTCGTATTAGATTTAATATAAGAATAATATGAAGCAAATAGCTGCATGTAGTGATTGTTTCACTTAAGTTAGATACAATCAGAAAAAAATTCATTTGCAGCGTGCTTTCATAAAACCACACAATGTTTTGGTAATTTTTACTTTTAATACAACTGCAATCGCTATTGAAGGTTACGCCAATTTCATTGCCACTTTTTAGTGATGTGTCAGTGAAATTGTAACAATTGATAAGAAAGGAGAAGCCACGGACACTCAAAGATATAGATGAATATTTACGACTGCACTATGCTCTTCAATCGTAAATTAAGTGGTTTTCGTTGACCCGCGTCTTCCATAGCTACCTCTTAATCAAGTGATACTGTGAATATTGAAGTAGAAAATCTGTAGTAAATAATGATAGAGGATACATGTGCTTCAAACAAATAATAATGATTGTTATATAATTAAGGCTTAACTAATTTGTAAGAATTTTATGTCTATGATCAAAAGAGGACTAAATTCATCCATAATGAACTACCAGATAAAAGTTTCGCATTATTTTAAAGTGTATTTGTATATTTCAGCTACAAGAGAATGTTCTACAATTCAGAAAATATCGTATTTCTTTGTGAAGTTTTGCACCTATTAAAATAACTATGTTTTTGTCGATTATACCCAAATACCTTTGATTGTGATAGCTTTTATCAATTCCATATTCTATGGAGTAAATAGTTTACACCAAATTAACAAACAAGTATTAGACACAAAAAAAATCCAAATCGAATAAACTTGGTATATCCTTTTCCCGGTAGAAGACAATATCTAAAATTAAAATCATAACAATTTTATAAGTTAACTGATTATTCACACTGACTATATAGCGTCGAAAAATGTTTTGAATAACCTATATGTTTACTAATTCCACACTAGTTAACTAGTAATGAAATATATCCCAAACTGCTGCGCATTCCCATCGGCATTAAGATTACTAAAAGAAATATGTCACTCATAGGAATTTATTTATAGTCTAGTAGGTCAATGAGAATTGTTTATGTGATATTTAAAATTGCCCTGATTCATCTTTGCTGCAAAAACTGTTTATAATTGCATATACCTCCAACATGTCTAAACAAAACAATAATTTCAAATATCAGAATAGACCATCGCTTACAAAAGCGCAAACAGTTGTATTCTACAATTTTTTTCTGAACAAAAGAACAATACCAGTTATAAACGAAGAGTTCTTAAACAAAGGATCGCATTGATTGAATTTGCGGGCAAGTGGAATCAAAATTAATTACGTTTGACGGACGAATTCCTTACAGAAAAAAAATGCGGTCAGTATAACTGGGAGTTTTATGTGAGATAGACAAAGCTCAATCGTGTATGGTAAACCAATAAAAGGGGGAGTTCATCCAAGCGGTTTGTTTGTGTCAGCATTTATGCCCTTTAATTTCGCTGCTAATGCCAGGCATTTCTTCGGATAAAATTTCTTAGGTGGAATAAAATAATTGCTATCTACTCCAATACTATCAATGTACCTAAGTTTTTAAAAATCAACATCTCATAATAAAATTATTTACATAAATCTCGTCGCTGCTATGAAAATATTTACTTTATACAATGGTTTAGCAATTTGTAAAATATCCCGCCAACAACAATGTGTATCAGTTTTATAGGGATCTGTGTTTTTTCCGGGATAATGTGCTGTAAAATAAATTATACCACAAAAGGTGGATGCTTTGTGTATTATACTAAAGCAACCAAAAGCACAATGAAATATCTAAGGACAACATGAATGACAACCCCAAATTATTCAGGATGCTTTGTGATGACAACAATGACAAGAGAGCAAGTGGGTCCAGACACACAGAGCCCCTGCAGTTTATTAGCGCAAGTAACGTCTTTTTTGACCAAGTCGTAGCATTGCGATAGGATTGGCCTTAAAACTCCTTTTTCTTACAACCCGGTATTTATACTTTAAAAGTTGGAAAAGTGAGATGATGGGTCTCTAGAACAAGTCTTCTACTTTCCAACGGTGGTTTATTCATAATGAAACAGTCATCGGATAAGGTAATAGGACTCTTTAAAAAATATGTCTTCTATGTACTTTCCAACGATGGTTTATTTAGAATGAAGAGTCATCCGGTGAGGTAATGTGACTTTTTAAAAAAATATGTCTTCCACAGGATTGACTGAAATTTTGCAAAAACTACTGGGGCTGCAGCATTTATTTTAACATCATGAGCAGGTCTTTCAGTTACTAGAGATGTTTAACGAATATTTAGTTTTTTGAAATTTCGAGCAAATATTCCATTATCTAAGGAATCAATAAACAAAATTGAGCGTACGGTAGCTCATTTTGTAGATTCTTTGTTTCTCTTCAACATTACCCATAGTAGCAAACACGGTTTTATGGATACATTTTGTGTAAAAACAAAATTGTTACCAAAAAGCCTTTTCTCTGTAAATGATCTGAGCCATTATTGAAATAATAAATAAATATTTAAACATAGGAATTCGTTTTGCTTCATTACTACACGATGTTCATTTACTTTCGAAACACAAAGAGTATTCACCACTCAACATTCATTTTCAGTAGGAAAAGGTAATTCAATAAATTTCGTTTTCATTTTCGTCGGACTCCATCACACAACGCCCGGGAGTTAACAGACTTCTCGAGACAAAAGGAAATCAAGCATGCGAAGAGAAGCAGGCAGGCATTTTGTAAATGAGTCTGTCTAAAGAACATCTCTCCGAATAGCTCGACCTCTGACATCACCGGTATTTGGCACTCATCAGTTGGAAACTTGTGGGCGTTTTACTTCCATTCGGGCCTAAGAAATACATCGCAACCGTAGTAATAAATGCCTTGTATAGCTCTGGAATCGTTCTCGGAACTAGCAGCTACTGACTCTGTTGAGTGTCACTTGCAAGCAGTAAATTTGCTTGGGAAAACATTTAATGAGAGGATGTAGGTTGAGTTAATTGCTTTCGAATATCTGTTTGTTTTCCTTCAGCGAATGTTTCTGACAATTTGTGACGGGGTATGTCGTAACTCCCGTATGGGTGGAGTAGCTACTGTAACTCAACGGCATTATTTCTATGAATGAAAAGTTCGTTCGTTTGTTTGTTTGTTTGTTTGTTTGTTTGGTGGTTTGTTGAAGCGTCCTAAAGGATAATTGCTTGGTGACAGTGAAATTAATCATAACTATACGTGACATGTATTTAAAGTAATACAGGTTTCAGGTTTTTCAACATTAAGGCTAGCATGACAAACACTTCGTAATTCTGTAACCCTTTAAACGTCAAATAACGCCTCTTTTCGCCCTATGGCATGTCGTCACTTTTGATGCTTTAAAGGGTTATAATCTGGCACAATTCTAAGCAGCATATAACAGTGTAAGAGGAGGTTAAATATTTAAGTTAAAATAAGTACGTTTCTTGGGCCGCTAGTACATTGTCAAATACTTGATCAAATATCTTTGATAAACCATCTTTGTCAAGGATATTTGATAGTGTAATACCTAATCTTTGACAAAATGTTTATTTGATCACAATAGCACGCGTCGTCCTGTCAAAGATTTTTAACGTTAATGTAAGTGAAAATGAAAATTTGCGCGTACGAATTTTATTACATTATTGTACAGCAAAAATTTTATTATTTGAGTATGAAGATCGTTGATTTTGTATAATGTTATATATAACATAAAAACAAGAGGTTAACTGCCTACAATGAAAATTGTTACAGACTGTTGAAGAAAACTGGACGGATTAAAATGTTAATAAATATACAGAAGAAATTAAAGTAATATCACAGATCTATATAGATAATGAATGTAACGCAGTGTTGAACTCGACTAAAATGATGTAGGTGGATCCTCTATACTAATACAATTCCTTCATTTGGATATTTCTTTAGCAATAGACAATTATAGTATCAACATCTATAATATGGCCTCCTCCATTCAAAAATAATTATTTTGCCATCCTTTCCATCTGTCTCAGTTCTTCTAATAAGTTCAGATGTAGGGTAGTTGCTTGCTGCGTCGGTTTGCTGACCGTTGGTGGTTTTCGGGCCCCTTTTTGTTTCTTCTACGACAGATCACCAAGCCCTTTTGGAAAAATTCCGACATTTGATTCAATAACAATCCTAGAATTAAGATTTCGCTTAAACTGCTTATAAGAAGTTTTGCTATTCAGGTCCACTATTGATGAACTATTCCTTTCTGGACGCGCATTACATTTTTTTTATTCTGAAATTATAGCCATAAAAACACACCACAGTAGCACAAACAATCATAAAATTACATACATTCCCCATTTTGAATAAAAATATTTGATCAAATATAGTGTAATATGTCATTTAATGAAATTTCTTCTGACATTCATGTCAAATATTTGATCAAATGTTTTATAATATAATATATAATATTTAGAAGAATAGGTGAAATACAGATGCACCATATCGTCTAATTTACAGTATAATGTTGAAATGAAGCAAAAAATAAGTGGAGTATCTACAGAACAATACATTTAATAGGTCACCAAGAAACATTTGATAAATAAAAAGCAAATGGGTTTTAAGAGATGAAAACCAATAGTGGACTGAATATTTACGATACAACAAATCATCGAAAACCACAAAGACATCAACAAGGCAACCTATGTAGAACCAACCAACCAAGAAAATCTCAATAGTATTTTGTTACCGGAAATAATGATTGAAAAACTTAATAATACTTCATTAAATTAGAGTCTATATAAAAATGCAAACATCTAAAATAGCTACAAATGGCAGGACAACAAAAAATGCTATTATGAACCGAGGTCTGATGCTATGGTTGCGCCCAACTTTATCTAACTTATAAATATCGATAAAACTGTGGACGTTATAGAAGATATTAGATAAGTACTAATGAAAGATGGATACACAAACTCATGTTATTTAACCCACTGCTATAGCCAGATGCCCAGATATTTAGTTCGGAAGATGCTTGCAAATGGGAAATATTTGTTACAGCAAACAGATTTAACATGACAGCATCTCGGAGAAAACAGAATGTTTCAAAATTTTGGGAAACAATCCATACGACAAATATTATCTTATCATTATTACAGCAGGTGAAGAATTTCACATCTCGTTGTTTTCTGAATGATAATTGTGATACTAACTTTTCTAGATTTTTCAATCCATTGAACGCAAGACAATACATTGTTTCTAGTCAAGAATCAGTTGCGCTCCCCTCAACTGATTGAAATCTCGAATAAGTATTTATGTATATAGCACTTATAACTGAATTTAATATTTTATCGCGAAATGAGTTTCGATATCTAGGAGTTCAAGAAAATCTAGCTCACAGAGACTCCAAATCGGGAGTCGTACTGTGTTTAACGTCGTTTCCCTGTGATTCCTAGAATATAAATCACACGAAAAAAAATGTAGGTTTACTAAAAATTGTCAAGGAAATTACAATACCAATTTTTTGAGATTTTTTAATCGATTGAACGCAAGACAATACATTATTTCTAGTCCAGAACCTTCATCAGTTGCGCTCCCCTCAACTGATTAAATTCTCGAATAAGTATTTATGTATATAGTATATATAACTACAATGTACTTAACTACTTATTCGAGAACAACAAAATTCAAAAATTTCATTTATAAAATTCAACCACACAAAACGAAACGGACAGTAGCCTGCTTTAATCTAATTGAATGAAAGGAATTACTAGTTTCTGATAATTAAAAATGAAATTAGTAACGGCAATTTATTGTTTTTGAACAATCCTATATCAGAATAGTTCATGAGGTTTATCCTATGTTTTCTGTTTGACTTTAATGGGGTATCTCAGAGATATCAGAATTATTTGAACGTAATTTTATCATAATAATAATAATTCAAAAATTAATATTACATATTTGGAGCAGATATATTTGATAACAAATTTTATTCCTTCCCCGACGGCGAGTTCACAAGGGAACAGCAGTTCGAATTTTTTTACTGAGTCTATCGTTTATTCTAGTGTGTCGGTCTGGAACTTTCAGGTGCAGTTCGTTGATGTTTGACGAATATGGTCGTGCTAACCATGGCCCTGTTGGAAATGCCGGTATTAGTATGCACTTATTTCAATATTTTGTAAATTTAAATACCATAACTTTCCGTCGTCCTCCATTTCATCTTACAATCGCTACTTAAAATTGTATAGATCAGTTTATTAAATTCTTCCAATTTGAAAACAGGTTTAATATTTTATATGCGATCTTTGGATCCTTTTATTGCTATCTTGTATCAATACAACATTTGATTTTTTAATAACGGCCAACATATTAGTTTCAAATTGTATTTAAATATACATTTTAAAACTATTTTTTACTGTATGTCTTAATTGACTTGTCTGATTTAAACCCTGAAATGATACGAAATTTTGAAATACACAGATTTTTTTCCTCAAATGTGACGTTGTTTTCAAAAAAAGCAATAAATTTCACTCTTGTACACAAAAAACTCAAGAGAGCGTTTCGATACACCAGTCATCAAGTGAATGATGTAAAATTCAGAAGATTCGTAGTATTCATACCTGATGAAAGTTATTCTTCCCTAATTATGTTCACTGGCCCACGAAATCCCTTACATGGATCAGTCAAGTTTGTGTCTTCTGACAAGTAGCGATAACGGCTCAAGAAAACTTTCTCCTGTAACAGTGTTCCTCTTTGTTCATTACTTTGATCTTGTTCCAGTTAATGTTATGATGTTGGTCTATACGTGACTAGCTACCATTGATTGACATCGTTATCTCCATCTTTCCAGTGGCCATATGCCGCTTCCTAACCAAATGGTATCCTGTTTTATTTTGGTTTCCAAGCTGCGCAAAGTGTTACAACACTCTCGAGTTCCTCAAATGCTTTGTTGATGATAGTTGTGTGTCCTGTCTGAATTCATTATTAAATTATTCAATTCCTCTGGTCTATTACAGGCTTTTATAGCTCACGTGGGCAGTGTTTTTAAGATGCCTATTATTTTTGATGTGCGATGATTGGAAGTCAAATTAGATATAATTCTGTGTGTGCGGCAATTCTGTAAACAGTTGTCTGGATTTCAGTCTAGCTCTCTGAAATTTTACATGAAGAAATGGTAAGCGTCCGGTCTCTTCTATCACCGGTATAAAGTTAATGGATGGCTGTGAAGTATCCAAATTGTCCAGGAAACTCTGTAATTCTCTCCCTTCGTGTTGCTAAATAACTCGAAGATTTTCACTTTCAGTTGTATGGAGAATTCCAGGTTAATGTTAGTTATCATTAGCTTTAAATAAAATCTGCCTTGCTGCATGTAGAACCTACAATTGTATCAGTGAGTTTCTGCCTCATTACATCAAGTGTTTCATCTAATGTTATGTTGGTGAAGAAGTGTCGAAGTGAAAAATACAATAACTTAACTGTAGAAGAAAATACAGAATTAACAGGGACGAACAATTTCAAATACCTAGGACTTTAGATAACAAAAAATTCAATCTCAGAAGATTTAACCAAAAATTGTTTCGGAAAGACACCGTTGCATTAAACTCCTACATACAGTAATTTGGAATAAAAACACGGAAACCTCACTATTAAAAAGATCTATCAAACATTAATACATATGCAGTAATACAGATGAAAAATATTTAGCTACTGAAATACAATTCTGGAGTAGACGGTGTGGATTGAAAAGCCAAGAATAAAGAATGAGGAATCTTGTACAAGATTAGGAGTAGAAAAAGATGTCCTAAAATGCATCAAAGTAAATGACGAATGGGTCAAAAAAATGAAGAACTGCAATCCAATATGACGAGAACTAAGCGACCGAGAATGGCAAGACCGGGCGATATGGAGAAACTGGTTGCAGGATGTATGACGATGTCCATGGAAGCTAGTAGGTTAGCTAAACTAGATGTGGACATGAAAGGGATTTATCGTGCTGTCATTTGGTGTCAGTTACCATTTTTTTCCAATTCAGGACTCCTGAGAGTATTGCAATTTTTCATTCGACTTTGGCATTCAGGGCAGTAGACAATGTCTTGTATTTTCCATTTGCGGGTAGATAATAAATTGTCTTGTTCATGAGGATGTTGGCAATTCCTTAGACTGCCGACAAATGATGTCGGATGTGTTATCCTTTTCTAATTTTAGAAATCTTCGTTCGGATTCCTTCATATTTTGATTAATTTGTTGGGTTTCCTTAATTGCGGTTCTAAATTTCTATCCGACTACCTGCAGTTTCTGCGTTTGCTTATTGTGTATTGGCGTTTCGATTAAACTGGTCTCTGATACCACCATAATTTCTTCAAAATTTGAAAGTTTTTCTATGTATGAGAGGTTAATTCTTGTTATACAATTTTAGATTGTCTCCAATTTTTTACAGTGAAACAAGTAAAAACATGAGGGTACTACTTGTTGGTACAGTGAACATAAGCAGAGACGTGTGACTTTTTAGGTATAATTAGGACGAAACTTTTAAACTCCTCTTCAGTAACCTGTAGATGGTAGCAGATTCATAAATGTCGTAAAATTATGAGATCAGACAAATTTAAATTAAAAGAAATTATCGCCTACCACATTCACAAATATAAATAAATTCCTCGGGACGTATAAGAGTATAAATAAAACCCATCAAAATAAATTCAGAGCAGAAATAGTAGGAGAACAGCCACAATATTGAGGGCCCTTTGCAGATGAACACATACTTCTCTTTTTAAGCAAAAAAAATACTCCGTATAAACTTACTAATGAAAATACAATTTGTTTATCTGAAGTTTAAAAAAATTCTACGCACCAAGCAAACATTAATAAACGGCCTTTCATCTGAAGTGCAATCGACCAATCGCATTCATCAGTTGCTACTCTATATAATACTGACCGATGTTATTTTTCGAATGAATACCAAAACTCTTTGATATCAATATTGTTGGAAACTCGTTCGATTCTCATTCATGTCCATGTTATGAAATATTGTTCTTTTTTCGCATATGATTCATTTTGTAAAGCAACAATATCTACGATTTATTTCTCGGTACAACAATAAGTGCATTATAAAACCGATATTGCGTAAAATCGGACTAAGGTAAGTTAATTGAAAAGACTACAGTTAAGGTAACTTAGAAACCATTATAAACAGTAGCTGACTTGACAGAAGTTGTTGTATCCTTACCGGTAGTTCAGGCGATGAGCTTGATGGTGTCTTTAACAATTTTAACAAATTTTTATTTTTGATCATAAGTAATTTCGAAAAGATTGTTGAGGAAGTCATGAATTATTTTGCCCGTTCATTTTGTTTTCTCCCTTCCAGTTTTTTTCCTGCAACAGATAAGTATTTGAAAATTGTATACGAGAACAAAATTTATTAACTCAATTTCGTAAAATTGCCCGGATTACTGGCTGTCCGTACATATATACTTTCTCACAGTTATTCTGAGAGAAAGACATGTCTACAAAATAATCAACCAGAATTCCTCTATATAAATAATATATTGTTTTTTGTGTAATACTTATCGGTGTTTGGAGAAGTTTCAACTCCGACCCTGAAGTCGTTGTCAATCGTTTAGTATTGTATTTCGAGGTTTTCTCTAAAAAAAATCGCTTTAATGTCGATTTTGCTGTTTGTCAAAAAATTTGACACTAACAATTTGTCGTTTGGCGATCACTTGATCCTGAGGGTACCACTTTTCTACTCTGTTAGCAATAGATTTTTCCAGTCTTAATGAAGGTCGATTGAAGGTGCTCCGATTTCCGTGTTATTTATCATTCTTTAAGTTTTCTCCTTTTTAAATTTTCCTCTTTCAACAAAATGTTTGTCATATCCCATATCATATGGCTGCCGGTGCTGCTTAATACATGATTGGCCAAATTTGATTTGTCCACATGTCTTCTCAAAATGTTATACTGATGTTCTTTTTCCTTACTTCTAAAGGTCTTGACGTTTCACCGGTAAAAGAATGGCCACAGTCACATAAAACACTGTACACACAATTTTACAATTTTTGGAATTCTGAGTTGCGTTAAATGGTTTGGTATATGTGAGGATGTTTTAAAAACAGTTTTAACACATTTATTTCCTAGCCGCTTGTTTTTTTTTCAGATACACCTGGGACATATGGAATTATGTTCATAATTTGGTTGTGTGTTTGTTTTTGGTTGGTATTAGGGGTTTCTTGGTTATTTGTGCTGGTTTGTTGTTGTGATTTTCTTTCTAGTTCATTTATGTTTTTTTTATAAAGTCTTACGGATATTCATTTTGATGCAGATGTTCTTTGATAATATTGACTTTGTTCTATCTATAAGTACATCAAGATAAGCAAGTTTATGCAAACTTTCCATCACCATTGTAAATTTTATTACAATGGAGATGGACCATTTGCATAAACTTGATTTACTTATAAATAGAACAAACAACACAATAAGTACAAGCACTTATCGAAAACCTACCAATATCAATAGATATTTGAATTTTAAGTCCAACCATCCCTTGATTGTAAAGAAAGGTGTTGTAAAATACTTATATGAAAAAAAAACATCTTCAGCCACTGAAATATTTAACGAATTCAATATTATCAACTACTTAAAAATGAAGATCATTAAGACTTTATAAATTAAACTATAAATGAGTTAGAAAGAAAATCACAACAACAAACCAGCAGAAAGAACCAACACACCACTATGATACGAACCAAACACAAACAGACAACCAAATTATGAACATAATTCCATATGTCCCAAGTGTATCGAAAAAAAAAACAACCGGTTAGGAAATAAATATAGTGTTAAAACTGTTTTTAAAACAAATAATACATTGCGCTCTATTCTCACACATACCAAACCGTTTAACGTAACCCAGAGTTCTAAAAATTGTGTGTACAGTGTTTTGTGTGACTGTGGCCATTCTTTTACCGGTGAAACGTCAAGATCTTTAGAAGTAAGGAAAAAAAGAACATCAGTATAACATTTCGAGAAGACATATGAACAAATCAAATTTGGCTAATCATGTATTAACCAGCACTGGCAGCCATAGCATTGACTGGGATAAAACAAACATTTTGTTGAAAGAGCAAAATTTAAAAAAGAGAAAACTTAAAGAAGCCAGTTGTTTGATGATAAACAACACGGAAATCGGAGCACCTTGAATGGACCTTCATTTGAACTGGTAAAAGATTGAAGACGCGAGATGTAAACACCGACATCTACGATTTTCGTTAAAGTCTTTTGTACGCAAGCCACCTCGAAGAGAGTATTCAATATATCTGACAGGTGAAGTTAACCTGAAAATTTCATAGTGGCATTCTAACCTAGACAACAGGTTAGAACGGGTAACAGCAATTACATGGGACGGCTTCAGGATCGGAACCTCTATGCCCTAGTTTCCCCGAAAATCCTAGATGTCGGTCTTTACATTTCGCGTCTTCAAATTTAACGAAATGTATCAAATACATGAAGAAGTGTTCGAGAGGACATTCAATTGTAGGAAGCGCAACTGATGAAAGTTCCCTAATCGGAAACAGTATATATTATATATATTGTCTTGCGTACGAAAGAATGACACCTCGAAGAGAGTATGGTAAAAAATTATTGCTGACAGAGAAGGAAAACGGTACCCTCAGGGAAAATATATTCCATCATGTCGGAAAAAACAAATATATCGTGTGAATACAATACACTTTTCTAGGTGTGCACGTATGCCCTTATTTTTCAAATAAGTATGATAATAATTAATTAGGCTTTAAGCTGGATTTTCTAAAATTATGCAGGTTTAATTTCGATTTTTTAAATTTAAAATACAGAATGTGTTCATTATAGCTTCTCATCATTAAAATTGATTTGGTTGGCTACTTTCATTAATAAATAATTTAAATGAACTAAGAGACATTTGCTCTACAAAAGTACTGAATTGTTGCGGCTGATACTTGATGTAAATCCATAATGAGAACACAAAAACGAAAATTATATTTCGAGATTTACACTTTATTTTATAAACGACACGTGTTTCGGCATACAATGCCTTTATCAAGTTTCACAAAATACTAAAAAAGTAGTAGTAGTAGTGTTTTGTGAAACTTGATAAAGGCATTGTATGCCGAAACACGTGTCGTTTATAAAATAAAGTGTAAATCTCGAAATATAATTTTCGTTTTTGGGTTCTCTACAAAAGTACTTTAAAAAATTCTATATGTTCATCTGTATTATCTATAACAAAACGATTTGGTACCATTTTTCCCTCTGTCTTTTAACCGATTTTCTTTATTTTGTTTTTTTTTTAGTAACTACTGACGACCTTCAGTGCAGAATGCTAAAATATATTTATAATATTCATTCATCTTTAAATAAAATATAATAAAAATTCATTATTTACGTCTATACTGTCAACTGATAGTGCTCCCGCTGCCAGACCGTCAAAACTCAAAAAAGTAATTATATATAGATCGTTAGATGTTTCTATCTACTTAGAATACCTATTCTCGAAGTGGCATGCAAGCGTTGTTATTGTTTAGTGGTAAAATAGTGTAGAAAATGTAGTAGATCAGTATTGATTTTTCGGAAGCGTTGCAGTAACTTTCATATTAAATATTCTGTTTTTAATGTGTATTTAATTATTTGATTAATATATTATTATCACAAACTTCCCGATGCTATTGTATAAAAAATTGTCAGACAGCGGACAATAGAGAATGTATTAAATATTTAATTTCTCCTAGGGTTGTTGGTCCTCTTTTTTCTTTAATATTCCTGAACTTCATTGAAACCGCACATGACGACAACTGTTAGGTTGCAAAGAACTATTTTTCAATTATTATATCGAATATTTTGCCAGGAGCGGTTTCAGCCAAAAATTGGGAGGTCGTTCATTTGTCAGAAATATTTCGAATACCGATATTTGATTACATTTTTATTTTCTTTTTATTTCTATAGATTTGTCAATATGAGGGAACAATTTTGGTCATTATATCCACTTCTCCGAGTTCTCCACAACTCTGTTTCTTATAAAAATATACATTTACAATTTCATGAAATAGGATCGAATTTCGACCACTGGGCGACGACTAGTTCAAATAAAAATTGAACAATAAACATAAATGAATACATTGCTCTCATCTGAAGTGCAATCGACCGAGCATATGCACCAATTGTTGTTCTATATTCATTGAATGATGTTATTTTTCGAATGAATGTCGAAACTCTTTCATATCAATATTGTTGGAAATCACGATTTTCCAATTCTCATTCATGTTCATTGCCGTGATATGAAATGATGTTCATTTTTTCTCACATTTGATTTATTTTTGTAACGCCACGGTCAGTTTTTATTGTGCTGGAATACTGACTCGGGACCATACCTGTACAGTAAAAATATAGTGAGTGTCTGCGGTGGTTAGAGCAAGAAAACATTTTAAATAACGTTTGGAAGATTCGAAAAGTTTTTGAGCAAAAATGTTAAATTCCAGTGGAATGTGGTGAGCGGGTACGGATTTTGAAGGCTACATATCTATGGAATTATGAAATCCCTGATGAGAACAGAAGCAAGTTAAATTGGATAAGTATACAAACTTTTTATTTACTGTTAATATATTAAACAGCAACAGCAATAGTTGTTAGCTAGACATCATTAGTTACACGGTCCAGTTTCTTACGTCTTCTGTCTTCCATACCTTGGAATTTCTTTTTATGTCATCAATGAAAACGTATACAGATTTTCACTATCAGTCCCAGGATACTGCTTAATTTTTGGGTGTTAAAAAATATAATTTATGTGCAGACCTATAATGCAATTTCCCATTGTCTTTTCACAAATGTTTCCGCGAGAAAATCAGCTCTGCTGTCTTGTTTTTCTATAAAAGAAGTCGTTTTAATTCTAGCTTCCTTTTTAGCAGTGTTGGTTTAAACATCCCCGTTTTTTTAAACGTCTAAAATTAACTCTTCTTGGGGGCAAATTATTTATATTCACAGTGCTCTGAATTTTCGAAATTTTCGACTAAATCGTTTTTATTTAATGGCCAAATTATTTTTTTACAAAGTCGGAATGTCTTTTTTATTATTTTTTAATTCAGTAAACCCAAAATGTTTAGTAATTGCATTACATTATTTATTTGAGTTTGATAAAGTTAAGAAATGTAACTCAATTCTTCAATTAATATTGTGCAGATTGCCAGGCCAAAGTCTCATTACCCCTTAACCTCAACTTCATTACATCTCAGACATTATCTACGATCAGTTTATCAAACTTGTGTGAATTTCATAAAACCAAATATTCTTCTTTTAATGTATAACTAAGTGACAAATACTTCATTTTAGTTATTGACTGCTCAACTCATTTTTGTTGTTTAAATTACAATTACAAATCATTTTATCGCCGCTTTAACAAAATAACTTATCCTAATTGTCTTCTAATTGAGAAATATACAGTAAGGACGCGTGGGTTCGAACACATTCATTTAAAATTCAGGTGTTGGTTTATTGGAAAAACGCTCGGGACACGTCGGTTTTTTTTTGGACTGCGGTTGTTGTGATGATAAACTCATTTATCCAGGGTGGACCAGAAATAAATTCCTACCATCAACTTCATTTTTTCAAATGGAAACATATGTTTTTTATTTTATTTGTGAATTCTGCATTGAATTCTAAGTATTTTCCGGCTTATTTAAGTAGACATTTGACTTGGAGACCTAGCTGGCCATTCGATATTACCTCTCCTTCCGATCCATCAATTTGGGAAAATATTGTCAAAATAATGTCGTACTGTTCGCGAATAGTGCGGGGGCGCTCTATCCTATTGAAACCATACCGAATCTACCAGTATATTAGGGTTTTCACCATTCGGGTAAAGTTCTGGGGGTTAAACAGGGTATTATGCCATTTAGTAATAGGTATAAATACTTTTCCGAGTTAAGTGTTTTCTTAATAAAAAAAGGACACACAATTGAAGTACCCACAATTCTGGCCCATATATTAACTTTGTTGGCAAACTTTGTATGACTTTCCATAATCCAATCTGGGTTTTCTGATGCCCAATATCAAAAATTGTACTTGTTTACTGAACCATTTAAACAAAATGTTGCCTCGTCGGAAAAAACTATCTTACTTGAAAAGTACGGGTTCGCATTGCATTTATTTACTTATTGACTATTCTGCGGCTATTTGTCTGGTGGATTTATGAGGGTTATCCGGGTACTTCATATTAAACAATTCGCAAACCTGAGCTTGTGTTCAAGTTCTGTCGCCATATCCTACCATCGTCAAAATTTCGATTCGCTGCTTTTCAGTTAAACGCGCCATACTTTGGAACTTTGCAACTGCACGTGACAACTACCTATTTGAAGTAAAATTATAGTACAGATTCTATGGAAATAAACAAGTGTTAAAATAGGGTTTCCATTCATGCGACTAAAATACCGCCAACAATCATAAAAACCAGACGTAAATAAATAGGTTCAAACCAACAAACACCTTTTTTTTACCGATGTTTTCTTAACTTCAGAAAGAAATGTATTTTTTAATAATTGTTAATTTTCGTTATAGGACATTGTACATGAAAAATACCATTTGAAAAATGAAGTTGATGGTCGCAATTTATTTCTGGCCCACCCTGTATAAATGAGTTTATCATCACAAAAACCGCAGTCCAAAAAAAAACGAGCGTGTTTCCACAAAAAAAAAACAACTGAATTTTAAATGAATTTGTTCTTACCCACGCGTACTCACTGTGTATAGCAGTGCATTGACTACGAATACTCCCTGTTTGACTAATAAACTGTTTCTTGTGGATAGTATTTTCGAATGTGTTGGGCTGCTTTCAACTAAGATTAAGCACTTAATGTTGAAATATTTTGAAAATTTCTACCTGAAAAGATCAATAAAAATTCTATCCGGAAACACAAATTTCCGTAAATATACCTAACAGAGAGTTATCGATCTTTGTTTCCACCAAAGAATAATTTTTAGAACGATGAAGACAGAATATGGTTATTATAGAAATGTTCATATAGAGGTACCAGAAACTGAAAAAAATTAAACTAGGGCTATCTAGTTTCAGTGAGGCCCCATATCCTCCAATAATCAAAATTTTGGGCCTAACAGGTTCAGACATAAGCTAGAGTACTCGTCTTTCATATGTTTTTTTCTTTAAAAAATCTTATACACTCCTGTTAGAAGATTCAAACATTATATTCGCATTTCCCAGTACGAACCCTTCCATTTGATATTTCATTAATTTTGTATTTCAATTTACCCCCAGATTTATATTTGGATTATCTGATGTGCTGCCTTTTTCTGCAAAATTGTAGTGTCAGTAAACTTGGAGTCAAGTGAGGGATTGCTGGAATTTTGCGTATTACTTTTAATTAAAAATTGTAAAGAAAGTATCCTATCGAATCGAGATAACGCTATTTAGATGATTATTTTTATTAAGTTTTCTAAAATGCCCCCAAATTATGATTTTCGTTAGCTCCATATGCTTTCGTTATTTTAACTGGAATTCTGAATGAATTTGTATAATAATTTAAGGTAAATTTAATAACAACTTTTTATGTCTATGGCGTGTAGGTTCCACAAAAAGACTTAATATTTCTAAATTTTAAATAGATACCATACCTAAATTTCCTTAAATGGCACCTCAAATATATATTTTTGATTAGACGTCTATTTTTATCGATCTGTCAATTCTCATGAATTACTTATAGCTAAAAAAGTTATTTTAGATTTTTACCAAAAAAAACTAATGTGTACCAAAGAAAAAGAAGCCATTATTATTGTTAAAAATCAAATTTGAAATAATTCTGACAAAGCATTTACAAGGTAAAGAACAAGCACGATGCTATTAATAAATATATCAACTCAGATTTAAAAAATAAATTTGACTAGACATCCAGAAGATTTAATGAATTGTATCGTCCATTGGCTCCCATAAAATTTTGTGGAACTAAAGAGAATTTGTTGCAATTTAGTACTTTGCAAGCTCGGGAAAAAAATCGCAAACCATGTGGAAAATTTTTTCTCAAACCTTCTGAACGTACTTCAACAAGGCTGTCACTGATTTGAGTCTCAGATAATCACCAATTGAAATAGTATTATGACAACAGAAAATGCATAATTATATGTTCATCCTAAAGCACTTCTTAATGAAATTGTCGAGAACCTGAAAACTGAACTGATTAATTAGTTTGACTTCAAGGCATTATTTAGAAATTTTAAAACAGCTATCGCTAGGTCGAGAGATATCAGCAACTTGAAATTGAAGTTGACGACATTTTTTTAGTTGAAATATAATTTGGAAAATCGCAATAACAAAATATTAGTTTATTTTCAAACAATATTTCTCCACTAATATTGGAAATTAATAATCTGTTGAAAAATTTCCAACATGTTTATCAACTTTGATATTAAAATATTCTTTCTTGATTTTCTACTGTAGCAGCTCTCTTATGTATAAAATTATACAGTTTATAATTTTAATATTAGTTAATTAGTATTTAATCACCAGCATAGCTAAAGAATCGTGTTACATGTTGATTTACTCGTTTTCATCAAAACTTTATTTGCCCAAGTTTCAATTTTACATGACGCTGGAATTGACAGGTCACTCTAGCGCACTTACTATCCGATTCAACTTTCAATTGTTAAACTAGTCTGGAAATTTCCCGATGGAAACTTCAAAGTGCATTCGCTTGTTAGTTGAACGCCATTCGCAATTTGGTTAGAGAGTCCTCTGTAATCATGAAAATGTAACTCGGAAAAGAAATACGATACCACCTGTTAAAACTAAACAAGATTCCCTTGAAACTTGAGAACAGTAATTGAATGTTATTTGCGTTGAACTACGAAATTGTCGATTTATCTAATAATAAACCAGTGAAGTTAACTTTTATGATGGTAATTTAAAGCAATTTAAAGGATATACAATTCCGTTTGAACGTGCATTTGTAACTACAAATATATTGCATTTTATAATAGAAATCCCACTACTGAAATTATAAGTCCCACTTCTGAGCCCCTTCCATCAATCCTTAAAAATAATGCTACTGCTAAACGAAAGTATTTAAATAACTCACAAATGCAAGGCTGTAAACTCCTGATAAATTCGAAACAGAGGGAGCATCGAGACCATATAAACGAATCAAATGAATCGCATCCTTATCGATCTCCTTAACGTCAGGCATTCTCAATCCTTAATAGAGGTGCCCTTCTTTCAGATGCGCTCTCTTTCGAATTCTAAGTAATGCAATAAAATTCAATATCCGCACCAAAAAATCAGCACTTCTTATCCGATCATCCGTTACCGTAAGTCTTTAGCAGAATCAGTTGGAATGAAAGAAAATGCGGGACCCTTTATTTCCTGTCTTATCTGAGCTGTCGACGATTTTCCGTTAGGGCAACTTCTACCGCCACTTGTTTCACCCCATTGCATTCAAAAGTGTTTGCGCTACTAATTTTAGTTGACGATAGTTTTCAGCTTCCTAACTTATGTTATTACGACGCATTTATTAAACAAATAAGTCCGGTATTGAACTTCTACGAGGGGGTCTCAAAAGTTAACGAAAGTAATCAGATATGAACTATAATGTAAATATATAAATAAGGTCACATATTACTTATTTTCAAAATTACGGGCTTTTCAACGAGAGACGATATATCGTTTCTATATGGAAATCGTCACCTTTTCCGCTATCCTCAAAATACCAAAATTCACTAAAGCGCCATTAGATGCAACAGATCGAAGATCTCCAGACATTCGCTGATAGGAAATTTTAGTAACTGCCTGCTAATAATAATATAAAAATGAATGATCTGTTCAAAATGTTGTCAATAGAGAAATTGTAGAGATCAGAAAATCTTCAAAATGCGTGTTTATAAATTTTGATAGGAGCATTTTTCATAAAGAAAAGCTGGAAATACCGATATAAAATTAGTGAGTTAAAAAAATTCATAACTTGGTTTTATTAACTGATGGAACCTTAATCCCTCCCAATTAGAGATTAATAACGCTGAATATCGACATTGAACGTTAAATAGATCTTGCAGAATTGTAATTTAAATAATTTGCAGAAATAGTTTGCAGAACGTATCGTATTAACAACGAAAGTTTTAACAGCTCATTAAATGCACTTTATTTCCTATATCTTTGATTTTGTTATAGTGCCGTAAAATATATTAACACTGCGTTTGAGATTCGGCTTAAACAATGGACCCTTACTTCTCCTCCAATGTCTTGACAGTGTCGGAATTAATTAGTGCAAAAAAGTAATTTAATTAATATCAGTAAACTGTATACAGGTGATCATTAACTTAATAACCCAATGGAAAAAATAGGCCAGTATGGGCAGGCAATAGTTATATAAATAAAATAAACTGCTGACAAAAAAAACGTATAATGATACAATTTATCACAATTTTCATTTCGTTTCGCCCACCTCAAAAAAAATCTAGATCCGTCCATGTGCCTTGACAGCTATTTTCAGTCCACCGCTGTCGCATATTCGTACCTTTAATGCAATATTTACTATTGTTTTAAACCAATTTCTCCGCATTATAGCGAAAATCGAAGATATACAAATTGAATTTATGAACTTTCAAAGTTTGTTTAGTATATCCTGGACGGATTTGTCTTGGTAATACAGTGGAATGTGCAAAATATCTATCTAAAGTATTTAATTCAAATTCCTCGAAAACTACTTATTCAATAATGATATACTCTACCATAAACTATCGTTTTAACGTTGATTAATGTTTCAGTATTAGTTACCAAAAAGTTGTAATTTTTTTATAAAAGAAGGATTTCTTATTCTTTACAACTTTACTGTAGACGATTCCTTCACTACTTTTCATTATAAACTTGTGTAAGCATATTTGAGCAACTTTTGTGCTAGATATTAGTATCAAAATACTTTTTAATGCCTAACTTGAATTGCAATGTGTTGAAAACTTATGAAAATTTAAAAATATATTTGCTAATGATCTTTTGTTGATATAGTCTGGTAATAGTTTAATCTATAAGTTACTGACATTTGCAGCCATTTTTTTAATGACCCCACCATATTTTTGACAATTAATACCCGAAGTCAAAAAATTAAACAACAGCCATTTAATTGAAATTTTAACTTCATTTATAAAATTATACAATTAAACTATTTAGAATAACAATGTTAAACTACAGTACTAATGTTAATCTCCTATAAAATTAAATGACAAACATAATCCATTTAACAAATATTTTTTATAGTTCGAGTTGCTACGTTTCCAAAGTCAAACTAAACGAAATAACTCTACACACATAATGACAAAAAAAATAATGTAAAACATGAAAACCTTCTGATATTGTCCTTTGGTATCATTTGTTTTCCTTGAACCTTAGAAACTGTTTGTTGCATAAAGTTTGCAAGATACTCGTCGTCGGAGCTGGCAGATGAGGAATAAACCTTATTGTAGTAAGTTATTCTTGGTATAGCTAGGATCGGTCTTTGCCAAAAATTTTGGGGAATTTATTAATTAATTAATTATTGTAATTCTCTCAAGAGCTTTATCAAATTATTTTGTACGATTTGGGCAGAGGTGAGAAAGGGCCATGTCCTCTATGAGCTCTCTTGGACCGCACTTGCTTGCGTACAAACTGATGAGACTGAACTTTGTTAACTTTTTAGTTTTTTGATATCTCTTTTTATAATTATTAAATTTCTTTTTGGGTTTCTAGATATAGGTGAAGTTAAGGTTCCTAAATGTGGTGTGGTAGCTGGTATGATCACTATTATTTGTTGTGCAGCTTATTGACGATGTTGGCATTTTTTATTTTTTACGGGGTCCAGCTTTAACTTAAGCCGATAACGATGTTGCTTTTTCGCGGATGTCAAAGCCATATATTGTAGAAGCTTCTTTCTACAAAACAAATACATTACCAAGCAAATCTAAAATCCTTCATTGCGTACTTATCTACTACTTCACCAAACTTTATTGTTGCTTGACACCGACTTCAAAAATATACTAGATTGGTAGGTAATGTATTTGTACAGAATGAGCACCTTTTAATGTTTACATTTTTTACTTCCTGGCTAAGTACCTAACAACATTGAATGTGTTATTTATTTGCTAGGGTTGTATTTTGTTATAATTATTTTTAGCTTTTTAGTTATAGGTGGAAGTCGGTTATATATTTTTTTTAAATGTTTTATTTTCAACTTTTTAGTTGTTTTGAACTCAGGTAATTTTCATTCTTTATTTTTTATTTTGTATGTATAACCTTAATGGACAGGATCAGGTACCATCGAAAGCCTCAACATTACACAATGATACATTTTCATTTAAATTGACAGGTAAATGTTTACTAATAAAATGTACTAGTACGCGTTTTTTTCAACTTTTTTTGACAACTCTGTATAACTATATATAATTCCACTCCACCGTATGTACCAACCATCCTGTACATACGACTGCCCATGGACAAGCATAAATGTGTTAGCTGCCTTCTGTAAACAATAGGACGGAGTAGAATCCATCCCATATTTACGAAGTTAAATCCGTCCTATATTTCAACCATAGTATATAACTCCTTGTGGTCTACCCCATAAACTATTTCATTTTTCACATTTTATATTATCGCCCTGTGTAACATTAATTCCTCTCCACACTTTATGCAACTTCATTCATATGTGATATAAAATAAATAATTTTTCAATTACACTGTATAAACATAATTTAACTTCAGCATATATTTCAATCATCCTTCATATGATTTGTTTATGTCCATATCATATAACACTTTTTTAATCACCCTATATAACTTTAATTTCACTTTTTTCCAACATTTTTATTCCACCAATAGTGCACTCTACCCTATATGCCATACATCCTGTATATACAGCTAAACGGTCTAACTTATATTTCAATCATCATATAAATGCAACTCCTTCTATCACTTTACTTTGTGATTTTGTTTGCTATAACTAAACATCCTGTGTATAAACCCACCAAATACCAGTTTAGACTGACATGTGTTGTCACTGAATTTTCTATTAGGCCAGGAGAATGTGACAACCAAAAGCACTGTCTTCACAAAATCGAAAAATTTTCATCTAAATAAATATTTGCTGGGTATATAAACAAAACGAGCTTGGTACACATTGATTTAAGGAGTCTCAAATTCGCAATTAAAACTTCCAGTGCCTAAAATTCCCGCACTATTACGTTGGAATTAAAATATTTATGAGGAAATATCCGTTATGTCATTTCGATGAAATTTTTGATTAGAATTTTGGAATTTTAGGAGATTTTCTGGAAAACTGCAAGTTGCACGTCGCTGAAAAGTATGAGATCACCTAGGGATCCTCCTTAATAGATTAAACATTGAAAAATTATACACATCCATAAGGAGTTTTCAAAAAAACGACCAATATGTTAGGGATATTAGTCGATTTCCATGCACGCATGTGTTCATTCACAAATTTCTTCACTTTACCAATAGAATTATTTTCCCAAATTTAAAGTTTCACCAATCCGGATATATCCTTTATAAAACAAGACCATATTCATACAAAACGGTTCACCACAGGAGAAGAATTCAGGTAACATACATACAAAAAAAATACGCGACGAATTGATAACCTTCTCCTTTTTGGAAGTCGGTTAAAAATACATGTAAAGTAACTGTGTTACCAATACAATTGTGTTACTTTTTTATAGTAACGCAGCGTTAAATATTTTATTATTATGTAAATTTGCACTGAAAGGAAACACAAAACAGAAATATGTCAATATCTTTATTACTTACCGTTCTACCACAGTAAGTCAGCGGCCATTCAATAAACACACTTACCTCCTCAGATAACTGTGAACCAATTGATTTGTTTAGCTTATTTTTCCCCCGAATGTGTCTTGTTCATTTACTATTAGTCGAACAAAATTAGATGCATCAATTTCTAATAAAGTTTTTGTACGAATTTTTTCGGATAGTAACGCAGGGTATTTCTTTGTTGAGGACACAATATAAATAATTGTTATTTTATTGAACACTTTAGATAAAAAATATCAATTAGAATCCTAATAAAGTTCTAAACGTATATCTTTGACAACGATATTCAAGTACAGAACGATCGATAAAAATGTACGTGAGATAGCCCTTCTAACATGAGAATCATGCTCCAGGACAGCAATACTTTGTCTGCAAAACAACTACGTTACTAAAAAAGGTAACATTGTTACCTCAATTTACTTAAAAATGATATTCAATTTTGATTATATTTTACTGTTTTGTATAGTAAAATACTGTTACGTTTATACCTAAATAAGTTAATTTTTTAAAAAAATGTACTGTTTTCGCATGAAAAGGGTAATTTACCAAAAGGGACAAGTTTTTAGGCATCAAAAAAGATTTTACCCCATAAGCATTTGTTGTAAAAATTCCTATTGATAATCCCAATTTAGACGACTGGTGTAACCAAGAAAATTGACCCCAGATGTAGCCTCTAAGTAATTTTCATATCCGTTATATAATTTACAGTGTATCGACAAATCCAACATCTAGTCGATAGACACCAGCAATTTGTCTATATCCTGCTTTGAACTTCCTGTTGTCATAATGACGTTCATAACTCAATTTCGTAGCCCTTGGTTGGTTTAGAACGGATAATACGCGAAACACAATCGTCATCCAATTATAGCTGGACGAATATACGTTGTTAGTTTGATGAATCTCTTGATGTATCCAATAAAAACTTTTCAAAGGGTCGTTCATTGAGTCATCATCGTATCATGTGGGCTCTGTTTATAATTATAAGTTTTATTTTCGTGAATAATCCAATTTTGATGCAGGTTTAATGGATATATATTTGACATGTGTTGAGCTGTGGTAAATGGAAATGCACTAATTACCGCAATTAAGCTGGGGCGTGTTAGTTTGTCGTGGAAATGTGCGGACGAAATGAATTTTGGACGAGATGTTTAATATAAATTGTCACTTGATTTATACTCAAGTACCATGTAAACGGTGTTAGAAAGAAACAAAAACTCAATACACAAAGGTTAAATTGTTATTTATACCAAAATAAGTTTTAACGTTCGATAAGACATAGAATTGGATCTTTCAAACGAAAACTTCTTAACAGAGGCACATATGACAACAGACCAGTATGGTAATGAAATGCAAAAACTTTAATTTTTGGCACTTTGTTCCGACTGGCACCACATTACCAACCGACACCACATTACCTGGATCTTTAAATTCCCTTAAGATTTAGTGTTTTCGGTGTAAGAAACAGGTACCAGGATAATAAGAGTATCTTTGTTTATAGAAAATTGTATTAAAAAACAAATATAACATCCGATTAATATATAATACATGCACACTATTTGCTTTTCGTTCTATTAAATATTCCAATTCTCTATTTGTGATATTGTAACTTGAGACTCGACATACGGCAGCAAAGCACAAGAAAGGGCAATTTTATAGATAGCAACAAGACAAGGATGACAAACTATAACTCCCCAAAGACGGTCAAGTTTATACTTGGTAGAGACAAGCAAAACTTATATTCTTAGAGCTTATACTTCTGGAGGTAGCCTGCAGTTCACAAACACCGTGGCAAGAGTAAAAAGAGAGGGCAATAAAGTCTTCGTACCTTATTTGTGCATTGCAGGGTACCTCTAGAAGTATATGCTGTGAGCTTATATGGGGATTAAACTGAAAAGATGTCGAGCTGAAAGCATTAAATAACTTCAATATGTTACCAGAATAGCGCTGGTGTAGAAAGAGGGTATGTCTTTTTCTCAACTAAGGTATATAAACTATAGCATATTTTTTTCCTACATATTTAAAAACTTTTGTGGTTCTTTTTAAAATCCACCCGTCCTCCTAGTTTAATGCATTTTGACGAATATGTATCTATATTATTAAACTGTATTACAGCAGCTATTTTGAAGAAATAGTCCTTATAAACTCAACATAATTGGAAATCCAGTTTCACTTGGAAACATATTACGAATTTTCGAAAAAATTGACTTTTTAGCTGTTTTCCTAAACTAATCAATTCAGGACTTATAAACGTTTATTAAGAACGATTTATGATCCGATACAATTTTTCTATAGGCGGTATTGTAATCCCTTCGTTACTTTAGGTAAAAAACTAAAGAAAATCATAGTTTTGCAGATTTTTATTATTTAAATAATTGACCTCTACTGATATGCTTATCAGTTATTCCCTTAGAACTTATACTTCTGAAGGTATCCTGCAATGCACATATAGCGTGCCAAGACTAAACAGAAATGGGAATAGAGAGAACTAGAGGCTATTTCGCAATTGGGAGCTACTTTCAATGAAAAAGGTGGTTACCCTCTCTATTGCCTTCTCTTTCTAGTCGTGGCAGGATATTTGTGTATTGCAGACTACCTTCAGGAGTATATGCTCTAAGGTTATTCCTTATAAACTGTTAGCGAAATCTTGGTATAAGGCGAATTGCTTCTATAACCCAAAATGACTTCAATTTTGTATTAAAATCGTTAAACCAAATATTTATTTATACATGCGAAATATTCACAATCTGGTTCTATTAGTTTTACTTATATCTATATAATATTATAGATATCAGTCATTACATTTGAAACCTTAGATATATACTTAAATTGTTTGAAGCGGGAAATAAATTGAATTATGCAATAGCAGTTACATTTTTAGCACTCAATTTTTCAACCTTAGAAAACTCTTATTACAATTGTTGTTTTATCGATCTTATGTGAACTCAACAACCTTATTATAAGAAATTATAAGTTCCAATTTTAAAATGTTTCTGCAGTAATTTGTTTGTTTGTCGACCGATTTGAATATAGCTAGTCTGAATTTTTTGAAGCAATATGGCACACATACCTCATGATTTTCATATACAGCCCATAATCTTGTTTATAATTCTAAAAAAAAAAGTTTTGGGCATTGTTTAAATCACATGATGAAGCGAACAATATTTTTGTGCTAAAATTGAAAGCCTTTAGCTGGCATCTTCGCCACCTACTACAAAAATATCGCTTAAATAATTCCTCTCGAATGTATATCTCTTTTGCGACATAAGAATTGCTCTATAGGTACTTCTAGTACACTGCGCAGTTATTCTGGTTAAAATAAATCAATTAGGAAAGTATCCTATCTGTAAAAGATTCATCTATCGGTAAAAAACATCTGTTTGTTTTAGACTTTTCATGTCAGATTAAATACAGGAAAGAGAGAGTTTTATATGACAAAATGTTTGCCTTCTAATTCGTGCCTCAGGCTGGCATCTGCATCTCGTTGTTCAGAAAGCAATTCCATTCGGACTGCTCGTTTCAATATAATATGAACAAAGAAAGAAGTAAATTTAATTTCTTAGTTGATTAGACCAACGAAATGGCCAGATGAAACGAGCAATTACCGAAAGCAGAGAGAAGAACTTCAGTCGGGCCATTCCAGAGAAAATAACCGTAGATTAGGACTGGATAGAGCAAGAATAATTATTAAGCGTTGATTTTAATTTCCTGATAATCGCTTTGTTGGATAGCAAGGAATTGTTTTATTTTTGTTTTCGACTTTTGGATAGTTTCTTGGCTGTGTTCTTTAATGTTTGATGTTATTAATTGTTTAGTTTTATGCTGTCTTGCTGTCTAGAATGTTGTTTTTCAAACATTTTCACAGGTTTGAACTTCTTCAGCAAACTTTGTAAATTATTGCTATATATAAAAATTAATGGTTGACGCGATATGCAATAGACGGGAGTTTTAGAGAAGATGTGAAAACAATTAGAAAAAATATATATAATATGTATATATATATATATATATATATATATATATATATATATATATATATATATATGTGTGTGTGTGTGTGTGTGTGTGTGTGTGTGTGTGTTATTGCAGAAAGCTCCAAATCACACGCAACGTGATAATTTAATGAAAAATGCAAGACAAAATATTTAGTACCCGTGAAGACATAAATAATATATAAAAAATAGTGTCGGGTGAGATCTGAATTTTATAAAATACTCACTTTTTGGCCGGTGTTTTGGAGCCATTATCAATAAACAAGAAAACAACCAGAAATGACCATATGGTCTAGATAGAACTCGCAGTCTCAATATGCCTACTCTACACTCACAGACTGCAAAATCTCGAATTCATCAAATATTGGGCACACAGCTTTTTGAAATCCAAAATTTCAGCAAAAATATTGTTAACACTGCATAGGGCTTGGACGAACCACCAAAAGCATCTTGCAAATAGTGTTTCTGAAATCATCCTTCATATAGATTGTCATCAAAGGGTTTGAATACAGCAATTCCTTATACTGTGCCAATAGGGTATTTGACTAATATATATTACTAGCTGTTACCCGCGGTTTCACCCGCGTACAGAATGTCTACGAATCCCGAATATATTTCACCCAACCTGCAACTACTTATGGGTCACCCTATACAACTCTTTTTTTCAACATTTTTTTGAGTAACTGTAAGTCTACTTCACCCTATATTGCAACCATCCTATATGCTGCTGTTTATTTGTCACTCAATATAACTTTTTGAACACCTGACTATAACTCTTCTCTACCCTATATTTCAGCTATGCAACTGCTTATGGTCTACGCTGTATAACAATTATTTTAGATATTTATGGAACCACCTTTTAAAATACAAACTACAATCTTGCTTGTCCCCATATTTCATAGTCATATAACAATTTTTTTGTAACATTTTTTGATCCACCCTAATGGAAATACCTGTCGAACCCTTGGTATGTCACAAATGTAAAAAATACAGTTTTGCACCCTAACGCCAAACTTTTATTTAAACACTCAACCAAACTGCAACTGCTTATTGGCCACCCTATATAATAATTTTATTAAACATTGTTTTTTAACTGCCTTGTATAACTAACCCTACTTTCAAATACATTAAAACCATCCTGCCAATTTGTCAAACAATATAACTTATTTTTGAACCATCCTGTATAACCATAATTTTACTCTAGAAAATATTACAATCAAAAAATTTCTGGACTACTCACTATCTTGCAATACATGCAACTGATTATGGACTACGCTACTGATCTATTTTTTTAAACTACACTTCTAACTATAATCTTATATTTCAACCACCCCTTATATGCAGCTTTTTCTAATATTCTTTTAATCACACTGTATGAACTATAATTTTACTTCGATCCATGTTTCAGATATTGCATTTATCCAACAGCTCATGTTCTATCCTACAAAAAAAATTATCCAAAATGTTTAACTATAATTCTACTCCACCCGCTATTTCAACAACTATATACTTTTCGGCCACCCAGTATAACTTTTTTTGTACCACCCTGTATAACTATAAATCCATCAATGCCCAATATATTTCACCAAAACTCCAACAGCTTATTAGGCACCCTATATAACAGTTTTGTTGAACAAGTTTTTGAATCACCTTGTATATATTACAACTACCCTGTATACGCTACTGCTTAATGGTCAACCAATATAACATTTTTTAAATAATTAACCGTAGCAACTCTCCAGCCTTTATTTCAGCTATCCTATCTCTACAACTTATTATGAACTATGCTATTTCACAATTTTTCCATATATTTTTCAACAACTTTATCACATATAATTTCTGTTCACACTTCATTTAAACCATCCTTCATTTGCAACTATTTCTAACCTTGTTTGAATAACACTGTATAACTATAAATTTACCTCGCCCCATATTTCAGGTACTCCCTATATGCAACTGCTTTATAACAAAAGTTTTGTAGCATTTTTTACCCACCCTGTATAATTATAACTCTACACCATTCTATATTTCAATAACATTTTATATGCAAGTACTTATTTGCCACACAATATAACATTTTTGTACCACCCTGTATCCTTAGAATTCTACTCCGCCCTATTTTTCAACCATCCGGTAAATGGAACAGCTTGTAGATCATAACAATTCTTTATAATAGTTTTTAAACCCACCTGTACAGTTGTAATTATACTCGAAGACGCGAGATGTAAGACCGACATCTAGGAATGACACCTCGAAGAGAATATGTAATTATACTCCTCTATATATTTCAGCCATCCTATATATGCAAATACTTGTGGATATAAAACGAGTTTTTAACCACACCATAAACTATATTCGACTCCATCTTATATTTCAACAACCCTCTATAAACAACTGCTTCTAACATTTCTTCAACCCATTTCATAACAATAATATCTTCTGAACATAATTCAAAGATCCTAACTGCTTAGATAATTTTTTTATCCAAACTTTATAAATTTCTACCCTTTTTCAACCACTTGGTATATGCAATTATTTATGACCAAGTCAATATAACGTTTTTGCACCACCCCGTATAACTAATTCTACTCTGCCCTAAGTTTTCTATATTAAGAACACCCTGTATATTTACATTTAGGCTTGTTAATTTAGTTGATTTTTTTTTTAATCCAAACATTAATATGTTTGGATTAAAAAAAAATTGGCACATTCTGAATTCTGAATAAAAGCTAGGCTGATGCCAGTATCTAATATTTTGTGCGTGCGGAAGAATTATTGATTTTACTTTAATCAAGTTTATTATATTAAGTGATTCCAAAGTCCATGTACGGCAACATATCTCGAAAGGAATACATTTAGAGAAAATTATTAAATAGAAAACTTTCAGGATTTTTTTTAACTTGAAATTGTGTATTCAGTTTCACACAAGAATTAAGCTTGATGAAACCGCCATCTTGGATTGGCAAATCTACAATTTTTAGCAACAATTTCTAAACTTTGTAGTTCCGCAGTTTTATGTAAAAGCCCCGAATAGCTATTTTGAGCGAAAAGGTGTTCCCCATTTTGGAACCGCCACATTGGATTTGAACATTTTCAATTTCCAACTTTGGCTTTGTATTCAGTGACATGCCCAAACCCCGAGTGAATACTTTGACATAAGAACTACGATGAAAGAAACTCCAACTAAAGATAGGTACGCCATTTTGGATCCACCATCTTGATGGCTACCCCGAAAACCTGAAGTATCACTATGAACTTGGAAGTTCTGACGTAAAGGTTTTTTTTTCATTGAACATAGGAAAAATAAATATGTATTTAGATTATGGGAAAGTAAAGTATTTAAGCTTGGAATGATCTTCAAGGTCCTGTTAAACAATGTGGGTGTCCTGTTTGAAACACGGACTTGAGCTTCAAATGAATTTGAAGGTCAAAGTCAAGCTCAAGCCCAACACAACCAGTCTATAGCCCGGTAAAAACTAGAACTTTTCTTTTAACATTTTTTCCAAAATGTAAATAGTAATATGTTTAGTTCCTTAATTTTTTAACATATTTTTCTATTAAAAATTGTCCATGTACGAGTCCTTGATTAACCCTAGATTCCTAAGTGGTGCTTTTGACTTTCGTCTAACAACTTTAAGAAGTCATAAAAATTCTTAGAAATCGGCTGGACTTTAGAAAAGGAATTTTATTGGAGGCAGTGAAGTTTATTTTAGGGACGTGTTGTGAGTTTTACGGACATTCGCTTTAATATTTAAAAAGGAAAACAGCTAGAGATGCCCGACAAGAAAAATATGACTGGTATATACTGATATGTTTAAATGCCCTTCATACAGGAAAAAATATTAAAACTGGAATGAAACTGAAAACATAAATCCATTAGAACATATGTTTTTATTTCTTAATAATGGTTTTCTTGCTTTTTTTTATATCTGAAACTTAAATATATTTTTTGATTATACCAATTTGCATGCGATATAAAGTTTCCAGATTCATTCATAGCAACTTAACGACGTGCTTAAAGTAATGGAGTATATAGCATGAAGATTTCTATCTGCTACATGATCGACTCGGCACTACAATAACTATTACACAATTTTTATAATAGTCTTAGAATAAAACAAAGTTAACAGTATTTAAATTACAACAAGATATTACCTTACATAACAAAACAAAACTAAACACTGACACAATTATGTAACTAACCAAACTTTCCCTAAACACTACATATTTTCAATTTGAAGATTTCTATAAAAAAGAATTTGGTATGGCCATGGGTTCTCTTTATCTCCTATAATCAGTAATATATTCATGACATATTTTGAAGAATGATTCATAGGCAAATATAAAAATAAACCAAAAGTGTGGTGGAGATACGTTGATGACATTTTTGTGGTTTGGGAGTATGGTGCTGAAGAACTGCACTCATTCCTAGATTACATCAATAGTCAAGCACCCACAATAAAATTTACAATGGAGATCGAAAATTTGCATAAACTTGCTTATCTTGATGTATTTATAGATAGAACAAACAACACAATAAGTACAAGTAGTTATCGAAAACCTACAAATACTAATAGATATTTGAATTTTCACTCCAACCATCCTTTAAATGTAAAGAAAGGTGTTGGAAAGTGCTTATATGATAGAGCAAAACACATATCTTCATCCACCCAAATCTTTAACAAAGAAGTCAATATTATCAAATTGTGATCTATTCAATTTTTTTGCCATTTGAAAAGCAAGATGACGAAAATCTGTATATGTGAGACCAAATCACTGAGCGTTTTATTTTTTTTACTTGATTTTCTAATATAGATTGTGGCACCGAAAATATCCGAGAACAGAGACGACATCCACTCCTACTCTCTATAACTTCCATAATTACGAATTTAATTTCATGGCATTTTTTTGTTTTCTGTAACATTTAAAAAAACTACATGAAATAAATATAATAATATAATCATTTTATTTAACAGTTGTACAAAACCGGGTGCGTCCCGATATTACTCCATACCGATTTGCTCCTTACGCACTTTTCACAGGCAATAGAACGAATTACCCTAAAAATATGATACAATCACAAAAATACCAATGTCCATATACACTTTCATATATGATTAATCTTTGAATAAAACAAATTTTACTTACCTAAACATGTGAATAAACTATAGCATTGTGAATCTTTCCTAATCTTAGATCAGTACAACGTAAAACCTTTTTTTCTGTTTATTTTTAACCAGCCCACATCGACGTCACTCACTTTTATTGAGATACTAATCAAGATGGCGTACAGCAACGAGCGAAAGCGCGCGAAGTTTGAAACGAATAGAAAGCCAAAACTTAATATCCCGGTTTTTTTTTTCATTTCATTACATCATCTAAGTGTGTTCTCTGGAACACTGTTAAACTGCATAGAGACTAATCCGAAAATAAGTAAGATTTTACTCTACTTGATGAACTATTTCACATGTTAAACGTGCGAACTCAATTCCTTTAATGATGATTGCATCTATCAAAAAACGTTTATTAAAGCAAGACAAGTAGTTTGAATTAGGTTATTTATTTTGCAGCTCTGACGCAATCCATATTTGTTAGTTTTTACATTGTCATATTTAGAACTAAATAACTGCCCAAAACTTCTTCAAACCCTAAACATAACCCAACCAACTTCCACCCCACCTCGTCCCACATACACATATATATCCAGCGACCACATTATCCGCCTAATATTTCTGGAAGCAATTCCTTCCCTGTTCCCCATTCAGCTCACGACGTTCAATTTTCACGTCGTATTCTATCCAGCGACGGGCATGTTTCCCAGTGAGGAAAGTCTTTCGGTCTCCAGCGAGTTGGAGACCTCCTGCCCGCATATTGCGCTATCATTCACGGAGCTTTCTTCTGCCGTACTACACGAACTTCGACGACGATATTGTATGTGCATTTCCCCGGAGCCTGCCAAATAATTCCTTTGGTAAAGGTAAACTATTCAATAGCTGAGATGCCTTCGCTTGAACGTGTGTACCCACCCCACGTGGTGGGTGTGTATTGCTTGGAAATGGCCCAATATGAGATATTCTCTAATAGATATCTGAGATCTTTTGATAATGAATTCTCGAGCTCCAGCGGGATTTTAATCCGCGTTCTTGGAATAGCAGTCTGAGATGAGGTGTATTTATTTTTAATTATGGTTAATAACACTAAGTAGATTATTTTGTTGCTACGAAACGTAAAGTACAATTGCGAGTTTTTCTTAATAAACACTGTGATATAACGGCAGGATTTTAACCTAATTTGACTCTTTTGTGTTTTAGTCCACCTTGATAATAATTAGTCTTCCAGGTATTTATGAAAGATTGGCAGTGTTTAGACACAGCCTCACCTCTATTATTCAGCTAGCTTAGTAACTCTATAACTATTCCACGTTAATTGGAGGACGTAATTATCTTTAGTGTCTTTTGTCTCTTAGATTTTGACTGTACGGCTGTCTACAGAACAAAATGGAAGTCCATTTATGATATAAAATTTAACACACAGTAGGTTATATAACCCTAATACTAAACTTTTATTTTTTGACTCTACACATGTTTCAACATCTGTTATCATCAGGAGTAAACCAAAACTGGAAAATTTAACAATTATACCTTAATATATAACACTAAAAATCTATCTTTAAATTAGTGGGGAAAACCACTATGTTAATAGATTAATCCCCAAGTACCTGATAATCGGGTAATTGAATTATTAAATACTTAAATTCTTAAGTTACGGATTTCTAGGGATTCTTATGTAATAAATTATACAAGGGGCTGTTTGGGATTGAACTTTTGTCTGAATTCATAAAGTTATTATTTTAATATAAACTTATGCTTTCATGTGAGTGCAATTCCTTCCCATTATTGACTTGTCTGATTAATAGTAACGAATTTAAATGTGTACTGTAAGTATGTTCTAAAACATGTGCTACACTAGATTTACTAGATCTCCCGTATTTATATGTGCAAAATGTTCTTTAAATCGGGTTCTAATAGCTCTACGTGTTTGCCCATAATATTTCAGATCACAGTCATTGCATTTGATCTCATATATTCCTGACTTTTCGAAATAGTTAAGTTTATCTTTAGGATTGCCCAATAGTTTTTGTAAAGTTTTCATTGTTCTATATACTACCGTTATACGAAGTTCCCTATAAATTCTTTTAAAGCCCTTACTATAATGATTATATGGAATATATAATATATATATATATGGAATATATGGAACAGAGATAAACTTGTATTCTCATTTCTCATTTCGATTATTTGAAACTCCATTTATTCTTAGCCTAAGGTGTTTCTTTCTAATTAATTTATCTACAATATTTACTAGATAGCCATTAGATGTAGTTATTTCCCTAATTGTTTTGTTTTCTCCCTTTGGTAAGAGGGAATGTCACAAACGATGTACAAAGAAATTGATCCCCGCTATTTTGTGTTGTTGAAGTAAAAAGAATTATTAGGTAAATATCTAAATGCTGGTATCTTTTCTATATACGTCAAATTCGAAAAATTCACACGTAAATTTAATAGTAGGAAATTTATTATTAAGATATCAAAAACAGCAAATATATGGTCCACGTACCTTAGCCATACCCTAGGAAAATATTGGGAGTCCTCCTTGGCCTCAAGTTCGAAGTTGCCCATAAACATATAGCAAGGAACGGTGACAAGGGGTTCCCCATTGCCGTTCCCTCTTTCTGTTCATAAAAGGATCCCCCAAATTGAAAGCAATTTTGATTATGCACAATTTTGTGAGGGAAATAAAATCATTTATTTCCGGCCCACAAAAAGAGTTTTCATTCAATAAATAAATAAATTTGTGGAATGGGTACACTAAGAAACAAAGCAGTAACATCAAACGACACTAGAATATCTCCTAGTTGTAGTGAAACATTTTGTAGTGATTTAATGAAACCTAAAGAGTTTTTAGCACTTAAGTTTTCTTGTGAAAAAAGTACATTCTCGAATTGTTTCGTCAACCGCTTTGCTATTTAATATGTGGAGACGGGAATCGCTGAAACGATACGACGTACTGTTTTTCCCGGTTTGTGAATTTTCGGCAGACCATATAATTTGGGGATCGTTGGATTGGAAACATCATGTTTTACATATTTTAAGGACGTTATTTAGTTGTGCTGTCATTTTTAATAATGGATTTCGAGCTAATTGTGAATATGGACCTTTGGAATTACTTTATGAATTCTATCAAAATAATCAGATTTATCCAGGAACCTTACTTTATTGCCTTTATCGACTTTTAGGTTAAAAATTTCCTCGTTTCTCAATCGTTTAATAACATTAGTTTGCATCTTGCTTTTCTCTTGTTGTTTATTAATCAAAGGCAATTTTTTTAATTCAATTTCGAACCTATTCACGGATGACAGCCGTTTCGAACCAGGAGTTCTCGTCAGATATGCTTCCTTGAATGACAAGTTCTAAAGTGAAATACTTGAATGTTATACACATCAGTAAGACAACAGTCAGTGTATTGAACCTAATAGATGTCGGTGACATCTACCGTCTATTGAGTAATTTAAGTATATGAAGGCATACTATGCTATAACATATACCATACTCTTGACAGATGGTTCGAGTGTTTTATATAAAAACACATTGGTAAATATATATATATAGACATCTATTAGGTTCAATACACTGACTGTTTCCTTATTTTATTTTTATACTTTGTATTTATCATGCAAAACATATGTCTCTGAAACTCCAATGTGCAAATTCGTTATTATTTAATTTATCAGTAAGTTTTTTATATAATGAATAACTGTTAATTTTTAATAAACTACGTTTGGTACACAATTATTTGATTTCTAAATGTAACCACTTTAATTTAGCATATTTTTCAACTTTTTTGAGACCTGGGAATTATTACACACTTTAATCTGAATGAATTTTCGAATAAACTGAATAGTGTTTGCAAGATTTTAGAAACTAAATATCTGCACCAATTACTTTAATTTTAGTGGAATACTTACAATATAAATTTAGTTCCTTTGACCTGGTATCGTGTACCGAAAAACCAGTACCAACTCGGTTATACCATTAGTAACAGTTTATGGAGAAAGTTGCATGAACTGGTATAAAAAAACTTATAATTTTCCGGTAAGTAAAACTGGAACATTAATTTTCGTCAAAATGAAAGTGTTAAGTTTATGAGGATTCAAGATGGATACTGTGGAAAAAGTTGTTTTTGAATAGTGTAATTTAAATTATTAAAAAAGTTTTTTGCAAAATGCAACCTATTAACCAGGCTAGTCCGATCGGGATATACTTAGGATACATTGATAGTCTATATCATACGGTTCAATTTGTTTATCATGTTTTTGCGCTAAAATGCTGTAAAATTTTAAAAATATAGTGGTAATTATTGCATTATAATTGGGAATATGTGAAATTTGCTAGGTTTTTATTTACCTAAGTATAATTTGTGCTTACTGGTCTATTTTTCTATTGCTCCATACCAATATCAAAATAAGTTTGAAGACGCGAGATGTAAAGACCGACATCTAGGATTTTCGGGAAAACTAGCACATAGAGGTTCCGAATCTAGAGCCGTGCCATTGTTGTTACCCGTAATTCCTAGGTTAGAATGTCACGATGAAATTTTCAGGTTAATTTCACCTGTTAGAGATATTGAATACTCTCTTCGAGGTGTCATTCTTTTGTACGCATGAAATAGAAATATATAATATATATTGTTTCTGGTTAGGGAACCTGCTTCAGTTGCGCTTCCCGTAGTTGAATGTCCTCTCGAACACTTCTTTATGCATTTGATACATTTCTTTAAATTTGAAGACGCGAGATGTAAAGACCGACATCTAGGATTTTCATGGAAACTAGCATATATTAGGGGTAACAGCAATTACATGGAACGGCTTCAGAGTCTAGGCTTAGTGCATAAATGTTTGACGGAGTTTAGGTTTAGGTATATGTGGCGGCTACTCCATTAACCAAATACTCACTTCTATAATTTAATATTACGCGAATATTGGTTGTTCCAAGAAATTGCACAATAGAACAATCTTTAACAAATCCAGAGATAGCTTCTGTGTAAACTTCGTGGGATTATTGTTATGCGTCATAACGTGAAACTAATTATTACGCAAATTTCTGTTGTTAACAGGTTATATTCATTAGGATGGCCGTGCAGGAAATTGTACAGCATGCTCAAAACTCAATGAAGATCATTACTGATCGATTAGAATATTGCCAGGCTACCGAATATTTGCAATTTGAACAGTTACTATATAATCCTCTGTATTGTGTTTTTGCTATAAAATATTTATTTTCTGTAATGCCTAAATTTTGTTCAATATCTTATTTAACAAAAATACTAAAACATCTAGAGTCTTACTTCTGCCAAACATGTTGTTGAAAATATAATAAAATATATAGGGTGATCCATAAAAAAATGTCTGCCGGTGACGTCATATCTTACAACATGTGATAGTTGTAAGAATTCAAAGAGTACCACAGACTACGATAAAAATACTTAAGAAAGCTATTGTTTTTTCAATAGAGGTTTACATGTACTTTATCTGATATTAAAGTGTTCAGACATCTTTCCCAACCCTGCATGTGATGTTCGCTACTACCAAAACTAAAAAAGGATTGGAGATGTATGGATGACATTCTTTAAGAACTCAAAAGTATCCAAGACAAGTCTAATCTGATATAAAGTAATTGATCATTGTGATATACCCGTACTGAAAATAAGTTTGTGAAAACTGGATTCTAGAAACCGAACAATTGAATAATAAATAATACCAAACTAATTGATGTCAACCACAAGGTAAAACTCCAGAAACGGCAATAGGCGGGACATTTGGCAAGAACGTAAATAGGTTTCCAGAAGTGTGAAGAAAATACCGAAATGAAATATTAGAATAAATTATGATATCATAAAATAACCAACTCTCAAAGAGCTCTTATAGACTATAGTGGAACAGATCCATTGATTAGACCAACTCTTCCCAAAGTAAGATCTTCTAAGAAACTGGGTATCGTCTTGCAGGCTATGAACAAATTTATCTTGCCAGACTATGTTTTAGGTGCTAATACGTTACAGTCGCTACACACAATCATCTACTGTGCTGCAGTACACAAGAGCACACAAACAAGTAAAGCAAATATATAAGAGACGTTACAACATTAATGTGTCTTAAGCATCTAATCTTTTTTTCCTATAGCTCCGATATTTCCTTTGTCACTTAATTCTTCCAAAGATCTTCCCTAATATTTTACGTTCCCAAATCTCTACTTTATTTTTCCTTTTCCTCGTCATTGTTGATGTCTTGCAGGCATAGGCAACTGTGTTATTATTGTTTGATACTCCCTTACTTATATTTCTTGAATTATATTTTCTTGGTTTCACTCGTTTTTTTATTTCTTTCTCTTTATTTGCATTACATGTTATCGATGCACCTAGATATACAAAGTGGTATATGTCCTGTTCCCATAGGCTTTAATAACTAGATTCCCTGTGCAGCTGTCTTTCATGACCTCTTCTTTAGAATTCTTTACATTCACTAGAGGACCGTATTCTCTGGCTTTCGCTTCCAACAATTGAATATGCTTTCTACTTCCTCCTTGGATCTCAACATTAGCCAATGTCATCATCATTGATGCATGGAGCCATATTAATCAATCCATTAAATTTAATATTACTTTTCCTAAAAATAACTTTTTGGTCTAGGCTAAACAAAACTGTGGATAGAGGGTCTAATTGTCGCAATCTACTATATATTAAAAATTTCTCGGATGATCAATAATAATAATATTTTCTTTTATTTTCTGTTTTCCTGTACCTCATGAGCTTCCTAAGTTTTTCTTGGACTCCTAACTGTCCAATGCTTTATAGAACATATACCTTTTAATGGTGTCATATGTTTGTTTATAATCTATCTATAAATATCAGATGCCATCTTAAATTCTGCTAATATGTGTTTTACTGAACCTATTTCTGGATAAAAATCTGGTCAGTGGGTGATCTTCCTGTCCTGAGCCCACTTTGATATACATCTTGGTAATTTTCTGAATATTTATTAATTTTGGATCTTGTATGACATATCCTGTTGAAGGTTCCAGAAGGTCACAGAAAATTAAATCAATCGAAACATTTGAACAGTATTTATTATTTATTAGTGCCCCGTATAGATTATTGAAGTTAAACCCCACAGTTAGAGTTGCACATTAACCCATCAAAAATTAATATTCCGAACTTCACTTGATGCGGAGTTATAGAGAAATTATCTCGTATTCACATGCGTAATTCAGTTGAATAATTTCGTGAGCTACCATCGAAAACTCCCAGTTGCGACTGACTAAATCCAGTGCACCCGAATATAAATTGGTCACTAAAATTCATCAAATTCATTCAGATGGAGTCTCTTGTAATTTTAGATTTATTTAACACATTGTTTCCAGCGAGCATTCGTTGGGCCTAATCAAATGTGTCAAAATATAAACTAGGGACAGATAGATACACTGGAATATGCCATAACTGTAATTCGGTCGTATGAATGAGCATTGTTTGGGCTTGATCATCCTCGAAATTGGAATGTTACGAGCGGGATTATGCACCATGTAGTCGCAAAAGAATTTGAACGCAACTGTAAAAATGTACAAACAAGTTTGTCTAGTACTGCAAAATACGACGTCATTTGAATATTTTATATTAATCTAAAATTATACAAATTAAAGACATTGATTCCTTATTTAGTGCACTGTTGAATATAGAAGAAAATACTCACAGGTTAGATATTTAAAATTGAGCTGCGACGTTTCAAGAAAACCGACTGTATTAGACATTCCCAGATAGGGAGTCAATTTTGATTGTTAAGTTAATAAAGTGTAATACAAATGGAAAGGTTAAATCTTCCTTTTAATGAAATATATTACTAGCCTGTCGTATAACGATTATATAATGGAAGACCATTTTCAGATACCATTTAGATTCAATACATTGTCTTGCGTTCAAATGCCTGTAAATTTTGGTATGCCAGTCAAACCTGCAACGTCAGAGGTGAATTTTTAAACAGTAAACAGTAATTGTTTCTTTCTATAACTTCCTTCAATCATATTTTAATACTCAGCTCTAATGTTTAGAGTTAAAACTGGAAATCAATTAATAGGCTATAACATTAAATTGCTCTTGCATCCAACTGTCCGATTATATTTGTAAATGTAATAGATTGTCTGGAAAATTCTCGATTCTTCCCCAGTCTCGATTTGGTGGGGCTATTTTCGGTTAGAATGTTCTAGCAGTTTCGAGGCTATGTCAATCAATTATGGAATTCAGAAGCATAATTTTCGACACCACGTCCTTTTGATTCTTTTCGATTCAATCCCACACCGACATTTTGGTCTGTTGATCTAGATGGGCAAATTTCAACTTGGAACCATGGATTTTGTTGGATGCAGTATGCAACATCAGTTCTTCTTTCGATAATCAATCTCCTATCGGAGTATTTCGTTAGGTTTATATTGTACTGGGTTGTTAACCTGTCTCTGGAAAGTTCATGGATTCACATGCTTTCCTTCTGATTGGTTTGCAAATTAAAAGTACGTTTTGCTGTAAAGCTAAGTCCTATAATGATGTGTCTTAGCCCATTCTCAAACATTCTATTAGTTGTTATAGTTAATCCTGTGATCAATGGAACTGTTAATCGGGATACCAAAATAAACAGCCGAATATGACCTTACCGATATAGTTAATTTCTGTGAGTAACTTTGAATAAATGCTCTTCCATTGTGTGTGAGTATCCAATGGTTGCTTTTTGATTGGGAGTGGTAATCGTTGAGCATATTAATGAAGTAGTCGATAGCATCGAGATTGATATTGCTGCTCCCCTTCCAGTCCTAGAATGGCCCAGTTATGTAAATAAAAATTTCTTGCAATAAAATTCGAGCTGCATTATTTTAATTTATTTACTGTAGGACTCTCTGGTCCTCTTTAGTCCTCATGCTCACATTTAGGACTACTTGCCAGAGCATAACCATGTCATTGTAAATCACTTCTTTGCATTAGAGTAGATTTTATTCAGGCATCGATTACCTACCTTCGGAACTTTACTATACTTCCTTCTGGACGAAGAACGGTATCTCCTTCTTAGGAACCGCCCACTTAAATATGGTTACGTTTTTATCAGCCGTTTTCAAATTTTGTTTAAAACTTGATTTTCTCCTAAAAGAAAATGATGCTAGGTCCATAATGATTTGAGATGGATTTGTTGGCAAGCTATTTTTTCTATTTTTCTTTAGTGACAAATTTGGGTCAATGTATTAGACAGTCAAGTAGTCTGGTTTGGTTCAACCTTCATTGGCTGTAGCTCGAGATAATCAGTTCTGAACGCACAAAGTATCACCTTTGTTGTTTTTCGGATCATATCCAAGAGCCATTTTAGCTTACTTAGTTCTTATATGGAAATTATTGCTTTTGCCAATGTGTCAATTAACTTTATAATGCTCAGTGGGAAATTTTAATTTGGATCTTACACGTATATAAAGCTGCTTGACTCATCTATCGTCTACATAGCTTCTACTCCAGTGCAACGATTTCTTTCCTTTCCTGTCAGTTCTGTTTACGATTCGTTAGCACTATAATCAAATACCCAGGAAGCTCGAAGCTGATTTTTTAATTAACGTTTGCTTAAGTACAACTTTTATCTTATATTCAATGCTCTTTATCTTTCCTTGAACACAACATGGCACAAAACATCTAATTCTCTTTTAAGCATTGAATACTTCTTAAATTTGAGACTCTTCAGATGGCCTCTCTCATATTGTGCTATCTCTGCCGATCTTGAGCAACTATTATCCATTTTCCAACCATTTCTTGGCCTCCATTGTATAACACTTTTTGTTCATTGTCTATATCTGTCATGCTAGCCACAGTTCCATTTTAGATGTAGATTATTTCCCCATCGGTTAATTCGCATTTGTCTCCCAATATTAATCTTTCCATTTTATACCCTCTTCGTCATTCTGTTGTACGCAAGAAAATATATATTTAATATAAATTGTTTCTGGGCGGGACCTTCATCAGATGCTCTTCCCACAAAAGTGGGAAGCGTATCTGAAAAAAAAGTTTTTTGATGTTGGTTTTACACATAGTTTAAATTATAGTATTGATTTATAAGTTTGAATTTGTTTGTTTATTTCTTTGTTGTGTTTTTCGTGTGTCTCATGACTAGAGATAAACAAATATTTAGGTATTGATTTTATATTTTTTATGAAACTCTGCTGACCAATACCCACTTTTTGATCTAAAGTTGAGAATGAACTGGCACGGATGGTACGTGTGTTAGTCATCTACTCTGTGAAGTGGATAACTGTCCTCTTTAGTGACTTCAATACGTTTCGTTAGTCAACAAATAATAAGATTGTTCCATCCTTCTTCACCAGTAGAACTAGGTCGGCATTTTTCAACCACAGCCTTAGTACGATCTTTGCAATAAAACTTTACCACTGGTCTGAAAGTAATTATTTGGATTCTCTTGCCTTAGGCTGGAACAAATTGTTTGTAAGCGTACAATAGACCTGCTGATGAGCCAGGGGCACGAGCTTCCGGGGGGACGATTTCATGTTTCAGGGGGGGCGATCCTGTACTAAATTTACCTGCACATAATTTTAAAATTTGGACTATTACATTAAATATACTCGTTTTGAGGATTAAACCCATAGATATGACCTTCTTCTAGGCTCTTGAAGTTAAAATTACCTCGCAATCGCGATCCCCCCATCGCCCCCCTCCCTTTTTGGATCCGCCCATATGATGAGCCAAGTTTTGTTTATTATTCTCTTATACCTAGGTTTCCTTGCCATTGACTATGTATAGTCACTTTGGAAATAGGCCTTCAACTCTGTGTACATTTCTACCATTTAGAATCAGATTCCTCTAACACCAGTATTATGTATCCACTAGTGAAATTCAATTCATTATCTTTTGCTGCTTCAAAATCATACAGGGTTGTAACTTTAGATGGTTCTTTATCACAATTTTATTCGAGTATCTAATGATGAACTTTAACTAGTACTTGAAGACGAAGTATTATGGCTAGGAGCACTTGATCAGTCCTATAATGTTTAATAATTTATTTTTATTATTAATTTAAGTTTAATAGCTTTAAAGATTTGTTCCTTTCGTCCATGACTATATAAAATCGGGATGTTTTCTCAATGATTTTTTCACTATTGTTTCTACAGTTGAAAAATCATAAGACTAATTTTTCACATAATGATCATGCATTTTCTACCCACCTTAATAATTAATAATTTCATAAATTCATCCTCAGAGTCTCTTGAAGCAACTTCACCTAAAAAATTTGCTAGAGTTTTTGACACAAACTCCTAAAAGCTAACCATCACATAGTCACATTTATACAAATATGTTCGAGTCACTGATTGAAAAATAGATTTTCATCATGATTGGCTATGACGACGTAAAGACTCTCACCGTCGAAATCCTAAGAAGCCTATTTGTTAATTTCGGTCTCTAATTTTCAAGAGATATTTGCCACTTTACTACTTTGCAAACTATTTTACGAGAGTTTTGTTATAGAAACTCCACGTAAAATGTTTTTGTTGAAATATTCAGCAATTCCAAACAGCAGGTATATTAAAATTCCAGCTTTATCTCCTTTGTGTTCATTTGTCAGTAAAATTTCCCTTCCTCCAACGAGAGATTCTGTAAGTTTTAATTAAAAGCATTATTTCATCGACTCTTTACAGAGAAGAAATTATTGCCTGCTCGTTCAATGGCCGCCAAGACTAGGTAACTGCAATTGTGTTAATTTGTTCCTTTTCTGTTGTTTCGCTCCCTCCGTCCCAACATCACAAGCGACCATTATTTTCCTCTTACAATAGAAAATTCTTTCTTGAGAGGGCCATAACTTTTTCAAATTTGCATAATCTTTATATTATCTTATTTTTGTAACGAGGTACTGAAACGCATAATTTCTCGCCAATGTTCTCTCCGGATACCTCAGCAGAATAGATTAGCGCTTGCTTCTTACAGTACAGTGTGATCCATGACATTTGATTTTCCTAAAGATCATTTAATGCTTCAATGAGTTATCCTATGGTTAACACATCTCAAGGAACTTGAATATTAAAACGAATATGAAAATTAATGGACAATTTTTGCTAAGGTCATGTAGCAAAGGAAATTTAATGGTGTCTACTATTTTAATTAATTATAATACTGATATAATAAGGATGTACTGTAATGAAAGTAAAGCAATATTAAGAAGAAAAAGGTAAACTAATGTACCGTTTATGAAAAAGATGGACCATTTTAATCTAATTAATCTAACTAGCTGTAGCCCAGTGGTCGAAATTCGACCAATTGTGTCAATATCTCTGGCAAGTTAAGTAACCTGAAAATTTTATCGTGACATTCTATCCTAGGGCTTTAGGGAGAACAGCAATTACACGGAACGGATCCAGATTCAGGAACCACTTTGTTATAGTTTCCTCGAAAATATTAGATGTCGGTCTTACATCTTGCTTCTACAAATAAGTAACGAAATTCAAGTTTTTTTCAGATATGATTCATAGGACTTTATTTGTGTTCAAATTCGTAATTCTTAATTTAATATGACAGCAATTTAATCGCTAATGGGTATATTTATTCTTTCTAACCTCCCTGTATAGCTGTAATTGCATTCAATTCTCTAACATTTATTACAATCGTCATTATAATAATTCCATCTCATTATATATTGCCACCACCCTGTATATGCAACTGCTCATGGACCACGCATAATATTTTTTAACATTTTTGAACCACACGGTAAACCATTCTGTATATGCCACTGCCTATGAGCCACCGTATTTACTCTTTTTGTTTATGAAATTTTTAACTATCTTCTGTAACTATAATTCTACTCCCACCTATATTTCAATCATCATATATATGAAACTCTTCGTGGGCTACTCCATAAATCATTTCCTTTTCTAACATTTTTTATCATCATCCTGTATGTCTATAATTCCTCTTACCCTATATATCATCTTCTATATATATATATATATATATATATATATATATTTATATATAACTGCTTATGGGTTACGAAATGTTGCATTTTCATTTCCGCCACCCTGTATATGCTTCTCTGTATAATATTTTTTGCACCACCCTGTATAACAGTAATTCTACTGCGCCTTCTATTCTAAGAACCGTGTAAATTCAACCGCTAATGGGCTTCCCTATATAATTATTTTATTAGTTTTAACTACTCTATATTTTAAACACCCTATATATGCAACTGCTTATGTGCCACCCACGAAAAAAATGATTTTTAACATATCTGGAATCGCCCTGTATAATTATAATATACAACTATTACTTTACCACTAACCAATAACAACGCTAGCATACCACTTCCAGAACTACATGCTCTAAGTATATAACAGCATTGGTCCTTCTTTATATAATTACTCAATGTTTTGAGTTTGGCGGCGGCGGCACATTCAGTTGTTTGGCGTTGACATTAGGGACGTTAATAATTAATTTTTATTATATTTTATTTAATTAATGAACCAATATTATAAATTAATATTAGCTACTAAACAAAACAAAAATGAAAAATATCGGTTGAGAAACAGAGGAGAAAATGGTACCTAATCGTTTTGTCTTTGCCAATTTATATATAGGTAATTGAAAATATCTCAATAAGTATTCATCCTAGGAAAGAAAAAATTCAACTTTATGTACAGGGTTCATAATTTTAACATATAAATGAGAATCTCTCAAAAATTATGCTATCAAGGACAAAAGTATCAGATAAGAGTTGTAGGAATTTAAAGGGGTCAGTCATCCAATGGCGATAAAGCAGGCACGGAATCGGACCACTATGGCCAATCCGTTTGTTTGTGTACTGTTGATTTAGAAAGATTGTAGTTTCGAAATGATTGAGCAGACAAATAGTTATTGTGGATATTCATGTGGATTTTCACTCCTCACAATTGAAAATCAAAGTGTAGTATCTAAGAGCAGTTTGTGGAAACTGCCCGGAACACTAGTTGCCTTCTTATAGAAAAACTCTCTGACAGGATTAACTGTGAGAAAGTAGGTCAACGGATTTGTCAACTAGTTTTCCTGAATAAAATGTTGGGATGTATTTTGTGTGATACTTATCTGATGTTACGTTTCCATTCTTTATCAGGGATCATTGTCAAACAATGTATTTTGAAATAATTTACACAATATATTGTTTTCAGAAACTATTGTGAGGAGTGAAAACCCACATGAACATCCAAAATAGAAACACGATATTTATGTAATGTGGTGTGATAGATCAACTAATTGACCCACATCCTCTGGCTAGTCTCTAAATCAAGATCTTAAAGCACACACATTTACGTCTTGTGGCTAAGAGCAACAGAAAAAGGCTTTCTGAGATTTCTGAGATTTTTTGTTGCCTTTACATGGGCCCTAATGTAAAAAATGGATCCAAAGCAAGTGATTCTTTTTTATCCTTTAGCTAAAACCGCAATAAAAAAATGGGGGTTCAGTTTAAAAAAATCATATTTACCTTGAAATAACATTCAAGCTCAAGGTAATGGATCAAGGTCTTGGTCATTGAATTAAAGAAAAATACAAATGTTAAATAGTCGTCAAGTGTTCTGAAATTTTCTAATTTTTCTCACAACTTTCATAATTTTTCTGGCTGTAAGAACCTTCTACAGAGCATTAACAAAGCGGTGAACGATATCGATAAAGTCGTTCTTAAGTAATGGCATGAAATATGCATTCATTTGTATATATTAAGATTTATTCTATTTTTATTAAAACTAAATGTGTGTCAGTAAGTTATTTATGAACTGCATATAATTTTATATTTTTATAGAAATGACATCGTTTATATCAAGACATTAATCTCGTAAGAACCTGAGTAATTATAAAATTGAAATGCCAATAAAATTGTGGGATTTGTCAAAGACCAGTTCAGATTTTACGTTGTTAAATACAAAAGATTACCAAAAGAGTGTTTTATGCCTAATTAAAGCCTCCACTAACACACAACGAACATTTTGAAAATGTAAAAAAAACGTGATCATTTTTTACGGGAAACCTTTTTTCATCGTGCGGAAATAAGATCAAACCCTTTCTCTGTTGGGACATCAAATTTTCATATCTCTTTATTACATCTCGGACTAAATAGCTGACGGAAGTAAATTGCAGAAAAGGGAAATTAGAGAACACAGTGAAATTCCCAAGAGTCATTCTGCAAACCTAGAAGATTTCAAGAACAAAAAAAATCTTATCGCTCAAATTTAATTTTTAATTGTATCGCTGGAATAATACAAAGGGTTCCGAGAAAACACAAATGTCAATCTTGTCGGTTTTAAAGGGGTTTGATTTCGCCGCATCTCTATTATTCATTACCGAGGAAAAGACGCTGGGGTTTCTTGAAAGAAGTTTGGGAAAGAAAATTGAATTTAAATTATAATGTCAGTACACTTCTTAATTGGAAAATTGGTTAATAATTTTAGACAAATTTTCTCTAAATTAATGAGAGAGGTGTCGTGGGACACATGTTTAGCGCGAAGTTGCTTCCGACATGCGGAGTAGTCGAAAGGTAAGTTTAAAGGGTACATTTTATGAATAAAACTTCACATATTCCCAAAATGTCTTAAATTTTGAAATATTGTGCGGTCAAATTTTCAAAAAATACCTTTATACTATGAAATCACTTCAGAGCCATTTTCTGTTGTACAACACCATTTTTTATTTGTTCCAATGACGCTAGTGAGTATTTAAACTATATATTTGTAAAGAAAAGTTTGGTAAGCCAACGCTTTTTCTCGTAAAAAAAATTATTTTTGTAAATCTTATTTAATTCTGGCTAAATTTGAATCATGGGTTTTCTTTCTCCTGAGGCAAGATTTATTGAACTGGACAACTGACATTCGAACACTGGAAGCTGAATAAAAGCTTCTAAACCTAAAAAAAACAATAAATTCAGGAATGATAATAAAATTTTAATAAACATATATTTTTGAAGATATGAATTTAAACATTTTTATTGCATAAGTATAAAAATTCGAAACTAATGACATATCTCAGTCGTTGATGTTTTTTAGGTGAGCCACTAGAAAAATGTCTCTCCTAAAGTGAAACCGAACCTTCCTTTTTAAGGACCTAACAAAATCATTTGACATGGTACAATTATCTGAAATATTGACAGTATGGGAACAAATTTCTCCTTCAGTCCTAATCATTATCAATAATCTGAATATAACTAACACAACAAGAATAAATTTGGATACTCAGACAACAAACCACATGCCAACACTGATTAGATTGAGACAGAGACAGAGACAGCCTCAACCCATTCTTGTACAACATCGTCTTGCATGAGATTATTCACAAGAAAATAATGAAAAATTGATACAAACTGAACAAGGCAATAGATATAGTGTGTTATGTAGTGAAGCAGTTACACTAGAAAAAACGGAAAAACGACATAGAAAGACAAACACACGTTCTACCATACCAGTAAACAATAAATCATGCCTGCATCTGCTCATAAAAAATGAACGACTTTTTCTAAAAAAGTTACTGTAAAATCGTAGTGGATAATAAACCTATCGAACAGCTAATACGTAAGTTTTCATTATTTAAAAGTGCACGTGTCATGCAGTAGCGACCCCATAAACAATGTTCAATTACGAGGTAGCATGGATGCGCAAGAGACCCCCTCCGGAAAAATAACATATGTAAATGGGCAATAAGTGAAAATATATAAACCCTGTGTAAAATTAGTAATAATTCACGGTATGAAGACCCAGGCTGATACAAAAAAAACAAAAAGCATATCAACAACAGCAGAGATGTAAACACTAAGAACTATCACCGGAAAGTCAGATAGGTGTCACAAGACTAATTTTACAAAAACAGGTAAAAATATGTGCAATTAGTGACCTTCCTTAACCAGCCTAAAAGTTCTCATCAGCGTTTTATTGATCGCTTATAATTTTCGTTTAATGTCATCTTTTTCCGGGGGAAAGTTGTGAACTCTAAGAAAATGAAAATTTTTTGATGATATCAATAAAAGAGAAAAACTTAATATATATTTTATAAACGGTAAAATAAAGAAGAAAAGCTACATTGACGGGAAGAATGACATAGATTCACTAAACAAATAAGAAGTTATAAAACTAAATTAAGAATACCTCTGGGAAGACCTATAAAAAGGTGACATGAAGAATAGTGTCGGAAGAGGCGAAGCATAATCCACCAACGATAGAAGCATAAGTGTGTGTGCACTAATTAAATAATCTTTTTCGATTTCCGAGGTTAACAGTGGAAGTTCCCATTAGAAATATTTGATGTGTAGTTACCACCAGTTCACCCCCCATCTAGTCGAAAGCTATAAATATTTGCTGTAATACCCAATATTAGGGTTTTTGAACTCTCTCACACACTGTATGTTACCAACCCGTATAAAAAATTTGAGATAGAAATCGTACGTATTATTATCTCTTATGCCGGATAAGGTAGAAAAAAAATCCGTAATCGACAAAGAATCCCAAATGTGTCAGAGCTGAGTTGTGAGAAGACCATTCATTGTCGAGCCTATTGGAAATAGGATCAACTAGGTAATCGTCAATGGCTGTGTCTCCCATTTATCCTACACCGAAAAAAACCTTCTTTAGCCTGAGAAATGGATATTAATACTGGCCATTGCTATCCTGCTGTGGGCCCTCCTGAGGCCTATTCGCCCTCCAGACTGTTATTATAATTTAACCTCGCCTCGTTATCGGAAACAATCGCCCTGAGACCCAAATCGCCTGACCTGAGTGTGCACTTAGTTTTCAGCATTCTTTTACAAGACTTCGCAATAGATTTAACGGCTTTATTTATGGCCACTGGGATTGTTTTATTGCATATCCGAATTGCAGGAGAACGTGTATTTGCTGCTTTACTTTTAGTCAATGTTTTTTTAATATACATGTTAGAGAACAATTTTAGAGTAACAGCTATGCCTTGCAAACAGAGTCTGTCAGAAAGATTGCAGATGGTAAGCAACAGAATTAGTGTGAAAACAGTTATGTATCGAACATCAAAACTCAAATAATTGTCTTTATAAAATCTCTTGCGAATGTTTGAATTGTAATGGTGGAAAATCATCTAGGCTTTTATATGTACGAATAAATGAATATAAAAATAACAGATAGAAACAATCTTTCGAAAATTAGAAATATTTTAAAGACGCTTCTAACTTAGACCATAAAATACAATTTGTGAATTTAACAATATTACACACAGAAGGACACAACGAAAAAAAAGAGATTATCTTAGATCTGTTAAGTCAAGAAAACTTTATCACTTCTGCTTCAATTGTTTCTGGTTGCCAATATTAAGGATGAAATTAGTATTAGTCATCTTTTGACAACCCTATATATATATCTGCATCGTTTATAAGATTTTTCCGGGATTTCTGTCACTTTGAACAAGATGAGGCACACAGTAACAAATCTCATAGTAAACGGATAATAGTTTCTGTATTTGATTGTTTTGTATGGGGCTAATGTGGCATAAGACTATGCTACATTGCCTATGAGTTTTGGGATGTATTATAGCAATATATTTTCTTTTTGTGCAATTGGAAAGCAATTAATTTTACCACAAGGAGCACTAATATCTTTATTATATGTGGAGATATCAGTATGGGTAATGTAACATAAAGATTATGCCGCATTACCCACGGTTTTTCGGAAGAGGGAGCAATAAATATTATTTTTAATTGTTAAACAACATTTAATTGTCAATAAATTCTGGCACAAGGAACATCTCGATATCTGTATTCGATATGAAGATATTGGATGTGGCTAATGTAGTATAAGTCTTATGTCACATTAGCGATGTTTTTTGGGAAAGGGATTTCACAATAATTTTTAGTGGTTCCTCAGTATTGGGTATGACTAATGTAGCATAAGTCATGTGAAACAGAATCCAGGGTTTCTCGGAAAGGCTTGGTGTAATAAATTTTCTTTTTGAGTAATTAAATAGCAGTTACGTCGCAATACAATAAAGGCTAGATCAAAATTTGACCTAAAGGTGCTTGAAAAAGATAAAATTTAAAAATGCCTCTGAATCCCAAAAATCAAGAAGGTTATAAAATTTCTCATTACGTAATCACTTATTTTAAGAAAAAGTAAGACTTTATGGTGAAAACAACAACTTGTCATCTTTCATTATAACTCTGATAACCTGCCAAATTATCGAAAATAGGACACTGAGTATTTGTTGACTGGATTGCTATATACATGAGAAATATATGGTTAAAAAGAATTTTTGCTGAACTCGACACCTACATAGTATCCTTGACACCAATCATGGAGAACACAGTGACGGTCAGAGGGATTACTCTGATAAATCAAAAAATTAGGTGGATAATTTCGGAAAGATTGTCGAAGAGGTCTTTGAATATTTTGCCTATAATGAGATAATCAAAGGTATTCAAAGAAATGCAAGATGATATTATTACTCAAAAATCAGCATGTTTACAATATGATGAAATATTTACTCAAAATTAATGCGTAGTACTCATGAATACGTAATTAAGTCTAACTTACTCTATACTCCTGTTATTTGTGACACGCAATATATTTATTTTATTTAGGGAAATGGAGATGTTGTTTTCTGAACTAGTTGTAATCTGTGACACCATCTATTCGAGTTTTACCCTGGCTTGAAAGCAAGAGGACAAATAATTTTTATTCGAGAACCTTCGTGAGTTGCTCCTCTCTCATCTGACTAAAATCTCAAATAATTGTTTTACATATAACTGATTTCAATATTTTAGGGCGAAATGAATAACACTATCTAGATGTTTCTGGGAAAACTAGCCCACAGAGATCTCAAATCGGGTATCGACCTTTATGTGGCTCTTTTGCTCTAAGACTTCAAATTAGGAATTACACGAAAGAATTCGTAGGTTAAATAAAACCCGATCAAAGCAGTGATACCATCTCTCGAGTTTTTCATCGCAATATATTTGTTATAGTGGAGAACCTTCATCATTTGGCTTGTGATTTTTCCTTTGAGCCTCCTAGATGTCGATATAAATTTTGTATTAAATTATTAATAATTACTTTATTATTTAAGATTTCAGTTGATGGAGACGCCAGTGGTGAAGGTTCTCGACTAGATGTCCTATGTTCAATGGATTAAGAAAATGGAAAAGATGGTAGCATTATTGGAACTGATAGGTTTTAAATCATCTACGGGTTCTTTCGAGTGAGTTCTATCACAAGGATACACTGCTACACCAGCACGACTCCCGAATGGGGGGTCTTTATGGGCTTGTTCTCCCTGAATCTTCTACATGTCGATAATCATTTGGCTTTAAAATTTTACTAGGTTGTCTTAAGAATTTAAAATTTCCTTTTGATAATGTACTGAGATAGAAAGTTGTCAACTTTTATGTATCCTACATATGTCTAAAACTATCTAAATCCAAACATAGTATCACCGTGTCTTGGCCCCGTCAACGTGTGCTTGTGACTCCTTATCTTTTGAAAGTTGAAGAGTTTTGTTTCATCCAATTAATGTGATCTTTGTAACAACTTAATTAGAAAAGGATACAGCGTAAATATTAGCAGTCACTTCGTGACATCTGCTTTCGGAAAAATGCATATCTATCGAGCAATCCTTTATGTACTATCCCTGATCTATGTATAGGGTTCACACGAGGCGAGAGTAGGCGAGAGTCTCAAAAATCTCATCTCGGTCTCATCAGTTCCAAAAAAAGTCTCGTTCTCGTCTCGTTACCAGTTGTCTCGTCTCGTCTCGCTGCCTGTTGTCTCGTCTCGCCTAGTTTAAGTTTATATAATTATAATAAATATTGTTATTAAATTTATCTACGCCGTCCCTGACAAAAGCAATTCATTCCGACTAAAATACAACATCAGTGGGTAATAAAAAAAGAAGTGGATTCTTCGATTGGGGCAAAAACTATTTATCACCGCATTGGGTGAACAAATGTAATACCTATCTAGAACGACAGGAAAATTCGATGTAGGATATATAAGGCAATATAGATTTCATGACTTTGTTAGTACAGCTTAGATAGTTGAATTTATATTCCGTGTGAATTGTTTTTCGAAATCAGCTGTTACTGTTGTTTTTATTTTACAAACTCATAATTGTATCTTTTAAATTACTCGATGACCAAGAATTTATTATTACGCTTGCATAACATCATCTTTCAATGACGTACCTGTTTTTGACAATTTTTGCTAACCCAGTTTGACATAAATTAAATAATAAATCTTTACAAAATAATTAAAACACATTCTATCTATCTATCTATCTATCTATCTATCTATCTATCTATCTATCTATCTATCTAAGTTTGTTACCAATATTTGTGTATTCGACCGGTTCTATTATATATACTGCCACAGATGTATACAATAATTGTTCACATCTTTACTAGAAGAAGTACAAGAAAAAATAATAAAATTCTCCAGATGTACAAATACAGACAACATTTTCAAAACATCGGTATTTATAGGCAATAAAAGTTGTCCCTTAAGTATTGAATTTATAACAGAATCAGTCGTATATAAGAAAAGTGCTGTAAATAAGCGGATCTGCCAGGTAGAACATTTCAAGCCTAAGAAACCCTTTTAATAGTGTATACTTTTATTACTCCCCATTTAATATAGACACATATACTCAAAGGAGAGTAAGGTAACCCAAAGATTTGTTAAAAAAATCATTCACACTTAAAATATAAAAATCTCCTAGGATAAATGTTTGTGATAACAGATGCGTTACTATAAGAAGCATTACCAAGTTAAAGTAAAAATTTGAAAAATCATTCTTGGTTATTGAGTCTTTTTTAAATGTACAATAAAATATTTCACAGGTGGTCACCAGATTGTAAAATTTATTGTTTTCTATACAGACCTTTTTCTAAATTTTCGAATAAAACTCTATACTCTTTAACGAGAACATAAACGAGATTGCACTGTATGTGGTCTCGGTATCGCCCATAATATTTTCCAAAACGTCTCTCCTCGTCTCGTCTCGTTTTTGTGAGACGAGAACGAGACGACCAAGAAAAATCTCGCTCTCGTGTGAAGCTCTAGTCTCGTCTCGTCTTGCAGCGTTTTTGCGAGACGAGAACGTGACGAAAAAAATTTCGCTCTCGTTTGATGTCATAGGTATGTATTTAATGAGAATCAGAGAACTTGTTTTTTATTATTGGTTAACCCGGCGTGAATGAGGTGAAAAATTGTTACTCCAGCTATGAGGTGGGTATGATACCCCCTAATATAGAATTCTCGATTTTGATAACTAAAATAACTCTAGAATACTACTTATTATTGTAATATATGATTTGACATTAGGGAAATAAGGTAATATGATTAAATAACCCAGTTCTAGTTATGAAAGTAATTATATTTCTATAGAAAACAATGTCGTTTTTTTACGAACGAATCGACAATATTTTGAAACTATGACTTAATATCTAATTATCTGGAAAATTGAGATCAATTGTGCACACAAAATGAAAAGCTGAATCAGTCTTATATAATTTAGCTTCGACATAACATACAATCAATATCGGATCAGAAGACAATTCTGCAGAAAATAGAACTGCTACAGATTCATTGTACACAAATCATTTAGATTCTGTCCATTAGAGCGATTCAAACCTGCTAAATTCAAAAGTCCCAAAAACGACTTCATCTAATTCCAAAGTAATGTCTTTCATGTGCTCTTGTTATTGCCAAGACGGCACAAAATCATCATATTGGTTATCACATTATTTGTATAGAGTAGATTATTCAACATAGGGTCTGCAATGAAAAGTGTCCAACATCCATATTCTGTTTGGGTACTTTTAACTGAATCTTGTGTGGGTGTTTGTAGGATGACAGATTTTTTGCCATATAGTTCCATCCTTAGCAGGAAAATATCCACATACCTCATTAGTAGACACAATATGTTCCGACTGTAGAATGTGACCTTGAGCGTCCTTTACATCAGAATCTGCATTCTGTTCCGAATCACTTTCCTCGCTACGCTTAGAGCGGTGACTTGTTTGCCCATCACTCTCTGATTCGCCACTTTCATCATTGGAAATTCTTCCCAAATTTGACCAAGCTCATAAGATATTTTGAGTTAACACACAAACAAGAAAATTTGATTAATATACACATAAAATTAAAAGATAACCAAAACACAAAATATTTACACCAACTGTGAGGTCGGTTATGACGTACCCCCTTTGTGTTTGCGTACCTGTGCAGTGCACTCTACCGTCAGCGCAACACACACTTAAAATCACTCCCAGCACCACCCCCTCCAGCTACTGAGCCTGCCGAGTTCCAGGAATCGCATAGTTAATAAATATTTAGTGTTTGTTTTCTGAATGTTATTTGTGGCATCTTCTAGTTTATTTTAGATTTTCTTGGGAATAATACCACATCAGAGTTCAAACTTGTGTATATTTTAAAACCAAACGTTTCAAAATCCTGTCGGATTTCGTTTTCAATGGATATAAATTTATAAAGTAAAATTGAAATATATGACAATTATTTTGACAATTATGTTTACGTTACTATGGAAAAATTTCTTTGATTTTAAATATACAGGGTGCACAAGAAATTCCAAAGATCATTATAAATCAAAAGAAAATTTTTTCAAGTTGGAAGAACTTGAAAAATTGTCTTCAGAATTTATTTGTGGCGTTCCTAGGGACGACTTTCTTTTTAAGATAGTGCATTTGCCAAAAATGCGATCAAAGAATTCTGATAATTCAGTGATCCCATTAAAGTCATAAGGGAAAACCTAGGAAAAACCTCATGAACTATCCCGATATAGGGTTGTTCAAAAGGATATGCCCATTGTTAATTTCATCTTTAATTATCGGCAACCAGACATGACTGAAATCTACGGAAGTAGAAGCGATGCAGTCGTTTTTATTTAACAGAATTAAGGCAGATTCTTTTAGTTTTCGTTTTGTGCAGTGTTCTTCTTTGTGTAATATTGTTGTGTTTTGAAATTGTATTTTATGGCCTTGGTCCCAAGCATGTTCACAAATTTTTGATTTTTCGAACTGACGTTTCTTTATGTAATTTTGATGTTCATTTATTCGAACATTAAGAGGTCTAGAGGTTTCTCCAATATAAAACTTATTACATTCACAAGGAATCTTATAAATGGAATTTTTTGAGTTTTGCGTAGCGTTTTTTGGTTTTGTTTTTGTTATAATAGATTTAAGCGTATTTGTTGTTTTAAATGTAGTTTTGATGTTAAATTTGTTGCCTACTCTTCTCAATCTCTCTGACAGGCCCTGTATATATGGTATTGTTGTTGTTATAATGTGGTTTTCCTGGTTGTCAGTATTATTAGGTGAAGTCTGGTGTTGGTTGTCAGTTGTTTTGTGCTCAATTTTATTTAACTCTTTGTTAATAAATTTTTGAGGGTAATTGTTTGCAGTTAGAACATTTTGTATAAATGATTTTTCTTTGTTGAATTTAGTAGTATCTGAGCAGTTAGTCTTTGCTCTGTCATATAAAGATTTAATAACACCTCTTTTTACCGTATTTGGATGGTTCGAGTTAAAATTGAGATATCTGTTAGTGTGAGTTGGTTTTCTGTAAACTTCTGTTTCAAATGAAGATTGTGTTTTTGTTATTAAAATGTCCAAAAAAGGTAGTTTGTTATTTTGTTCGATTTCTAATGTAAATTTTATGGTTGGTTCTTTGTTGTTTATGTCGGTTAATAATTCCTGCAAATTTTCTAGATTTTGTTCCCAAATAATGAATATGTCGTCAACATAACGCCACCACACCAACGGTTTATTTTCTTTTGAAAAAATCATTTGTTCTTCAAATTTGTCCATAAAGATGTTACTTAAGGCAGGGGACAGACAAGAACCCATAGCCATGCCAAAATCTTGTTGGTAGAAATCATCGTTTAACTGAAAGTAAGTTGTTTTCGTACAGAAAGTGAGTAATTCCATTATTGTGTTAATAGATAAACGAGTTCGTTGATGAAGTGAATAGTCATGTTCCAATAATTCTTTTACTATAGGAAGTGTTTTAGCTACGGGAACATTGTTATATAAGTTTACTATGTCAAAACTTGCTAGTGTAAATGTATTTTTGTATTGTATATGAGACAATTTTTCTAAGAAATCTGCACTGTTTTTAAGATGAGAAATTGAATTACCTGTAAGTGGAGAAATAATTTTCAGCAAAAATTTTGAAAGTTCATTACATGGAGAATTTATGGAACTGACAATTGGTCTCAAAGGGATGTTGGGTTTATGAATTTTTGGTAAGCCATAGAAGTGTGGAGGTTTAGTATAATGTGGAGTGAGAGTTTTGCGTTCTTGGTCTGTAAATTCGTGTTTGTGACTGTAGAGTAAACGGTATATTTTGCTTTCTACTGAACTTGTCGGGTCTTTGTTTAGTTTAGTGTATTGTCCTTGATTAATTATGTTCATAATTTTGTCATCATAGTCATTTTTATTCAAAATCACTGTTGCATTGCCTTTGTCTGCAGGTAAAATTTTGATTGAATTATCATTTCTTAATTCTTTAACTGAATGTAATTCATTTTTAGAAAGATTATTTTTGATTCTTAAAGGTTTTTTTAGTTCAATTTTCGCTCTAATCCTGTATTCTTCAGCGTCACTTGAATTTAATTTATTTGCGGTTTGTTCAATAGCACTAATAACGTCAAATTTAGGAACTGTTTTCGGGGTAATTGCAAAATTAAGGCCTTTTTGTAAAACTGAAGTTTCAGAAATGTTTAGTTGTTTGTCAGAAAGATTAATAACAGTTTTTGTTAAAATAAAATTCTTGTCTCGAGTAGTATTTATTGATATGTTTTTATTTAAGAGAAGTTGATTGAATTTGTGTAAATGTCTTCGTTTTTGTAATATAAATTCTCTGTTATAACTAGCGAGAATACTGTTTATAATTCTGTTAAACTCATTTTCTGGTATTTGATAAAAAAGGAAGTTCTGTACATACCCTATATCTTTTTCTAATTTAAACTTATTATATCGATGAAATTGAATTCTATCTCTAATTGCGGCAAAACTTGCACGTTCCAATATTTCGTGGATTCTTCTGCCCATGTATGGCTGACGGAACCTTAAACCTTTTGGAATAATTTTCATCTGCCGACATCTGCACAAGAATGTCACGCTATTTTTGGTTCGGGCAAGCTTCTTACATAACACTTCTAAATCTCTAAATGCTTTAGTTACTACAGTCCCATGGCTGATTTCTAATTGTTTTCTGAATGTTATTTGTGGCATCTTCTAGTTTATTTTAGATTTTCTTGGGAATAATACCACATCAGAGTTCAAACTTGTGTATATTTTAAAACCAAACGTTTCAAAATCCTGTCGGATTTCGTTTTCAATGGATATAAATTTATAAAGTAAAATTGAAATATATGACAATTATTTTGACAATTATGTTTACGTTACTATGGAAAAATTTCTTTGATTTTAAATATACAGGGTGCACAAGAAATTCCAAAGATCATTATAAATCAAAAGAAAATTTTTTCAAGTTGGAAGAACTTGAAAAATTGTCTTCAGAATTTATTTGTGGCGTTCCTAGGGACGACTTTCTTTTTAAGATAGTGCATTTGCCAAAAATGCGATCAAAGAATTCTGATAATTCAGTGATCCCATTAAAGTCATAAGGGAAAACCTAGGAAAAACCTCATGAACTATCCCGATATAAGGTTGTTCAAAAGGATATGCCCATTGTTAATTTCATCTTTAATTATCGGCAACCAGACATGACTGAAATCTACGGAAGTAGAAGCGATGCAGTCGTTTTTATTTAACAGAATTAAGGCAGATTCTTTTAGTTTTCGTTTTGTGCAGTGTTCTTCTTTGTGTAATATTGTTGTGTTTTGAAATTGTATTTTATGGCCTTGGTCCCAAGCATGTTCACAAATTTTTGATTTTTCGAACTGACGTTTCTTTATGTAATTTTGATGTTCATTTATTCGAACATTAAGAGGTCTAGAGGTTTCTCCAATATAAAACTTATTACATTCACAAGGAATCTTATAAATGGAATTTTTTGAGTTTTGCGTAGCGTTTTTTGGTTTTGTTTTTGTTATAATTATTATTTAGTGTTTTACAAACTGGCGGGTATGAGATACCCGACCTCATTCACCCCGGTTTAAGAACGTGTTTTTAGATATAAAATTTCCTCCAAGGTCAAGTACATACCATGTTTGACTTCAGCAACCCAAATTCCTTTTAAAATAAGAGTTGTAATAGGTTCTTTTATTCTTTCATTTCAAAAATTTCGTATTGTTTTTAACCCATATATTTTTTCTCAGCTTAATAACTTTTCATTTCCCAGTTTAAGATTCCACTGTGATCTAAATTGGGACGCCCTATTTAACCCACACTAACTCCAAGCAAGAGTTTTTTTAAAACAGATATAATAATCGTCGTATACAATTTCCAGTTTGCTTTCTTGAGACAAAGAGTTGGCGCGTTCGTTGTTGGTACGTCACCCTCTATAAAACTTCTCTGTCAATTTAGAAATATCGTCGTCCCGAGCTCTCCTCGAAAAATTCGGAATTTTAGCGAAGAACAATAGTAATTCACAGTCGCGGGCAAAACCTTGGAAAGATTCCAAGATTTCTCGGGTGTTTTTCTCTAAAACCGTCGCGGTCGTACATCTTGCGGTGCTTTGATCCGAGCGAGCGGTTAGAATGCAGATACTTCACAGTAACCGAACTCTGTTCGCGGGTAATTTAGTTGCAGTATGTGTTAATCACAATCGCCTGATATATGCGCTTTTCTTGTGACGGCCGGCGTTTTAGTCAAATCATAAATTTGCGTGTTTGCACTTTCGATCCCCCTATTTTTAAAGGAAAAAAAATGCTTTGGCCGTAAAATTTATATGTTGAGCATTCCTCAAGAGTGCGATTTACTGTGGTGAAAGGTATTCGAATTAAGCAAATAATAGAATTGCGTCGTCTGCTATCATCGTCATCATCGTCTCATACCACGTGTGCCATTTGAAGGTTAAATGAATGAGAGTAAAAGACTTTAGACACCAAGCAGTTCCTAGTTTTTTTTTTTCATCCTTTATAATATTTGGTGCGATATAGCGGTTAAATGAGTCAAATGCAACCTGTATTCAGGTCTTTTTCCACTAGTTGAAAAACAGGATAAAATTAAAACTTTAAATATGCCCCGAAACCTCTAAAAAGTAAAAAAATACTCATATTCCAGACATGTTACAATTGAAATTTCATACCTGAGACTGCTACTCATATTTGCGTTCCTGATCCACTGGACCAGGTCCAGTATTTAAGTATCATCTCTACAATAAGTCTATTCACAAAGAAAAGAAAGAAGTTCAAAAAAGTTGTCCTAGAAGTCGATTCCTGGACACCCTACCTGGTCCAATTGTAAGTCTAAACTATCCAAGGACCCACCCAATCACACACAAAAACTTCCGTCCAAATCTGTTCAGTCGTTTAAGAAAAGTTAAAAAAATTCTATGTGAGGCGTTTTTGTCTATTAGAAAATGGGCTGATGATTTTCAAACGGCTAATACTACTGGAAAATCCAAAAATATCAAAATATGTCATATCTAATTCTAAATAAACCACTTCATGAAACTTTCACAATTACGTTTCGTGTGATTCTTCATCGAAATCATCATCTTTTTTTAAATACCGACTATTGTCTGTTTTGTTAAAATATCGATAAAACATTGAAACATTAAGTCATTATTATACCATACGTTGTGATTCATACATTTTATTTTAAAACGGTCCTGCTTCTATACTAACTTCTAACCTGGGTGAAACCTGGTTAAATAAAGTGAAAATGACAATTATTTAATATTACTAATTTACAAAACGAACAATCAACACTAAAATTAATTTATAAAAATATTAATATCCACTTACCATACATAAATTATAAGTACAATGTATTTATATAATGATCTAGATGTAGCTAGAATTAGTCTTTCAATTGTTTTCTGATGATATTTGTGGCATATTTTTCGATGTTTGAGTACCTTTTGGGAAATAACACCACAAGTCACGAAAATTGCTGCATATTCCAAACGTTTCGGGGTCTAGTTCAGACTCCGTTGTCAATGGTTAAGAAACTATGAATAAAAATGCACAATTCTGATATGTAAAATTAAAATGTTTGACAATATCTATTATTTGACTTCTGACGTAACTAAGAGAATTTTATTTGATAATATACAGCGTAGCACAGAAACTTCTAAAGATCATGTAATAATAAAGTTCCTTTCAAATTTTATATGGCGCTCCTAGATGCGACTTTGTTGTTATAAGATTCGCCAAAAATGCGATCAAAGAATTTTGTTGATTCAGTGATCCCATTAAAATCATAAGGGAAAAATTCAGTATAAAGAGGTATCATCAAATCTCTATATGACATAGCAAAAACCAAATGTTCAAACATCAATAAATCCAATGAAGAAATAACGTTTATAAAAAATGTACTTTCTGCCAATCAGTACCCAGAAAAATGTATTAATAACGAGTTGATCAAACTTTAATACCAAACAATCCCCAACAACCAACACCAAACTTCACCAAGATAATCACGTTAGTACATAACTGTACCATACACACAGGGTCTCTCAGAAAGACTAAAAGTAATGGGAAACAGATATAATATTAAAACATCATTTAAAACAAAAAATACACTAAAATCAATTATATCAAAAACAAAACCAAAAAACACAACTCAAAATACAAATATTGCATTTATAAAATCCCTTGTGAATGTATAAATGTTGGTTGCAGTCCTTCACTTTCAGTGCTTTTTCTAATAAATTCGTAGCTTAACAAAACAAACAACAATAAAAGAGATTTTAAGTGAAACAAGTTCATACAAATATCAAGAACCTCGCGCTGAAAGCTAGAATGTTTCTAGAATGTTCTAATACAAATTGATACTAAGAATGACTTTGTTTAAGATAGAGATGAGGTACATCGAAAAACTATTTCAGACCGCGCTAACACATTATAATAGGTAGAATTTCTACAATCTACCGTCAACTATGTCAGTATCATCACAGAATATTCAAACTCGGAAGTGCAACACTTGTGGGAACCTTTGAAGTTTTGGGTTCATCATTTCGTAACCTTGAATAGAAACCGGCCATAACTTAGGCAGTAAATAGGGGCAGTACATTTAAATACCATATAGTAACAAATATAAATAGATAAAAATGTCATATGAAATTGATACATATAAGAACACAAAAAATGGTATCCTAAATAAGCTTACTGCTTCAGTTTTTTGACTCCAGGAGCAATCTCGAACAGCACAATATATGCCTCCTGGTTTACTTCTCATGACTTTAATATTTTTCGAATAATTGGAACAAGAAACTGTGTTAAGTTAATTACCACTGAAAACGGCATCTGATTTATACCTTAAACGTTTGGTCTATTTGAAATACACAGACATTTAAATTTATCTGGTGTTATTCCCAAAAAATACAAACCAAAGATGCCACAACTATTTTTCCGAAAACAAAAACAAAGCTGGTTATTATATTAATATGTGATCATAAGCTGCACAAAAGCATTAATAGAAATAATATCTTTTAAAAAAATAGTCGATAGTTTGATTATTCTATATCTGAGATCAGTGAGTTTACTGCCAAAATAATGACTCTGTGGCACGTGTGCAAAGAAATTTGTATCTGGCGGCCTCTGGGTTTGATTAATTTGTGGTATCTCTTAAAGAAAGAAATCAGCCTACCAGTTCCCATTGCTGTATCACATTGGTTTTCCAGAAATTTATGAAATTTTTGAAAACAATTCCACTCCGATCCATCCAATAAATGAATGTCCCAAAAAAACAATAAAACTTTCATTAAACACAATCTAGTAATGGTATTTTCGCGAAACAACCAATCCCACTTTATCCATCTAAGGGACGAAGACATTTAATGATTATCAACACAATATTACATAGGGCTTCCGATAATAATTTATCGAAACATAACGTAGAGATGGATACTGCTCATTAAATAAATCTTGAAGATTTAAATTATTTATAGGATTTTTTACAGAAGATATCGTATTAACCCTGATCGTTCTTTGGGTAGTTTCGTTACAGTCCCGTAAACAGTATTAAATATTGCATGTGAATATTAGCTTAAAAGAGCGATCATTACTTTTCTTCACTTGTGTTGTCAGTGTCTGATCAAGCCAGTGGAAAAGTATTTTAATCAGTAGCAATAAGACAGTAGACTGGTAATAATTAACTTAATAAATCAATGAGAAAAATAAGATTATAATTCATCAAAATCATTCATCTTGTTATTTATTCCGATTTTGCAAAGGTAATTGATAAATTAGATCACATTATTCCACTTGTATATTGACTAAATTTGGATTCGGCAGTCAACTCACTACTTTTTTAAATTCTTATTTTGACAACAGAATCCAGTCTATTTTCTATAATGGATTTAAATCAAACCAATACATTGCTACATCAAGGATTCCTCAGGGGTCAAACTTGGGACCTCTGCTGTTTCTTCTTCTCATTGATGACTTTATAAATTTATTATATGCTGACGATTTTTCTGTGGAGATTACAGGTATTGATGATTGCTATTTTCTACAAGAGAATCTTAATGCTGTCAGTGATTTGTGCTTGCAGAATAATCTACATTTTAATGTATCTAAGTGCAAAATAATGTCTTGTACCAAGAAGAAAGCTTTTCTAGATTTTAATTATATGGTAAGTACTGTTTGCTTGCCAATCACGCACGAATTTAATTAAGTATCTTGGTGTGTGGTTTAACACAAGGTTGAATTTTTACGAATATATCTACCTTAAAATTGCGGAAGCTAGTAAATTATGTGGCTATGTTGTCAGGAACTGTAAATCGTTTCATAGTATAGACTCTATGATAGTATTTTTCTTTCGTTCGCTCTAGTCTAGAATACGCGTCGATCGTGTGGAAACTATTTTACAATTATTACAAAGTAGCATTAGAAAGTGTGCAGCGAAAGTTTCTAAGTCTCTATGTTTTAAAATTGATGGAGTTTATACAAACAGAGGAGTTGATGAGCAACTTATGTGTACTAGATTTTATGTGGAAATTTTAAAACTCAGTGGAACAAATTTTCGCTAACTGTCCTATACAAGCTTCTGCATAATAAAGTAGACGCAGTGAACTTGTTATCACAGCTTAATTTCAATGTGCCTTCTGTTTATCTTAGAGATCCAGTGTTATTTAGGCGAAATCTTTACAATAAGTACTAACTTAGGCATAAACTCTCCTGTTTTTTGTATGACACTAAATTTCAAACCCATTTGTAGGGAATATAATATGCATGTAGACTCTGTTTGTTATTTTCAGTAGTTTCAACGCTTTATTTAGTTTATAATTTTGGTTAACTGTAATTTTATTATTTGTTATCTCAGTAATCGAGTATTTGTTTTTTTTTGTTCTGTTTAACCACTGTTGGCTAGCTGTTTTTTATGGATAGTTTAATATTGTCGTATTAATAGTTTTGTACTATTGGGGTATCAAACTTATTTATTTATTTATTTATTTATCTTGTGCCCTCACCTAAAGAAAATTTTAGATCAGACAATGTGCGTTAACTTAATCTCGATGCAAAATGATAAAATCACAGCATATACCTAGTAGTGCTCATTCATTCATTACTTTTCATTGTATAAGCAAACAACAAAGAAAAGTCACATTATGGAGACTTTTTATTATTTAAATAATTTACTTTGACGAAATTGCTGTTAAAATCTTATCTATTATTCAACTCTTACTGAAGTGCAGGTATAAACGAATTGCTGTTAACTTTTATATCTCAAAATGACCTCAATTTTACTCTATAGAATGATGTATTATGAAGTACCCAGCAAAAGGAACAACTATACGTTTCTGCTCTGTCGTTTATTGTGAGACACAAAGACTTTTCCAACCACTAATTTTGTAATCCTTATTTTAGTCGAAAAAATTGGTATGTTGAAAACAAAATCAAACTGATACTATATCACAAGAGCATTAGAGAACATTGAAGATGAATTCTTAATTGTTTTTCTTCATTAATCTATTAACCGACGCCACATCAGAACTTTTATGAAATACATTATAAAGCTGCATAAAACCTCTCGTTAAAATCTTTAATCTTTGTATAAAATTTTGAAAGCAACCTAATGGACCCTGGTTAATATATGACGTAATATTTCCAACACTTCGAACACGAACAACATAATTAGTGTAGTAACGGCTTTGAGAGCTTTCAAAAGTTTTAAGAGACGAGAAGCTCTAATGGAAACTAGTATATTTGATATTCAGTTTTGAAAGCATACACTGTATCTATTTTTTAATAATTATATAATTTGCGTTAAATTTAATGTGGTATAATTTTACTTCTCGGAAAATGAGTACAGTCAGAGTTCGGTGAGGTTTTAAGGCTGATTTGTTTAGGTTCAAATATAGCAGAGGGGCATATTAAAATTTGATGTGCAAGGCTTATGAGTAATATTTGTTTGACTTAATATTAGTGACAGAATGTATTTTCATGTTTTTTTGTAAACTTCCTTCGATATTTAGTTTCCAAAATACGCGATATTGGTCTTTAAATGACATCACGTCCCGACACATATAAGAGAGAAGAAGTAATAATTATTCTATGGAGAGTAGACACGGATCAGTCTCTCAATCTGTACAAAGTGTCCATAAATTCCAGTAATGTCACAAGTATTATAAGAATGGAATGTACAATGACAAACAATAAACATGTTCAAAGATGTAAACAGTGCGTAATATTTAGTTAAGCGGAGGGAGTTGTTATAATACATTTGGAAAGAAACTTTCGAATCTAGTATAGTTCCTATAATTACCGCTCCTTTTAAGCGAACGGTAGGAGCTTCTCAAGTTGACCCATACTTTGCCTCTTTTTAGTTATATCCGTGCAAGTGTAACCAACCTAAAATATTAAATAGTTGATCAATTTTGACACGATTTTTCTATTTTAATTGCGTCATATGTAAATGTATCTTATACACAGAGATTTGAATATCTAGCCCTGAAAGGAATGAACGGTTGACTGAATTAAATAATATAACCAAAAATTTACAAAAGTAATCTAGAATATTTCTAAAATTTGAATGAACCCAGGAGTAGTTGCAACTGAAATTAGTTTGAATATAGTTCTGATATAACTCTCGTAGTTTGTTTTACTTGCCGAGATTTGTCAATTCGATGAATACAATATGGTGGCCCCCCATGGACTACCACTGACTGAACCGATTTAAAATGACTCGACGCCAAATTCTATACAATATATTAATAATAACTGAATATGTATCTGGCAGTTGTTTTTTTTTTTAATTTGCCATTTTTTAGAATCGTTCCTTAAACCTCAAGGCTGAATGTGAACATAGTGTCACCATTATATTGCTCATTGGAAATTCGAAACATTTAAATACTATCCCTCGAAGTTTCCTTGAATTTCCATTGTCTTTAAATGGTTGATCTCACAACATTTCAGTAGCTCTGGATCTGCTATCGTCATCAGGGAATGACGGGAAATTCGAATTATGCATTGTATTTAAACCCTTAACCGGTCATGCTCATTGGGTCATTTAATTCATTGTCTCGTCCAATCAGCTTCGCCGTACCTGGCGATGGGTTGTCGGTGATCCATGGTGGCATTAGCTAAAGAAGAGGTCTTCAAACGTTTTTAATTTGGACGCTGGGTTCGCTACTTATAATGATTATATATGCCATCTCAATGAATTTTCTTTTATACGAGTGCTCTTTCTTGTGAATTACCCTTGCCTGGTCACAGTTGATCTCATGGTGTTCGGTCCATGCGTGGTTATCTAATTCAGACTTTGTTAGCTACTCCCCCCTTTGAGTAGCTATGCGGTGCTAATTAATCCTGATATCCAGTGGTCGCCTAGTCTCCCCAATGTAGACATTGCCACATTCACAGTGTATGCTGTATTTACAGTTTTTTGGTACTGCAGCATTATCCGGCTTTGTTTTGTTATCATGCTCCTCAATGTGTTGTTGCCCTTGAAAACCGTTTTGATTCCATACCTGTGTCCAATACGTCTAAGTTTTTTACAAGCCTTCATTGTATCGTAGTAATACAGTTGGTTTCCTCTTCCTGCCTATGTGGTTTATTCAGTTGTTCAAACGCCTTATTTATTGATGGTTTCCGGATATCCATTGGTCTAAAGATATTTTCTAAGTTTCATTTACTCTCTACTTTCAAGACGATGGAAGTCCAAGGAAACTTCGAGGAACAAGCTACATTATCTACCAGCTTCAGATTAACAGCTAAATACTGTGTAACAAACACTGAGGCCCCAGATATCTTCAAGAACATGATTACTGGTACCTCACAGGCTGATTGTGCAGTGCTGATTTTTCCTGCTGGTACCGGTGATTTCAAAGCAAGTATTTCCAAGAAAAGTCAGTCACGTGAACACGCTCTGCTTGCCTTCACTTTGGGAGTTAAACAAATGATCTTTGATGTTAACAAAACATATAACAAACCACTTTTCAAAGAAATCAAGAACTAAGTCTCCTATATATACATCAAGAAGAACGGCTACAACCGAGTTGCCGTAGCATTGATCCCCATTTCTGGATGATATAGAGACTAAAGCGGATCTACAGCGATTTTTCGGTTATAACGTTGGTCCAACCCTTGCTTAACAATGGTTGTACTTTGAGATTTCCCTTTTCAATATTGCTGGGATACAATTTGGTTCAACCGAAAAACATCAAAATCATATAATCAATTGTTTTGTCTTTTATCTAAAATGTTAAATGTTATAAGACTAAATTGTTTACTCATATGGGTCTTTAGTTGTGTTTAAGTGAAATTTGTAACATGAATCTTCATTTGTTATTAAATGATTGTATCTATATCTATACTATTATAAAATTGTAAGTTTGTCTGTTTGTTTGTTTGTTTGTTTGTTTGTTTGCTTGTTTGTTTGTTTGTTGGTTTGTTTGTTCGGGCATAACGTAAGAACTACCAAACTGATTTTGCTGAATCTTTTTTAGTTGCATAGCCTATAGTTTGACTTAAAATCTGGTAGACATTTTATCTCCCTAAATTGACAGAAACGGTTGATATAGCGAAAAAACTTCTACCATGTTGGGTAATATAATTACTCAATTGGTTCCACCGCACGCACACAATACTAGATACTAGCATCAGCTTAGCTTTTATTCAATATTCGGAATGTGCTATTGTAACATGTTTCGATTTCAAAAGAATTAACTGATATAACAAGCATAATTTTACAGGTTGTTCTGTATATAGGAAACTCGGAGCGGAGTAGAATTAAATGGACTTAAAAAACCTTAAAAAAATATATTTGGTGTCCTATATGTAGCTGCATATATACAATGTGGTTGAAAGAGAGAGTGGAATTAGTCTTCGGGGTGATCTGAAAAAGTTATATTGAGTGGGCCATAAACAGTTCCATATACCAAGTGGTTGAAAAAGGGTAGAATATTTATAATTTGTATAAAAAATCTTAGAAAAAAATGTAAGCAGTTAGGATCTTTGAATTATGTTCATAAGATATTTTAGTTATGGGTTGAAGAACTGTTAGAAGCAGTTGTTTATACAGGGTGTTTGAAATATAAGATGGAGTGGAATTATAATTTATGTTGTGGTTAAAAATGTGTTTTTTATTCACAAGCAGATGCATGTATAAAATGGGTGAAATATATATCGCGCAGTATAATTACAGCTATACAGGTGGGTTTAAAAAATAAATACTGTAATGAGCTACAAGCTGTTCCATTTACCGGATTGTTAAAATATAGGGTGGGGTAGGATTCAAAGGATACAGGGTGGCATACAGTAGTTGCATATAAAAGGTTGTTGAAATATAGGGTGGTGTAGAGTTATAATTATACTGGGTGGATAAAAAAGCTAGAAAAATTTTGTTATATAGCAGTTGCATATATGAAGTTCCTGAAACATGGGGCGCAGTAAAGTTATAGTTATACAGTGTGATTCAAATAAGGTTATAAAAACTTGTAAATGAAGGGTGGTTTAAATGAAGTGTGGAGAGCAATTATATTTTATAATGCCGTAGAAAAAAATATTATGAAAGATTGTGAAATAGCGTAGTTCATAATAAGTTGCAAAGATAGGATAGTTGAAATAAAGGGTGGAAAAGTGTTATGGTTAATTATTTAAAAAATGTTATATTTGTTAACCAATAAGCAATAGAGTATACGGGGATTCAAGACATGCCGTAAAAAATTGTTATATACGGTACCCAATAAGCAGTTGGGGTTTTGTTGAAATATATTGGGCATTAATGGCTTTATAGTTATACAGGATGGCACAAAAAATGTTATATTGGGTGGCCGATAAGTAGTTGCCTATACAAGGTTGTTGATATATCGGGTGGAGTAGAATTATAGTTAAACAGGTTGAATTTTTGTAGGATAAAACATGAGCTGTTGAGTATATGTAATATCTGAAACATGGATGTAAGTAAAATTGTAGTTCATACAGTGTGATTAAAACAATGTTAGAAACAGCTGCATATAAGGGGTGTTTGAAATACAAGGTTGAGACAAATTATACTTTCAAAATATTCAAAATAGTTATATAGCATAGTCCATAAGCATATATAAGATAGTGAGTGAACCAGAGTTATAGTTAACTATTTAAAAAATGTTATATTTTGGTGGTGTAGAGTTATAATGCACAATAAGGTGGTTGAAATATTTTGCAGAGTAAAATTATGGTTATACAGGTTAGGTTAAAACATAAGTTGTAATTTTCGACAAATTGGCAGCAGTGTATACAACATGATGGTTTTAATGTAGATGGAAGTAGACTTAGTTATACAAAGCGGTTTTAAAAAAATGTTAAATAAAATTGTTATATAGGGTGGCCAATAAGCAGTTGCAGTTTGGGTGAGTGTTTAATAAAAGTTTGGTGTAGGGGTGCAAACTAGTGTTTTTAAATTTGTGACACACCAATCAGGGTGAATGTAAAAAGTTAAAAAATAATTGTTATATAGGGTAGACCATGAACAGTTGTATTCAACTATATGGAAGATCTGAAATATGGGGTGAAGCAAGATTATAGTATTAAAGTGGATTTAACATAGTGTTAGAAAAAGCTGCCTGCATATAAAGGGTGATTAAAAAATAGAGTAAAGAGAAATTGTCCTTTAAAAGTGGTTCAAAAATTATCAGCAATAATTGTTATACAGCATTGACCATAAGCAGTTGCATAGCTGAAATATAGAGTAGAGAAGAGTTATATTGGGTGACAAATAAACAGCAGCATATACAGGGTGGTTGCAATATAGGGTGAAGTAGGGTTACAGTTATACAAGGTGATTAAAAAAAATTGTTGGATAAAATTGTTATATAAGGTCACGCATAAGTACTTGAAGTTTGGGTGAAATATATTCGGGATTGGTGGATTTATAGTTAAGTAGTATCGTTTAAACAAATTTTTTATTTAGGCTAATCCATATGTTTCATAAGTTTTTTTTTGCGAAAGCTTGAACATTCCATAAGCGGGTGAAACCGCGGGTAACGGCTAGTAAATATATAAAATAGTAAATATATAAACCTGTGGATAAGGTTAAGATAGCCACACGTTTGTGCTAGTTGTGTAAAGATAATTAGGAAAATCGAAAGTTCAATGGGTAGGAAAAGTACATGTTTTAGAAGATTAAGTTGTGTTGTTAATGCAATTTCATGAGATCCCCCACAATTGTGATTTGCTCACATACACAGACTCGTTGAAGTGACAGGCGCTTAAGAAGTGATTAGTATTTAAGTCAAACATCTGTTAGCCTGAAGTTTGTAGACAATGTAACTCGTTCCTCGAAGTTTCCATGGATTTACATCGTCTTGAAGTGGTTCATCTCACAACGTTTCAATAGCTGTGTATCTGCTATCGTCAACAGGGGAATGGTGCCGATAGCAGATACACAACTATTAAAACGCTGTGAGATCAACCACTTCAAGACGATGGAAGTCCAAGGAAACTTCGAGGAATGAAACATCTGCTTTAGATTTGAGTTTTAGAAAGAGAATTTAAGAGTATAAAGAAGTTCATGTATCGCTGTCGTGGAAGTAGTGGTAGATTTATTGGGAAGATGGGTTATTACCAGGTAAATAAATTACAAACAATGACGTAACAAATGGCAGGACGTTTACATGACGTCGAAGGTATTAATGAAAACCGCTAGGATGAGATTTTTAGTCAAATATTGCATGTAATAATCCCTAGTGTAGTCCCTACAATATGTTTAATTGTTACTTCAGTAAATTTTGACAGGACACAGCTTGGAGGTTAAATAACCCAATCCAACTTTTGTTTTAAATCAAGCGTTTCTCCCAGTACTCTGTAGTTAATTTATTCATTTGTCCAAAATTCTTAGTAATCAAATTTGCGAATAGGAAATAAAGTCGTTAATAACGTCAAAATAATCTTGAAGCCGCTCAAATTATTTAGGTCCGGCTGGTCTGCATAAATATTGGGCACCCAGATTGGGCTGCAAAATTATTGAGGTAAACCATCAATTCGATTATAACCAAATTGGGTTTTTTACTTTATAATTTCTTCTGGAATGTAAAGGTCCTAAGTTCATTATACGCCCTACAATATAATGTGAAGGAAGAATCATTTATTTGTAACTCTCTCGTTATTTTATAAAAGGCTATTGCATTTTAACATTACTTAGCACATTAGCAATAACTCAATCTTATAGAGATTTTAACTACAAATATTTTATGTCCGTTCAAGACATTTTGAGTTCGGTTTACTCCTTGATGATGAAACGGCATTGAGTGTTTAAAATAAAGGTTTGGTGTTAGGGTGCAAAACTGTGTTTTTTTTACTTTCTTCAGAAGTTTAACGCGACATTATGCATATTGAAATTATTGTTTCGGAGATCATCCCGAAGAGATTAAAGCAAAAGATTTAAGAATTTAAAAAAACAGTCAACCCAAAACAGATCCGGTGTGGATTACTATGTTATTAACCAAACCAAATGCATAAGAAATTCCTGTTACAAGTCATTTATATTCCAACGATCGTTTAAAGTGGAGCGACCTAAATTTCAAACACAACAATTTCCGCTTTTGGAATTATTATGGAAGTGCGACCGATTGTCGTTCATAATTAATGATACTGGAATTATCTCGGGTTTATTTGTGTAATTTATCGGAATAATATGTCCGTCAATGTAAATAATGCATTGCGATTGGAAAACTCAATACGTTTTAATACGTAATGAACACTGAAATGTCCCCAACGTATTGAAATATCTCTAATAATAGGAGGGATATTTCAACGATTTCATTTAATCTACAGGATTATAAAATTGTAACTAGTATGGAATGTTACGATAACACTTTATCTGTTAATAAATATTAATTGAGCGTAGAATTTAAAAGGAGAAATATATACTGTAGTGTTTTAGTACCTAATAATTATAACACTTTCAATTTAAAAATTTGATGATTGAAACAGATAAATATTTCGTATGTTTTCGGTAGAAGAATTTTTTCAGATGGCTTAAAATAAGCATTCAGAAACCAAGATTTTTTATGTATTTCCTTGTACTCAACTCAGTCGACTGACAATCTGACACTAAAAGAGTATATGTACGTAATCAAATCTAAGAGATCGATTTTATCCTACTTCTAATTGTCTAATCGATTTAAAACTTTACTATTGTTTGTAATTTTTTTATAATAAAATGTGTTATGATTTCCTTTTATGGGTTTAGGCTACAGGACTCAGATTCGCTTTTTAATCACTGGACGTGTCAAGGAAAATAATAGATAAATGAGTGTTTTAGTTTATGGTATATTCCTATTCGAGTAAATTGAACATTACAAAAATGAAACCCTCAAATATTAGAAAGATTAACAGAATATTAGTGAATGATAGAAAACTAAATGAACTCCTTTTTGAGCTGGAATGTTATAACCAAGACTTAAAACTCTACCGTATTTTACAGCAGAGTCAATATTTCATAATTGTTACATATAACTTAGTATTTCACATTATAAAAATATCTTATCTAGCGCTTAATTTTAGAAGAACTTAGAAAATGCGAACTGGCCACATCCTGTGAGTATGTGTTCAGTTATTTGATGATACCTCTCCATCTAATAAAATACCCGGGCAAAAATTTTTGAAAGTCCTGCATTTTCCGTTTCTTTCTCAATGTATGCTTGAAGATCGAATGGGTTTCTACTGTAAAGATTACAAGAGTTCCCGTAACCCCAGCCCACCTGAGTATGTTGATTTTTCTACTGACGACACCTTAGGTCGTCTATGTATTTATTCGTTACTTACATGTTTTCGGAGGCTTACACCCAGCATTCGAGTTCAAGTAGCCCTATGACTGACCAGTAAGTTATCAGTGCTGTCTTTGTATAATGCCCCCGTCTTCGATCTATATGTTAGTACAGGACGTACACACTGGTCAAATGTACGTGCTCTCAAGGTATTTGGTGCGGCTGATGTAAGAATATTGCCAAATTTGCTATATGCCATCCATGCCAGTGATGTTCGCTTTAATCTTGTTATTTGAGATTATCAATTACTTACCTAATGATTTTTAGTTCTGTTAACAATTGGTTTAGATCATTTGAGTGATATTAGCACGATAGCATCTGCAAAACGCATATGAATTAGGTATTCTCCGTTTTTTTTCAGTATAATTTCTTGAATACGCCTTCAAAAGCCAGTGTAAATAATTTTGGTGAAACTGTGTCCCACCTTGTCACACCTCTTTTGATCGGGATTTTGTTAGTATTCTCCTTGAGTACTATAAATTTTTGGAAATAGTGCCTTGTATCTACTGTCTACTCTAGAGTTCCTGAAAACAATTGAGAATTCTAAATCTAGGGAGTATACATCGCTAATTTTTCTCTGGGAAATATTTTTCTAGTTCGAAAGCGGGATTATTGAAATAGTTATTATTAACTTCAACCGATTAATCGAAATTAACACAATGAGACGTACCAGATAAATAGATTTTGGCCGACCAAATATGAATCTGGGTATATGTAAAGTACACTTTTGATAAGGCAGTGTAGCTGGGTACAAAAAAGGTGATCTATATTTTCTGCTTATCTCGAGTACAGAGTTCATTCATGGATTAGTTAGATTTGGGATTAATAAAAGAAAATGACTTTCTTCAAATACTGACTAATTTTACTACTTTTTTTTTCTTTTATTCATATTTTTGACTATATTGTAAACTTTCTACACTTTAAATAACAATTGTAGTCCTCTCTTATCACTTACTTCTTTATGCCATCAAAAATGTCAGTCATACTATTGTTCAGTACTGCAGTAAATAATCTGAAATAACCTTATTAGCTTTTATTATTACGATTAGGAACCAAAGAAATTGTATTAGCGTTTTTGCATTTTCCATTATGAATAACTCGGAGAGCAGTAAGACGTTTCTAGTACCAATTTCCCTAATAGCAGCAATTCCCAAGAAACGACTCGAAATCGTACAGGAGAAAAACAACAAATAATGGGAATTGTTTTATAAATTTGGCTGCGACCTAACAACACGACCCACCGACTAACCGTCGGTATTCGGGATCGAAACCATTATAGGTATTTAATTCAATAAGGATCTGTTTATCTTGATAAATAGACTATAAATTGTTTTGGGGTTTAAGCTGACCGAGTGAAAAAAGTTTCACGTATTCGTTGCCACAGAAACGAATGGACTTTCGAAACGTGCTAATCTTAGCACGTTTCGCTGTTATTTCCCCTTCTAAATAATTTGCGCCTGATGCGAGTTGAATAGGTTTAGCAATTCATACGTTTTGGGCAGAATTGTTTTCTCTTTAATCAATAGTTCCTTTTTTCTACAAAGTGATCCTTATACATTAATTTTTTAAATAAGTACTTGAAAGAGAGAGTGAGAAATTCCTTTAAGTTTGTATCTTGTTTCTTGTACCTCTTTAAAGTTTGAAACTATAATCGTAAAAAATATTTAAAAAAATATATAACCGACTTCTACCTATAACTAAAAAGCTAAAAATAATTATAACAAAATACAACTCTAGCAAATAAATAACACATTCAATGTTGTTAGGTACGTACCCAGGAAGTAACAAATGTAAACATTAAAATGTGCTCATTCTGTACAAATTAATTACCTACCAATCTAGTATATTTTGAAGCCGGTGCCAAGCAAATCTAAAATCCTTCATTGCGTACTTATCTACTAATATATCAAACTTGATTCTTGATCTAAATGTGTGACAAAACTTACTCTAAAATCATAAACGCAAATAAACCATTCAGCCCAGGAAAAAACAGGAAAGTCAATTTAGTAGTGAAATTATCACCCTTTCTAAACAAACAAGAAATCCTTACTGGCGCCACATTGGCATTTAAAACTATAACAAAATTTGCTATATACACAAAAAAACCGTTTTTATATACCTTGGATTTTTTGTATCAGGGCTTCCTTTACTAACAGGAAGGTAGCAATAATCATATTTTTTAATGGGTTTATTACTTTAAACGTACCGTTGATCTATTTTGACTTTGAACTGATTTATAGCAACAGTAATTATTATATAGCTGTACCGTTCAGGGCTCTGTGCCCGATAGGACACCGCCTAAGCGCCAGTTTTATGACACTTTTATCTGTTTTGTTTATTTTCGAGGTAGTTTAAAGTTTTATGGATTTGTCTCCAAGGCAATTCAAGAGGGATTTGCTTATGAAAGCGATCGTAAAATCATTTACCAGAGTAACTGAGAGGCACTTGTTCCAGAGCAATAAACTATTTAAAATAAATAGGGGTGTTTGAACGTTTAGTCAAAGGATTTTGTACAGATTTGTTGCTGTTTATTAAAAGGATTAAATAAGTTAAGAGCTCAGAATTCAACAAAAAAATGAGACCGTTATGGGGCAACTTGCAGTAAATTTATGCAGGCAACTGCTTTTTGGAAAGCTTAAATTACATTATTTTTGTGTAGAAGTATAGTAAATCCCAAATGATCAAATAAATTTATTGTAAAATATAAGTATCTGAAATTCGCAAGTAACGCCCAAAATCACTCATATTTCTGTTTCAATTATTCGAAAATATACAGGATGTCCATGACCACCTTATAGATTTTGTTTACTGATGATGTTGAAATCCTAACTAACAAATTCCCTTGAACTTGTAAAATACTCCAAATGTACCTGCTTTCAGTAAAAGGAGTAGAAGTTATAAGGACATGTAGTTCAGATGCACTATTGAACTCAAAACAAGTTTATTCACATCTACAATATGTCTACTTTGAATACATACCAATTATTTTCTAAACATCACAGACAATATAATAATTGAATTAAAATACAATGTGTACCAAATCCTGCTAGTGTTTAGAAAGTCTTCTATTCTAGTGAAATGGCTGACCTTTATCAATTTCTATGACTTATGCTGGGCAATAGGCCAGTAATAGAATGCGGTTGATATCACATCAGTGTGGGAAAGTGACCACGGCAGACTAGCCTGAAAATCCACAGTTCTTCCAAAGGTATCTTAATTATAAAAGTTTTAGAACTAATTCATTTATTTCAATAAATGTCTCTTCATTTGTTTTTGAAATGAATAAGACAATAACAACAAACGGTTTTTGTAAATTAATAACAAAGGGAAATTGATAGCTGACTTTTTTTGACATTTGACATTTTTGATTGTATTCGTGAAACATTATCTTTACAACATAGGTTTTTAAAACTAAAATAACTAGTTGTGAAATTATTTTTATCCGTTTATTTAGATTTTTTTGTAACAAATAAGTATTTAAATTCTTGTTGCATTGCGTTGCACACAAAATTTTAAATAGTCTACAAAATCAAAGAACAGGAAAAGTTTCTTCAAATTGGTGGATATACTGTGTCCTGTAACAGCATAGAGACCTAAACGGTAAAGCTATATAATAATTATTGTCGTTATAAATCAGTTCAAAGTCAAAGCAGGTCAAGGGTAGGGTAATAAAACGATTGAAAAATATGATTATTGCTACCTTCCTGTTACTAAAAGAAGAGCTTAAAGCTGAAAAGAAAGTTTATAGAAACGGTACACATTTGCAAAACTTATTATAATAATAATGTAGCACCAGTTAAGACTTGTTGTTTGGCATACTCAAGAAATGGTGATATTTGACTAAACTGACTTTCGAGATTTTGCCTGGGTCCAACGGTTTATTTGTGTCTGCCATATTTGTGAAGTATTATAAAATTTAACAGGGCTTAGTAAGAAAATCCTTTATTTGTGTAGAGAAAGAATTATTTCTTCTATATTCAAATTTCAAAAATACATGGGGAATTTGTTCGGCCAAAACTGGTTGGTAATTGATTAGGTCATTAACTAATTGTAATTTCGAAGAAAACTTCCAAAACTTCAATTGAAAATATGTATTTTGTCGAACAGAATTTGTAAAAAAGCAGTTGAAATTGTGGAAATCCGTAACTACAAAATTCAATATTTTATAATCCGAACATCTGTTTCCACATATATGTAAACTAATTACATTTTTTGGAAAATAAACAGCAAACATTTATTGAAACAGGGAGAAATGCAAGCTTATTTATTTAAAATATTGCAAGATATAAAACTAAACTTTATATATTAAAGGAAATCAAATTATCCTTTTCTATCTTAGTTGCAAATTCTTTCTGTCTGTTTAGGTAATTTGGTAATGCGGATTGGGGAGGTCCTTATTGTGTCTACTTATTGGGATTTTCTGTTGTCATTCCTTTAATGTATTCAATAAATTATAATACGTTCGAAGCATAGCGAGACAAATTCAAAGAATTGTCTTTTACTCACAGATGTTATAAGAACAAAAATATCTACAAAAATAATGCTCTATTAGTCTTCCAGTAAAAAAATATGTGTCTTAATCTAAACAAATTTGACACTGACAATTTGACAGTTCCAATGCAGCCTTATTGTGAGCAGCTTCAGAACCGTACAAATATCAAAGTGTCAAGACTGATGAGCTCTTATGACGCAGAATAACAGAGGTAGAACACAGATGAGTATAAAATGAAGTACATAATATTCTATTTTTCAGGATATAAGAAGGGGATCCGGGGGGAAAACCAACCGTACCAAGCAAGGAGAAGGCGAGAAGAACACACACCCACCAATAATCGAAGACAACGTGCACGTCCACAGAAAGGTAGAATACGCTATATATCATAGCAAATAATGAGCCATGAACCACAAAGAAGACAGTTGCTGTACTACCAATAATGTAAAGCAACGGAAACAAACCAAATCCAAGCTAACCCAACAAGAAGGAAAATTGTCTGCGTGAAGAGTTAATTCCCAGGAGGTGGATCGCAAGGGAGCTGGAAGTGTCCTCAGTAAATTTCTGAAGGTCAAATCCAGATCCTGGACCCCGCAAAGAGTGTGTGTTCAGCTCTTTGCTCTAGCTTCGTTTTTTTTTGAGGTGAAACCTTTTTGAAACCTCAAGTAGCGTCTTGCCTTAATAACTACAAAATCATTAATCCTAGACACATGAATACATGAATTACATTTTGCGTATTTAGTCATTCACTGTCACGACCTTGAGTTTGCGTCGGACTGTACGGGTCACCAGGCGGGGGAGAGAAACAGTGTGAAATGTCAGAAAATGTGCTCTCGTTCTTTCCTATAAAAAATGTTCCAATTACACAATTGGAACTTTTTTATAGCCAAAAAGCAGGAAATATATATCGCCACTATGGGCAGAAAGAGTATGTACCACACGTGGTTAACCCAACATCTGACGCCAAGCAAGCGAAGCGATTTTGGGAATGTCTCAAATTTATCAAGACTGTAATTATAACAAAGTCATCCTTGTTATCATTTCACTAAAAGTGATTTGCTAATATAGACATTTCATATTATTGTCAACAACCATGTGCCCCGATCCAGCCCTACCCGATATTTTTATTTATCAGAAAATTTTCTTTTTCAAAACAATATGATTTTAATAGTATTAAGGTGACAAACATTTATTGTACAACCTGTCATATGGTAAGTAGTAATCGCAGCTTGTGAACGCTCGCCAAATAAATTGTGTTCTAGTTCGTACCATCAACCCACCCTGTTGATGGGTTTGCACACCAAACATCTTCCTTGCATTTGATGGTATTATAAGCTTCCTAATCTTTGCCAAAAATATCTATAACACCAATTTATAATATTTTTTAAATTGTTAATTAAGAAAAATCTATTTTCTTAACATTTCTATTAAGAAAATGTTTACTATTTATAGAAGTATCTAAAATAATTGATACTATCTAGTTAGATTCTATGTGACATTACCCACAATTATATTCTTTGAATTCGATTTAAACAAACCCAACTTGATTTTGTGGAATCCGTCTTTTGTAAGTAACATTAGATTTTGTTAGGATGCTTCCGCACGCTTAAAACATTGCATGTTAGGTTAGGTTTGTATCGTAATAGAAAACGACTCTGCGATCCTGTTTTCGCGTGTTAAAAAGTTTTAACTGAACACGAATTTTCAAGTCCAACTTTTCCAGACATAAAATTGAGGTCAAACTCTAATGAGAAAGTTTGTTTTATCCTCATTGCCGACTGTATGAAGTGGGGCAGCTTTTTTAGTGTCACGTTTAAGATGTAATATTATATTCTTCTTACTAAACATAGTAAATAATAATTTTTAAATGCAACAAATACATGCTGTAAAAAATAAATTGGAATTTTAGGCAGAAAACATGGGCGTAATTAGAATGTTAGTGCGTTGATATTTAAAAGATTCTGAATATTTTTGGGATCAAACATATTATATCCCACACAGCATGAAATATTTCTAAAATATTTATGCAATATTTCTGGTTTTATTTGAAACATTTCAAAATATTTCTTGAAATGTTTCAGCAATATTGCTGTGTCCGCGACAAAACCCCATTTGAAATAATTCATGAAATATTCCTATACGATTTTATGAAATCTTTGTGTCATATTTCATGATATATTTCAAAAGATCTTTTGTTTTAGATATAAAAATAGTTTAAATATATTTTAGTGAACTATTTAAAAATATTTATATAAAATTTCATGTTTGTTTTGAAGTATCATAAAATATTTTCTAATATCCATATCAAACATTCTAGCTGATAATAATGACTGAAATTTTGATAGGTGGTAAAAAAAACAGAAAAATTAAACCCAAATTGTGAATTAATAGAGATTACCTAATACGTCACTATTATTTAAGAAATAATAGAGTAGCTCAAACGTGGCTTATTTCAAATTGTACACTGTCTACTTCGATAGACCAGACAATTGCCTATTAGTCCACGTTCGCTGTTTTCAAAACTGTTTCTAGAAGCTTTTGCTGAAAATACATTTTAGTAACAAACGAAATAACTGGATGCTACGAGAATTCATGAATAATTTATTTGGTACTCAGGAATGCGAAAATTAATTGAAATAATAAAACAACACTTATTGTAAAAATTTACTCAACTTACAAGCCTTTGTGTACCCTAGCTTGCTAAAAGCTCATTTGTTTAGAATTTGTAAATATGTGATGCTCACAGGGAATACAGCGTTAAATGCCAGATTAACCCGATAAATCGTGTGTTTCTTGGCGGTGACTAATATGTCTATTAAAAAATCATTTTTACTACACGTTGCTTCATAAGTAATTGTTTGGAAAATCACTCACAAAAAGGAACTCGTAATAGCAGATCATGGGGCATCAAACTAAAAAACTTAAATTTAATTAAAATGTCACCATACATGTTTCATTACAAGTGTTGACAAGAATTTAGTTGCACTCATTCGTTAACTTTTGGTTTCTGCTTATAAAATTTTGGTTAAAAACTGTTTGTTTATTTGATTTTGGTATATTAAGGTAATACTTAAAAGCTCAATATTTTGCTGCATTTATCGTTAACAATAAGTAAATTCAAGTAATTATTATTTATATACACTAAGACTTTGTGTTATTTTAAACTGATTTACGACGCAAAACAAATTTAATACTTGACAGATGCAAGCAAAGCACCACATAATTGCACATGGTTTTCAGCACAAGAAAATTAGCTTTTGCGTAAAACGGTTGGAAGCAGGTTTAGGGATATCTATACTGGATTGAATGGCACATTTTGTTCTATCAGAATTACGTAAAACATAGGGTGTATCATATTTGAGGTAGTCCACGTTTCAGTTTATTTATTTTCTTAAATAGTAACATTTTATCCAACTTGTATAAATTTTGAATTTGAGTTTAATTTTGTTGTAATCCCACATATTTTGTTTATTAAAATTTCAGCCATGTTTATCAAATAGAATGTCTGATTTGGATATGGCACCGAAATGAAACTGCTATTTGTTTTTTCTTAGTGAATTTAAAAATACAATAATAAATAATGAAGTTGTTATATACTTCTTATGTACACAGAGGACGCTGAAAGTTGCGATGATTTTGATTGGCCGGAGCACTCTCAATAATTCCCAGATACAAAAAATTCAGCTAAAGTTGTAACATGGTTGTACTAGAACTTCAGCCCATATGTTTTAGGTTTAGTAAGTAATCTTAAAGTCTGTTTAGTTTTATATTTCATAGCAGAATTTGATACTAACTCATTTTTCGTTTGTACTGGACTACTGTAGTTTTGCAAACAAGCTACTGACATGTGAAATATTTCAATTGTTAGGCAAAATTGACAATTGCGAAAAGTCAAGTTAAGATTTCCAAATAGCTTCACAAAAACACTGTTTGACAACGATTCCTCAGAAGGAATCGAAACGTCACGTAATATTAAACATAATTATATTTCAATGTACCTATCACACATATAACAGGATAAAAATAGTTGATAAATACCCAGTCGGGGGTGCATTCTATATGAGAAAACAACTAGTGTTCGGAGCAATTTCCACAAATTGCCCCCATCACGCTTTAAAAATCGATTAATTTACTCTATTTGTTTGTCTGATATGGTTTGAGGAGAGAAATCAATCAATCATTCCGAAATTAATTCATAATTTGTTCAAGATATGATATTTAAATGACAGGTTTAATTCACTCGTCATTTTAGTTTCTTCAGTTCGCTTTTTTCTCATGCGTTTGTATTCATTGTAATTTCGACATAGCATTGTGGAAATTTTTAGGAAATCTTAAGAATTTTTTTTACATTTTTAACACTTATTCACATTACTGATATTTTTTACGTTTTTGACTTTTCCTTTACATTTTTGTCATTCTTTCATGAGATTTTTAGTATTTCTGACATTTTTTAAATTTATTCGATGGTTTTAACATTTTTTTTTACATTTTTAGCGTTTTTAAACATTTTTGGCATTTTTGTCCGTTTTTCTTATCTTTGTCAATATCTAATTTTTTGAGATTTATTTTTACATGTTTGCCCTATATGTTATTTGTCAGTTTCGACAATATTGAGGTTCCTTACATTTTTCAACCGTTGGTGTTATTAATGTTTTCTAAACTTCTTGACATATTGAGACATATTTTTTATATTTCGGACATTTTAACATCTTTTGGTTTTTTTCACATTTTTGACATTTTTAGACATGTTTGGCATTTTTTGTATTCTGGGCATTCCTAACAGATCTTTTTAACATTTTTGGCATTTGGGTATTTTTGGCATTTTTGATATTTTTGACATTATCGACACTTTCTGGACATTTTTAACATTTTTGTTATTTGCGTTGTAAAAATTCAGTTTTCTGATTTTTTCGTTTGTGTAGGCACACATAATGCTGGACACTAGATTTAAACTTTCTAGTTCATCTTGAAGTGGGTTAGGTTTCTAATTAATATGATTCAGTAAATATTATGCTTTGTTGTGTTTTTGCTAATTAATTTCATCTTATCAGGTCTTTATTGAAGTCGGTTCATAATTTATTTTTTTAATATATTTTGTTATTAATTTTAACACAATTAAAAATTCATTCCGATTAAATTTTTCCAAAAACTCGAAATGTTATATCCATGTTTAGCTGGGCCAATGGACTAGAATCCATATCTGCAGACTTACGTATGCATTCGTTTCTCTTTGAAATATCTTAGGCTGTCGAACTCGCTATTCCCCACGATCATTACTAAATCTTTTTGAAGAAAGCAATTCGGAGAAACTCATATTATGGTATCGAGTAATGGGTTCAGACACATTTGATAATCTTAAATCAACGAATAATCACACAAAATTATAGGTTGAGAACTACTGTTCGTTTCGTTCGTGGAGTCCGTCCCGTGAACCAGAACACGAAAATAAAGTCATCATAGCCCGCTATTTTTTTCTGTACGTTCTAAAACAACAGATGCGCCTTATTAAACCCTATAATTTTCCTATATCCACGTTCAGCAGCTGAGAAGATAAAGACATCATGTGCACGCAAGCATAAGCTTCTCTTTCCGCTTAAAATGTTCTACTAAGCAATCATGGAACCAGAGGACTGTGACGTTTATTCGCTTAGAGGGAAGGTTGAAATTTGTCTGCTATGCAATTAAGATGAGGTTATGTTTTCATAGAGATGGAAGTATGTTATTAATCTGTAATCAGATAAGGAATATTTCTGACACAAATAGTAATTATGGGGTTCCTCGGCGAATACTACTAATTAAACATTAGACTTATTAATTCCCCTAATTGAGATAGATATAAACGGAAGCTAATTGCAGCATTTTGGGGGAAACTAATTGTTTGAGCCATAAAATTACATTTTGTTAATGCACTTACAAACAGGCGTATAAGTTACGTTGATCAATCTAATTTAAAACACAAAACAAGGTTATGTATTATCACTAACTGTTTGAATCAGTGATAGCTGTGCATTTCTACAACTGCATTTTCAAAACATTTTCATTATATGCTAAAATTCAATAATAATTGATTAAATTTGTAATACAAACCTGATAATAACAAATACCTAATAAAATAAATCATAGTCATTACCATCAATTAACAAAAATTTAAAAGAATATATCAATATACATGAAAATGAATTTCTAAAAATAATATCAAAATACTAGAAGAATTATTTCGAGACTTCGTTAATTAGATCTTCGTTTCTCCGTTTCCTTGGATCTGATCTCTTCTGGCATACCTCTTATTTTGAATGTACGTGTAAGTATTCAACTAACATACGACGAAAAATGTAGGTATACCGGTAAACTTAGTGTTGCATGACTGTCCCAACAGTTTAATCACACAGAATCTCTCAAGAAAAACCAAAGTGTTTTAACTGTTTTAACCAATTATGCAAATAAATGCAATACTACATTTTCTAACCACTCTGTATGTTTACTTTGATTTAATAAATTTGACTTAATTAAGAAAACACAACTGGCAATAATCGGGAACATTATGGGTGTCGAATTTATTAACTTACGAGAAAATAATAATAATAAAATGGAGTCTTCATTCAGAAATAATTATAACATGAAACTGTAATGAGAACATAACCATTGTATAAACCACAGCTTTACTCTATCAGATAAAACTTTAGGTAGAAAATCCTACCAATATTTGCGTAGAATCATAAAATATTATATTAATTTTTAACACTTGATTTTTATAGTAATACTCAGCTTTATTTACAGTAGAGCTCATACTCCTGGAGGGAGCAATAGACAAAGCAAAGGGTTAATACACTCGAATAGGAGCTGCATCTAATAAAATGGGTCCAGATTGTAGTTCATTGGCTGCTTCCATCCACCAAGGAGGTGGACATGATGCTCTTTTGATTGCCCTCTCTTTCTAATCTTGTCAATATATTTGTGCATTGCAGGCTACCTCCAGAATTATATGCTCAAAGTTTTATGAAAAAAATTCACACTGACGACTATTTTTAAATCTCTATTAAGCTAGTGACTTAAACACATCCGTTATCTTCAGAGTCAGAGTGGCTCCGGCATCGGCAGAATTTTTACTCTGGCGTATACGGCCGAATACGCTTGTTCGAATGTTGTGGTCAGATTCATTCAGTTTTCTGGGGAAATCGGATAAAACATGTCATTTGAAAAACTGGATTTTGTTTCGAAAATTTACTTATTGAAAATGAGTCATTTGCTGAACATATTATTGTTCTAATACGAAAAAGGTTTTTGGATAACTCCTAATTCAATCAAAGAACCCAACCTAGATCTCTGTTATGAAAGATCTTATCTCTTGCATCCTCCAACGCCCTCCTTTCCTATTCTATTACTATTCTAAATACTATTTTAAACTAAAAATATGAGTGACCCTAAGGGTACGGTGAGTACGGTATCGGTAGAATTTTTATACAGAGTCGGTCCTAAACTGGATAGAGGTGTCACAGCGTGCCGTATCTGCGGACGAATAAAATCGGCAGTGCACGCCAGTTTTTATTTGTTGATTCGTCAGTATGGGTGATTCGATCAATAGTTTTTGAAAGAAAGGTGGGCAGATGACAGGAGTGTATAACGGATTGGTACTGTGACCACAATAAGTAAATTTAGGAATCTCTATCCTAATGACACACTGTTCAGCAGAAACTGAGATCTGACCGAGAGTTAAAAAGTCTGCCGATACTGGAGCTACTCTGACCGAACCCTTAGACAGTTGAATACGAATGATTAAATCTATACGGAACATTAAGTTTCTCCATGTTAAAATACGTCGTAAAAACATCGATCGTTTACCAACTTAAATGTGGAGAACGGAAAAAATTATTTACCACGAAAAAAATAGAACTTATTCAAACTTATTTATTTGGATGTAGCCTGCGATGCACAAATAACGTGTCATCGTGCCATACTTAGAAAGAGAGGTCAATAGAGAGGAACAGGCTATTTTATTCCATTGGGAGCTGCTTTCTGTTTGACTTGTCACTGATTCCACCCACCAAGTGAGATGACATGGATGCTGTCTTTATTGCTCTCTCTTTCCAGTCGTGTCACCGTACTTGTGCATTGCAATGTACCTCCAGATGTATACTCACTGACAAAGAAATCGCAACACCCAGAAGGAGATATTTATATTTAATATTGTTTTGGTAAAATAGAGGCTATAGTAAGGAGTACATGATTAAAATTTGATATAGTTTCGTGAATGTTTTTCCATATAAACTTTTTTTTTATCAATTTATATTGTAGTCGTTTTTCTACATTTTACTAAAAAACAAACTGTTACATGGGAATCCAAAATCGATGTTTAATATTATTAAAATGCCTAGAGTACTAGTACGCCGAATGTATCGCCAGCTAAGTGAATTTGATTTCGGAGAACAGTAGGCACAAGACGTGGAAGGGACACAAATGAAGTTCAACATCGACGTCTACATTTATGGCCTTTAGAGACCAATTTTCGAGATCTCGAAATTTGTCTGGTGAGTGGTTAGGAAAAATACCATCTTGTAGGCATCCGAAGGGTTTACCGCCACATAAGGTCTTATGGACCGCAGCGTTATCGACCCCATTTTGTGCTACCTCTGACCGCTGAGCATCCACAGTGATGCAGAGAACGATAACATTGGAATTTAGAATGGTATCAGGTCGTCTTTCCTGGTGAACTTTGATTCTTCTTGGGTGGACATGATGGGCGAAAAAGAGTTACACGACGTCGAGGAGAAAGACTTCAACCCCAATTTCATGTTGAGCGATATCTATACCGAACTGCAGGCGTTATGGTATGGGGTGATATTGCCCATAGAAGTAGGTCTTTGTTCGAGGCAACATGACAGCGCAACGTTATCTTCAAAACGTGGTGAAGCCGTATGTACTCCTTTACATTAATCGGCTCATGGATAACATATTTCAACGAGATAATGGTCGACTTCATCTTCCTCAAATTAGTTTAAACTTTTTTGAAGAGACCCGTGTGAATCTGTAGGCATGAGCGCCCACATCCCCAGATCTTTCGCCAGTAGATTATGTTTGGGATGTGATGGGTAGAAGGCTCGGAAATGTACCCAAGCCCCTACATAATTTGGAGGTTCTAAGACATGAAAAACAGGTAGCCTGTAGCTTGGGATATTATTCCTCTAGAAGAAATAGACCACCTGTTTGAATCAATGCCAAGACGTGTTGGAGAGAGATAACCTCAGTGTATAGACAAATTACTATCTAACTTAATAATAAACAAAATATGCTCCTTGGTATTTTTTTATTCAAAATTTAATCATTTACTCAATATTATAGCACCTCTGTTTTACCAAAACAATATTAAATTTAAACATCTCCTTCTGGGTGTTGCCATGTCCTTGTCAGTGAGTATATATCCTCTAATTGATATTTGTGAATTACAAGCGATCTCAACAAATATATGTTCTGAAATTCAAAATGAATGAGGACAGAACTGTCAATTACCCCCATTTTTGATAATTCAAAATAGATTTGAGAATAGTTCTAACCATGGACTTCCGGTGAAGATGGCGGGGCAGTCACATGTGTAAATAGCTAGTTAGTTTTAAAAATTAGATTAAAGAAGTTAGAATTAAATTAAAAATGAAGTAATATTATAAATTGGCGCTTGTTCGTTAACTATTAGTTAACCCCATGACAACTAGTTTTGTTATACGGTATAAAAAAGTTGTGTATGATAGACGCTGTTAGAAGCGAGAGACGCTCAAGAAGTGAAAATATTTTACAAGTGAATTAGTTATACAAAGACGTTAGATAAGAGAGGGGAGAATTACAAAGGAAAAAGAGTTTAGTTTAGCTGGAACTGCAGAAGTCACCTCTTCTAATTCGAGGCTGGCTAAATGCTTATCATCGAAGGCCACAAACCAACCAACCAATCTAGTTCCAGTTTATTTCTGAACGATAGTTCTGGCATCTCTGGTTTTTATTTTTTCAGAGTTCTTTTGGAATGACACCATATAAACTTCAAAGTCTGTATATTTCAAAAAGTCCAAACGTTTCAAGGTCTAAATTGACTCCGTTTTCAATGGTATTAACACAAATGAATAACATTTTTGTTCATATGGACTTGAACATTTTCACAAAGAAGCTAAATTTTCAACCTAAAATAATTTAATGTTGTAAACAATTTTAAATAATATCTGGTTGGTTAAATAAACAAGGTTAGTGTAGCAAGGCATGGTTTCTTTTTGGTACATATATGAATTTCAGTACTTGGTAACTTTTATGCAGGGGACCCAATAATAGAAGCTACGTTACTTGTTTTCGTTGTGTCTTTGCACAAAATCCATTTTTTTAAACATGACACATTATGGATCAATTACCAGTTATTAGTCATAACGAGGGATTGTGGAATGTAAAACTTAGGATACTGACAATAACCAAAATCATTGCTCCAATGCTTTCCATTTATAGTGTTTCATGTGGCTTAAAACTTAAGCTGTGAATACGCGATTACTTCTTGCTCTTGGTTTTTATATAGAAATATAATATGCTTTTTTTCGTTTTTTTTAATTATCTTCTCATCTTATCAGGTCTTTGTAGAAGTCGTTTCGTTATTTATTTTGTTGTTGTTGTTGTTAGGCTACTCTTACACTTAACTATATGCAAATGCTTAAGTAACAAATCACATCAAATATTAAAAAATAAATGTAATAGAAAAAAAACAAAAAACTAAGGGAAGAAATAAAACAAAACAGAATATGATACTAAACCAAGAAAAATAAAACATTTAAAAAAATATATAACCGACTTCTACCTATAACTAAAAAGCTAAACATAATTATAACAAAATACAACTCTAGCAAATAAATAACTGATTCAATGTTGTTAGGTACCTACCCAGAAAGTAAAAACTGTAAACATTAGAAGGTGCTCATTTTGTACAAATTAATTACCTACCAATCTAGTATATTTTGAAGCCGGTGCCAAGCAAATCTAAAATCCTTCATTGCGTACTTATCTACTAATTCATCAAACTTGATTGTTGCTTGACACCGACTTCAAAAATATACTAGATTGGTAGGTAATTAATTTGTACAGGATGAGCAACTTTTAATGTTTTTTACTACCTGGGTAGGTACCTAACAACATTGAATGTGCTAAGTATTTGCTAGAGTTGTATTTTGTTATAATTATTTTTAGCTTTTTAATTATAGGTAGAAGTCGGTTATATATATTTTTTAAATGTTTTATTTTCAACTTTTTAGTATTTTTGAACTCAGGTAGTTTTCATTCTTTATTTTTTATTTTGTATATATAACCTTAATAGACAGAACCAGGTAACATCGAAAGCCTCAAAATTACACAATGATACTTTCTCATTTAAATTGACAAGTAAATCTTTACGAACAAAATGTACTAGTACGCGTTTACTTAATAAGCCCAAAATATATTTATGCCTTATGGACTACGCCATGTAACCTTTTTTCAACTTTTTTTGACAACCCTCTATAACTATAGATAATTCCTCTCCAACCTATGTACCAACCATCCTGTACATAGGACTGCCCACGGACAAGCATAAATTTGTTAGCTGCCCTCTATAGGACGGAGTAGAATCCATCCCATATTTACGGAGTCAAATCCGTCCTATATTTCAACCATAGTATATAACTCCTTGTGGTCTAGCCCATAAATTAGTTCATTTTTTACATTTTATATTATCGTCCTGTGTAACATTAATTCCTCTCCACACTTTATGCAACTTCTTATGGGCTATAAAAGAAATTATTTTTTAATCACACTGTATAAATAAATTATATTTCAACTGCAGCATATATTTCAACCATCCTGTATATGATTTGCTTATGTCCACATAATATAACAGTTTTTTAATCACCCTATATAATTTTAATTTCACTTTTTTTCCAACATTTTTATACCACCAAACGTCCAGTCCAACCTATATTAAAACTATCCTGTATATACGGCTGCCTACGGACCACTATCATTCTAGTCCGTCCTATATTTCAATCATCATATAAATGCAACTCCTATCACTTGACTTTGTGATTTTGTTTCCTGTAACCAAACACCCTGGCTATAAACGTACCAAATAGCAGCTTAAAGTTTGACATTTGTTGTCACTGAATTTTCTATTAGGCCGGGAGAATGTGACAACCAAAACCACCGTCTTCGCAAAATGGAAAAATTGGCATTTAAATAGGTATTTGCCTGGTATACAAACAAAACGAGTTTGGTACTCATTGATTTACGGAACCGAAAATACTATGCTTTACTACCTATATGCTTGAGATGTACATAGAAAATTTTCAAATTCGCAATTAAAACTTCCAGTGCCTAAAATTACCGCACTATTACGTTGGAAATAAAATATTTATGAGGAAATGTCCGTTATGTCATTTTGATGAAATTTTTGATAAGAATTGTGGAATTTTCGGCGATTTTCTGCGAGAAGAAATCAGGTAACATACATACAAAAAAAAAGCGAAAAAAAAATACGCGACGAATTGATAACCTCCTCCTTTTTGGAAGTCGGTTAAAAACAGATAGCTACAACATAGAATATAATAAACTATTTGTCAAAATTTGATATTAAAATGAATGATTTATTAAGCACTGATAACGTATATACAAAAATGTATATAGTCATGTGCACACGTAGACATACTTATACATATATATATATACATACATATACACATATAATTACATATACACACTTATACACACACATATTCGTACATTAATATAGACTAGTCCAGCAACTGTCTCTTGATGATCTTTTTGAACACAGTATTGCTATTTTCTTTGTTGACTTGATTGATTTTGTTAAAATGATTTATTGCATTGTAAGTGAAGCTTCTTTGATACAAGGCTGTACTATGGCGAGGCATTGTTAGTTACCATTTCCTCTCGGAATAAGTTTTTCTTTTAGGTATGAAGGAATGGACGTGGTAGCAATTTTATGTACTAAAGTGAGTAGATGGTAGCTGAATTGGTTATTAAATTTGAGCCAATCTAGTTCTTTTATTTTGCTAGTTACGTGACTATATCTACGCAGACCAAAGACAAATCTACAACAATTGTTCTGTATTTTCTGTAATTTAGTTTTTGATCTCTGGTCAAGACAAGGGTAGTATAGAACTAAAGAATAATTTGTTAAGGATAACACTAAATTTTCAGCCAGCTTTTTCCGGGTTTTAAAATTCAGTATATGCCGACTTCTATACGTCTACATCTATATCGTTATGTTATTTTGTTATAAACAATATTTTTTTATTAATGATAAGTAAATTTATTAAAGCGGTATAGCATATAGTTTTACCTAGTTATAAAACTTTACTCATTAACAATAAACCCGACAAAATAATAAATCTTTAAAATTTCCTTCTTCACAACATCTTCAGGAGAATTACTTCCTTCCTTTCCGATTACATTTTTTCAAAAGCTCGAAATGATATTATCCGTCGTTAGCTGCGTCAACGAACTAGAATCCTTATCTGCAGACGTACGTATGTACTCATTTCTCTTTGAAATCCAATATCGATTTAAAGATAATCTGATGACCTTAGGGGGTGAAACGTAATGTGAGTACATGCACCACAGTTCATACCAGACAATATCACTCTGGGGATGCGGAACTTAATCATCATAAAAAATGGAAATATCACTCCCTCTTACTTTCAGACACAGGGAAATAAAATTACCTAAAGACGTTGCTCAGCAGGAGTGATAAATTGTCTTTTGGGGGTAAACCAAGCTATAATCTAACAGCGGTTCGTTGGGTTATTATGATCGGGTAAAATACACACTAGCTGTGACAGAAGAATAAATACACGCAGAATCTTTAATAGAATTATGAAATCGTTTTTCATTATATTGATCCTTAGTTTGTATCAAATTTATTCGTCTAAGTTAATTCAGAAAGTAGCAATACAGTCATGGTTAGTGAGTAAAAGCTGGAGAAGGGCTCTGCTGTCCTAGCTATACAGTTGGTTGTAATTCTCCACACGAACTAAACTGAACAGATATTCTGAAAATTTTAGTACCGAAATTTTTGTCTCTAACCTCTCTATCCAAGAGTTCTTTTCCAGGATTCAATTTATTCAACATATGTATTAATACTGGAAATTTTAGTTTCGTTGGACTTCCAGTTTTTTCTGTATATTGTTTAATTTTTGGTTTCCCTGTTGAATTCCAAACACCGCACATTTTCTGGAGTTATTTGACCAAACGAAGGTTACTAACACTGCCTGATAAAATTTACGATGAACTTTTTATATTTCTTCACTGTTGTCACATATGTGACGCATTTCTGAAAAACATTTCGAAAGATTCCAGTCAAACTATTTAAGCTCTCATTGCATAAAAGGCACGAAAGGACTTTATAACTTTGGAAAGCACAGGAATTCTGTTCATGGTTAACCTTGAAATCTCATTCTCATATCAATCTATCAACGTGCAATGGACCGACTTTCGCATGCAAATTTTCAATCACTTATGGATAGAGCCAGATTTTTGGAAGAAGGTAATTTGTGTTGATGGGTCCAATTTATCCTAGGACTGTTTGTTCAGTCGTCATATTGGTCACTTTGAATTTCAACGTTTTTGCTCTTGTCATTGACAATCACCTGTGCATAACACAATAATTTGGCGTCAAAAAGTAATTAGCAACTTCAGGTCAAATGTGAACTCATGCAGCCTAATAAGATCCAAGTAAGATTAGCTGAGGTCATTTACGGAGAAAAAGACCTTTTGGTGACAAAATTAATAGCAGAACAAAACCAACATCAATGTGTTCTAATGATAAAACATGACTAATTGACATAAAATTCAATATTTTTTGTCTATGCGTTTTTGTTTTATATCAAAAAAACCGCGAAAAATCGGAAACAATTTAGTGTTTTATCTTTTACACCAAATCCAGCTATGAAACCATGTTTGCTACTATAGGCAATGTGGAAGAGACATGAAAAACCTACAAAATGAGCTACTATATGCTCAATTTCGTTAGTTGGTTTCTTAGATAACGGAATCTTTACCGGAAATTCCAAAATAATAAATAACTGCTTATATATATTTTTTATTGTATAGCTAAAACATACTTATTAAGTGAAGGGATAGATCTTCTCATACCCAATTCATGTTCTAAAAATAACTACTGTAACCCCGTTAATTTTTGCAAAATTTCAGTGAATCCTATGGAAGACATATTTCTTTGAAAGACTATATTACCTCACCGGAGGACCCTATATTATAAATAAACCACCAATGAAACGTGGAAGAGTTGATCTCGAGACCCCTCATCTCACTTTTTTTCAAAATTTGAAGTATAAATACATATAAGTACCGAAAATATTTAGCCATTTCCTATAATTTTTCTGGACGAGTCCATTCGAAATTGCTAAGGAGTGGTACTTTTGTAATTATATCCTTGGAGTAAATAATCTTAATTCAAATTTTCATTTGAAGCAGACACATTTAAAGAACCTACTATTCCTTTGTTTACACTTTCAGTACATTCTATATATTATTTTTATATTAAAATGAATCGCTGATACAAATTGATAATAGAAAAAAAAAGTCAGTCTTCAATTAGTTAACAACGCAATTTTTATGTTGTTCAGTTCAGATAGCTATTAAGAATTTTTTTATTAATAAATACTAATTAATGACAAGCCAAATTTCTTAAAATATATATGTTTTGATCTTTTATTGAAACATTTACAAATGGAAAAATCGCTTGCAGCAGCCTTCGCATTTTGCATATTATGATTGCTCCGTCATTATCATTTATGGCTAAATGGAGTTTAGGTATTCTATTGCTAAATTTAGTACATAAATTCATATTATCCAAGAAATATAAATATGTATCTGCTTAAAATTAAAATTTGCATTAAGGTTATGTATTATAAAGAAGCACCCCTTAGCAACGAGGTAAAAAAATCTTCATCTAAGAAACCATTTTTATTAATTGGCCAACCACAAGTTACATTATTCATATTAAAAGCAGCATATAAAGCATCTTTAGCAAAATGAGCCACATTATAAATTGTGACGTTTCGCCAGGGTTCGAAGTCATCCAGTCATTCATGCTAGCTCTATACCGAGTTTTGAACGTTCCGAATACGGTCACATCGAGGGGTTGCAGGAGGTGACTGAAGTGAGGTGGAAAGGTTGGTGTAGATATTCTGATGTTATTTGCTCGGGCATACAGCACTACATTAATAGTTGCATGTGTCATGTTTGTCGAGGATTATTAAAGCCAGTTATTCAGCACTAGACTTGGCGAAATTAACAAACCAGACACATTTGCGACACCCATAGGCTCGTAGAACCATTTTCAAGCATAAATTCCTTAAAATGAACACGCGGAAATATTTGAGAAACCCAGCGAGCCACGTTCTTTTGAGCTGATTTGACCTACTCTCTTAACACCAGCTTGTGCAACTATCTTGGGTGCATTAGTGTCCTCATCTAAGTTCCATATCGTATTTGGAGGAAAATTATGTTTTAAGTAACATTTCTCTAAATTATCGAAAAAGTTTTGAACAATGTGTCTATTAAAGCTCCTAGTTCTTATTAGTGAAGTATTCTCTAGTTTTCTTAATTTCAGTGAATCATGCCTTTTTAAGACACCCTTCTAGACTAGCTGTATTATTTTCTTCCCAAGAAGATGGTATAGTAACATTTAAACGAACAGTATACTGATATGCTATTTCTCTGACTTGTTTAGTTGTCAAGCCATGGCACATTTTTGCGCAGGTCTTTAAGTAATCTGCCACAGTACATTCTTGGTTTACAGTGAAAACTTTTTTTTTGCCAATGTTTGGTTGATGAACAAATGAAGTACATTCAGAAGCTTTAGCTTTTGCGACCAATCTCTGCAAATGAGATTTGCTTGCATTAACTATCTTCGCAGCCGGTCTCACAGAAATGTTTTTTGTAAGACTTCATTAACTGCCTTTTCAATTTTGTGTGCATCGGTAGGCGTTCTCTTTTTAAGTGGCACTTTTGAGTCTGAAAAAGGCGTGAAAATTTTATAAGAAACCTAGTGCAAAATAGCAATCTTGAAATGGACAGTCATAACCGTTTGTTGTGTCCCTTTCATATATAGCATACAAAAATTAAAAACATAACCACGAAATCTACAACATTAAATTAAAGTTCACTGACCTTATGGTCTCTTATCTGTGGATGCCCAGTTTATCTTCAATCAGTTGAGGGGAGCGCAACTGATGAAGGTTCTCGACTTGAAACAATATATTGTCTTGCGTTCAGCGGATTGAAACATCTCGAAAAGTATCATTAAATAAACCAAAAAGTTTTAACATGTGCCCTAAAACGCACCTTTAGGAAGTTCTATATGCCCTTAAAAGAGCTCAAACAACACTGTTGTTTTTTTCTGTTATTGACAAATGGTCGAAAATAAATAGAAAAAAATGTATGGGTCCTACATAACTTTTTACGTTAAATAACACAGTAATAATAAATAAGCGTCCTATATAGGTGGTGAAGGGAGTTTTCAGCCCTTAATTTTTTTTATTTCAATTTTTTACAATTTTCACTACAGATTTAAAAAAACAATTAGAGAAAGAAAATATTTTCACGTAAAATTGTTAAGATGTTGTAAATCTGTAGAGAAAATTGTAAAAATATTGAAATAAAAAAAATACGGGCCCAAAACCCCCATTAATGAATCTAACTAGGACGTTTATAATTTTCAAGTCGAAAAAGGGAATATCACATATTATTTAATATAAAAACTTATGTAAGGCCCATTCATTTGTTTCTATTTATTTTCGACCGTTTTGTCCAAAACAAAAAAAAAACAGTTTTGTTTGAGCCCCTTTAACGGGCATTTTAAGGCACATGTTAATACACAATTTTTGAGTTATTTTAATGAGTTATATATATAGAGAGCAAAAGTTTGGAGCCCTATTTTAGAAACACCAGCTATGATCTTTCAAAATATCTTTAGTCTATCCTGATTGGACTAGCCTGGTTAAAAATATTTGTTTAAATTAACTAAATTACATACCTTCAAAAATTACTGATTCTTAAGTTTTCATCTTAAGCACATATATTCTTAACATCATAAACTATCATTTTGAAGTAGATTAATAATTTAGTTTTAGTTCAGATTTTTTGTAAAACATCAACTTTTTTCAGTTTTTCTGAGGTTTCTAGGTCAAAAAAGATACAAATAGGACCTATAAATGCTCATTAAGATTGATTTCTGAATCTTTATAGCTTTTCCATTAACGGCATTACAATCTTTTTATTAGTGTTCATACAATAAGCACAAACCAAAATATATTAATGGTTAACTTGATTTTATGATTGAAATATTTTACTTTTGTGTATTTTCTGCTAAAATCGCATCAAGTATTCTCTATAAACTGTTTCTGAAGTATAATTGTTGTTAAATTTTATGTCCCAAAATTACTCATTTTTTTCTCTATAGACTGATGTAACGTAATTATAACACTGAAACTGATTCTTTATAAAGTATTATGATGGTATTCAATATTTTCGTGTTTCAGTTGTAAATCCAATTAAATGGAATTTTATTTTATATTTTTTTTACCAATATTATCCTTTTAATATCATCTTCCTGCTGTTTGCATATTGTTGAGAAAATAATTTAAATCCTACTGGAAACACGGCCTCACACACAATATTTATAGACCTGGGATAAAGTATGCTCTATTCAATGTATTAACCCGATTTTTGTTTATAGCTAAGTGTAAGCGAGCTTGTGAAAAATCATTTCCATAATAACTTCTTCACACATGATGCGGCGCTCTACTCGAGAATAATAACAAACTGAGCACACAGGAAAATAGGAAAAGTTAGCCGAATCCTCGTAGACATAATGGTATAGTGTGTCAGCGTGAAAACAGCCAGCTTTCCGGCAGCACGGCCTGGAGTTTTAGCCAGCCGACTGGCGGATACCGAAAGTATCCCCAAATGGATTAAAACTTTTACGATCTACCGCGGAAACGGAATAACGTATGATAAGTCGTAATCTTTCACAAAACTTTCGTTTACAAAACTCCATTGTGGAAAGTGTTTACTGGAGTTATGCGACTCTATAGTTTTCTTTTAACGCACAAGATTGTTTTGTGTGGTTGTTTAAACTTTCGGCTGCCGCAAGAGAACCGAACTCATTACTAAGTGCCACAAATTACTGCGCAATGTTTCCTAATGTTTGTTGTTGACATGTTTAGGCATTCGTATATTTCGTGAGAAGTTTTAACCTGCATTTTGATATTGTGGCGAATAAATTTCGCCCTCATGACAAGTTTTATGTTTTAATTTTCGGAATAGTTTTTGCCTCGCGAGACTTTTTCATGGGCTTTCGACTTTTAATGGGGGCAATGTCGACCCCGCATTACCAGGCATTTTGTAGAGGTCCTACAGAGTTTTAGTTGGTAGGCAATTTGCTTGAAAGGATCACGTTCCAAAGTTTTAAACATTTTGTTTGGCTGTGTTAGGAGTTGTTAGTGGAAAGTGGAGTTGCTTTAGAGTTACATTGCCTTGTTGCCCTTTTAACAGAATTAACCACCGGAAAAAATATTCTGTTTTACACTAAAAATTAACCAATAATTTACTAAATTTGTACAAATTGTATACACAATAAATTATTTTTGATCTTTTGTGCATATACGCTATTATTTACTATATTTGAAACTATAAACATTAAAAATATTAAATATTAAAATCAAAATAATAGCACCAAGTCTGAGGTACCGTAATAAAAAGTATACAAGGTGTATATAGTATGAGTACATATATTTTCGGATAGTACACACCAAATCCAATAAAAAAAAACTTCAAACAATCTTTTAACTGTTCAGTACTCATTTCAGATTACACTGAAACCCATTAATTAATTCATGCTATTGTTTGTGTAGGGCACGGACTAAGAAGATATATACTTTAGAATAATCTCGACCGACATTCGAAAGGGCACACAGTGATTTTCAACAAAAAACTGCACCAAACTGCACAGTGGTGTCCAATTTTTGTTTAAAAATCTCACTAAACATAACCACTTAACACGTCACGTTAAAAATGACAAACTGAGTGTAAACAGACGTCGACGGAATGTTGCATTATATTCTCGGTCCAATTTCGGCAGAGTTATAATTGAATTTGAACACCCACAACGGTTTTTCAATATTAGTCTGCTTTAAGAAACCATATAAACTCATTAGAATCTAATTCTGAAGCTGCATAATAATTTTGAAGGCAATTTTTTATGTTGCAGACTGTAAAATTGGGTGTGAAATTATAAAAATTTATGTCAACATATCTAAGCCAGCAGGAAGGTTTTAAATTAGACGAGTTTAAGGCCTGGATTTCGATTTGTTCCATGCAAGTGTTAGGAAGTACTGAAGAAAGAGTTGAACCATTCAGGGCCCCACGTACTTATTTGAACAGAGTGTTTTGAAATAAAAAATATGTGTTAGTTTGAGGATGTCAGAAGAGATATTGTGTTTTGTTTTTTGAATATCTAACGTTTCTGAAATGGGGACTTTGGTGAAAAGAGTTAGAACATTGACTAGGATCATAATATCCAAACAGGACACTATATCAACTTCGAGGACAGTATGACTATCATATCTCTTAATTACCTTAGGGCATCCACTATTCGCGAAGCTATAGAAATAGAGAAAAGCTATAGAAATAGAGAAAAGACCCCTCAGATTAAACAAAGCAGACACGCCCACTAACACCTAACCAATCACAACACAGCCCCTTCATCACGTGGCATCCCTTTCCAACCAACTGATAACTATGAATAAAAAAAGCAGAACAGATTCACATTCAGTTCAGTTACCTAGTGACTCTGAAGCCCGGAGTTTGTTCCTGACACTGAGACTCTTTTTCACTTTTGACTCCTGATAATGGCTCCAAAGCAGGAGTCGAAACGTCGAGCATTTAATAAATCCAGACACGTTCGTTTCTCACCTGGAACCTAGCCGAGTTCATAATAATTACAACGGGAGCCTCTCATATATATATATATATATATATATATATATATAATAGAGAGAGAGAGAGATAGAGAGAGAGACAGAGAGAAAGCGCTAGCGAGAGAGAGAGAGAGAGAGAGAGAGAGAGAGAGAGAGAAATAACAGATGTAAACGACGATGGGCAATATAAAAGCAAAAAAGAACAACGAATGGACAAGAAAAACTAACAAGCTTGGAAACAAACGATATTTCTGCAAGGAATCGCCTCTCCATAGTTGGAACCGTCCCTGCTCCTCTGTTGGCCATTCGTATGTGAATAGTATATTGAATTATTGAGCAGTTTTTATTAGTTTCACAGTTACCTTAAATTCTCCGTACTTTATAAGAAGAAAAAGGAGTAAACGATTACTTAAAATGGAATACCTATTGTGTCAATCCAAACACTCATCTTTCATTGTTTGGATATAAAACTCCTTTCTCCAATAATCATAGATGTTATTACTACAGATAATTCGCCTTTAGTTCTAAAGCTTGCTCATTATTATTAAATGCATATTTACTCAATTGCGCCTCAGAAAATTGAAAACGAACCGACTGTTTCACGTATTAGTAATTCAAAGAGTATTTAGAAATTGACTTATAATTTCTAAATACCAAGTGTGAGACCTTTTATCGCACAGAGCGTTAAAAGTATTAAACCACACGATTATAAAGTACCATATTGAATGACGAACTTCTTAGAAGAGCTCTAAGCATATAATTTCACTTCAGCACTCCATTCCATTAATTCCCTATATTTCTCAATTCCTTACTATAATTTCCACTTTGAAAGTACCGAAAATTGAATCGCAAAGTATGTGTGGAGTAATTAGCCTAATATCTTATCTCTGTCGTTCTAAAATTGTTTTCGAGAGGGAGTTTTCCTAATTTGCCGCATCAGTTTGAGAGATTTTATTTAAAACTTCTCGTGACAGATGGTTGAAGTGCTTAAATTACCACTTTAGGATTTCCCGTTGAATGAAGTTTCGTCGGGGAAACTTTCTGCGGGAAACAATATATAAGAATGTTGTCATGGAGAAAGTTTAACGAAATTTTATTAATTTTTCTCAATTATGTGAAATGGAAATCTTCCGACCATTAGCTGGAGCGAAGAGTCATGAAATTTTGTAACTAGTAAGTAAGTAAGTTTTTATCTAGTAAACATTTAAAATATCGTAGAATTTCTTTCGATATTTATTATATGTGTTAGAACAATTAACAGCTATTACTGAAAACACTTCTTTCCTTTGTGTGAATATTTGAGCAGTTTCTGAATAAGGGACTCTTATTATTCGTCATTTGATCCTCTTGGAGCTATACCAATCCGGAAATTCTCTGATTTCAGATTTGTTCTTAGAGACCAGTTCCCAATAAATCCAAGGGTTTGAAAAAATCGCCGCAAATCAATCAACTATATCGGCAGATGGTTGTGCCAACTTTGGATTCTTGTTTGGAAAGGTTATAGAGTAGACGACGCAGAGTAACGAGGCGGTAGAGGTAGGCTGAAAGCATAGGCGTGGCGACGGTACCCATACTAGTTTTCAGATGGGCTCCGAAATTGAGGTGAAAACCACCTTTTTTTGGTCACTTAAAGCTATAAGAGATTACTATTTTACGACTTGTGATAATTTATAAGCAGAGTAAGTACCATTTTAGCAACTGATGACAATAAAAGCTTCATATTTGTATTATTTATAAAGAAAATTACAGAAAAAGTTAAAGGAGCGGAATATAAGGAATGGTCAACTAGACCAAAAACTAGGGAAGTCCAATTCAACAAAAATATATTAGACTATTCTCGCTGGGGGCATAGAGCACATGAAATGGGAACTACGGAATTGACCTGAACAAAGCTTGCCACCCGGAGACAGCCAAGTCTATACTATTGATTTATCATTGATTTATCAATCATCAGAATGGTAGAAGATTGTAATTCTGTCAAGACTGCGGTAATTTAGTCGCTCAGGATGCCTTCTATATCAAAAACAGTCAAATTGGGTAGCTGAAAACAACGAATCGATGCTAGTACATGGTGAGGCATAAGCACATCTGATATAGGTGAATTTCTCATCAGATATCAATAGACAGCATGGGTTCAGGTTTTCAGGTGTCGATTCACAATAAAGTGATATTTTTGGAGGATTACTAACTTTTACTGCCTAGATTCACTAAAAACGGTAAGGCTTCTGTTAGAGTCTCTGCGAAATATTTTCTCCCGGGGTTACAGAAATTTTATAGTTAACTGAGGGCAGTGGCAATGTTTTGGGATTAAAAAATGCGAAAAACAATAGGTATACCTTGCACAGATTAATAAGAAGTAAAGAAGATCTCTTTAGCTACTAAAACCGAAAACTCCTTCCGTGTACCAGTGATTCACTGTCTGTTATATAGAATCTGGCACTGGCGCATTTGTAAATATTGTCCAAATATAGACTAAAATTGTAAGGCACTTGCCCAAGGTATACATTGAACGACAGACCTAGATGGGGGAAACATCATATGGAATTTATTATTACCCTTTATGTCAACCCTACTTTTCATTGTAGTATATATAATTTATTAAGAGAGTTGCAATTTATTAGTGTCTATGTTCTTGGAGATTATAGTGAGCAACAAATTAAATGCTGTTTAAAGTGTTTTATTATATATACTGTTAATTCTATAGGGCAATAGGCTTTATTTTCTTCTTCATTCTTATTTCTTATATTTGAATTGATGCATCTCGTTCTTTAGTATGTCATTTATATGAGCCGAATATTATTTCGGAATAATTGTTAAATTTTCATATATACCGATTATATTTTTTTACTAATTTTCTAATTATGAAACCTGTCATATATTGTCTTTAGTAGTTTGCACACATGTCCCATAGTAAGTACCTGGATTTAACTGCTATACATTCTTCATTCTTGCCTCATATTTCCGATAGTTTGGTGATGACTATTTTATCTTATTGAATTCTTTATCTATTACCATTGTTGTTTTACTTTGATAGCCTGCTACAACCTGGTGATCTTTAGTATACCCTTGCTTGTATCCTTTTCTAGCCGCTACTCTGGTCATGGAATGCTAAACCGTCAGAGATTTGCAACCCTGTATACGTTATGGTGATTTTGACGTTTGTGTCTAAGTGACGGGTATTTAGACTTTTGGAACCCTATTTTTGCCAAGTGGTTTGGAAAGTTTTGGTTTCGGGACACATCTCTTTCCTGGTATTCAGACGCGAGAAGTAGCCGACAGCAAACAGCGGACTCCTAACTCGCTACTCCAATGGAGGGAGATAGGTATTAAATAATTAGTTAACATCTTCCTTGAAACAAAATTTTGTTGATCAGTGTCTTCAATACTAAATTAATTAAATCAATGTTAAGACGCACTAGTGTCCTTTGCGTTCTATTAAATGTATATCAATGGAGCATTTCCAATTTTGCAAATGCTATACATATTTCTATGTTTTTTCATAATTTAGTGTTTTGGTGGCTTGAAAATTACAACTGGGGATTGTTTCGTTTCCGAAAACGGAAACAGAAAACTTAGTGTTGATGCCACTAGTATTCAGTTATTTGATTTTGGAATTTTTAGTAGCAGACGGATTAAAAACTGGAACAAGTTTGATGAAGTAGTAGAAAAGTACGCAATGAAGGATTTTAGATTTGCCTGGCACCGACTTCAAAATATACTAGATTCGTAGGTAATTAATTTGTGCAGAATGAGCACCTTTTAATGTTTACATTTTTTACTTCCTGGGTAGGTACCTAACAATATTGAATGTGTTATTTATTAGCTAGAGTTGTATTTTGTTATAATTATTTTTAACTTTTTAGTTATAGGTGGAAGTCGGTTATACATTTCTTAAAAATGTTTTATTTTGTAGCCTAGTTATCTTTGATCTAACTTTGGCTGCATCCTGTTCTAGCCGCTACCTTGGTCACAGAACGGCATACAGTCGGATTGTCGAAGATCTGAAGCCTTGTTTGAATTATGGATATTTAGATGATGGGTGTTGAGACATTTGGAACTCTATTTTCGCAGGCGGTTTAAAGAGCTTTGTAGTGCGATATCAGGAGAAATAAATGGCTGTTGCATATGATTTCTGGACATGGCTGATATTGGGATATGGGGAATAATGAGGTAAGGCTACCTAGATAATAGAGATGTTCTTACCTGCTACACCTGTGGAGGAAGCCTAGCCATTACATAATTAGTTAACACATTCCTTAATACAAAAGATTCTTCTTCATTGTCTTCAATAATAACTTAATAAAATATATATTAAAATGTATCAGGCTCCTTTATCCTCTATCAACTGAGAAAACTTCGTAAATGCCAAACATATTGCTATGGGTAATTTAGTGTTTTGGTGACTTGTAAATGTTCGAAAATGATAACATAGTGTTGAAACTAATCACGTAATTTCTAAAATACAACCTCGATATATAAAACAGAGGAGTTTGTGTTACTCCCACTGGTATGAAGTATTCGATTTTGCATTTTTAAGATCGCAGATTATAACGTATTAAGCATTCTCTATTCAATAATAACAGATCATCATTGTCGAAATTAATGAAAACGATACTCAAGGCTTAGTCATTACTATATAGGTACTGAGAGACAAAATCAATTAGAATGTTGCCAACTAAAGTTAGGTTAGCTCGGTTATATGAGAGCGTAAGCGGCGTTGAATATTGCTTACGCCGTAAATGTTGAACATAACAAATGATGATTGATGATGATAGATTAACATGTTATATCAATCATTTGTGAGCAAAGAAAAGAGCGTAGAGTGTCGGGATTCATCCTTCGACGGGTGTATTGTACGTTATTTACTATTATTGGGTCTTCGTCGTCGGTTAGATGGTTGTTTGCTTAAAGGGGTGCATGGCGTTTAGTTAGCTGAAAGATTCTCTTTAAATTATACCCTATTTGTGGTTCAGGCAACCTATTGATAGGTGGTTTATTCTTTAATTAAGTAATGGATTGAACAGAACGTACAAACGAATTTTCTTGAAGGACAGTTTTAACCATATTTTTGAAACGAAAGCTTCTTAATGGGAAACAAATTAGTGTGGTAGAGAAATGCAGCAATTGCTTATATTTTTGGTATAGATTGTTTATCATATTATTAAATTTTGTTCCGACACCACACTGTCCTGATCTTGAAACTGTCATACAAATTTCCTGACACGAATCAGTTTATATGTTAAAAGTATCTCCTTTATAGAAATTCAATTAATTAGAGTGGGGAAAGGGGGTTAAGACGGGTAGCGAGGTATGATGGGGGCCGTGACAAAACTGATGACAAAATGTGACTAAACAAGTTCTTTTGAGGCCATCTGATGGTTGTTAGCAGAAGCTGTTAGTGTCATACAAAGTTTGTTCGAAGGGGTAAATGTTGCCAGTTTATATGTATTTTTTTTAGATTATTAGTGATTTTATCTACTTTTTCACTGAGATCAATTGCGTTACTGCTCATAATATGATGATGAAAGATGAGTGTGTATTTCGTTCCGGCTTGCTCTGATTTATAACCTCAAAAATTTTGATAGAACCTGGAAGTCCACTTTGGGAAAGATGGAGTACCTACTTGCGGTCCAAGCCTGCTTGAGTTATTTAAATCTTCTTTTACCGAAATCAAAGGTAACAAATAAAAAGAATCTGAAAAAAAACAAATGAAACATCTAAACGAACCAGGAAAACTGACGAACAAGCTCAGACAGAAGACGTTTATACAGATCACTTGCCAGACTTACGGATTGTGGGAAGATTTTAATTATGCAAGAGTGGAAATTACATCCTATCCTATAGGTAGGGCAAGATGGGGAGTTTTAGTAATTATTCCATATTGATATTTCTATAAGAAGATTTTTTTTTGTTTTGACTGATTAGAAATTAAAGGAAGAAAAACTGTTATTGCAAGTTACTGCCTACATTGTTCGGAGGGTTTTATTTATGAAATAGCTTAAATAAACAAATATAACATCAAATTAATATACAGTACCTTCACAAAATTTGCTTTTCGTATAACAAACATTAAAATTATATGTTTGCGTCATTTTAAATTTGGGACTTAACATCTGTCATACGTCAGAAGTCAGCACAAAACAAAAACCCTTATGGATGGTAGCGACGAGTATGACAAACTAGAACTGCATAAAACAGATCGACGTTACCAAGTTTATAGGTTGTAAAGACAGAGAGATGACAAACTTATGTGGGGATTAAACTGAAAAAAAGTATCTAGCTGAAAGCATTAAATAACAAGAGATCAAGAATTAAGCAGAATGGCGGTATTGCAGAAAAAACGTATGATGTGAATTGCTAAATATAAAATAATTTTAATGTTAAACCACCGATTTTGTCTTTTTTCAATAAAAGGGCATTTATCTATGAAATATTCTAAAAACTTTCCTTTCTTACACGTTTTTTGTTCCCTTGCAAATACTTTTAAATTAAAAACTAAACTACACATTAGGATTAATACCTGAATTTTAACAAAATAGTTACATTTTAATTTTCCTGAAACTTATATCCATGACTAAGAATGACACAAACAAAACGAACCATAGACAGGGAGATAAAGAGAGACGGGAAGTATGTTATTTCGTAACAAGCTTTCGCTTCCATCTTTCAGTCTCGAATGACTGCCGCAGTTCTGTTTCTTGAGATACAGCAGCACTATAAAACATATATAATTGAAAATTATAAAAAGAATAGTAATGTGGCAGAATGCTGTGATGGAATGTTTTATGAGATATTACGTAAGATTATAAAATCTCATACCAATCACTTAATTCGTACCACATCTTTATCGAACTGACGCCACGCGCTTGATTTACGTTCTTCTAAATCAAAAACAGTTTAAACATAGAACTGATTGATGGACATTCTTCTTCAACTTCTTCCACAAGATGTGTGCCGCTCTCGTGAATGAATCGCCTTGGTTTCTAAAACCTTGTTAGCCAAATACAAATAGTTTTCTGGACATTAATTATGACATGGATTTAAGGGATCTAAGGTACGCTGAACATGAACAGTAAGCGACAACTTCTCTACAATAAACTTGTCGGCAACCACATCCAGGATTCAAATCTCTCTCCGATTCTGCTATTATTGGCCTAAATATGTACTACTAAGAAAACCTAAGATTTTAAAATTGATTTGTTTGACTTTTTGAGTATTTTTCGTATGAAGAAATCATCCAGAGAATTTTATCAATTCTCTACTCTATTCCCACTAACTAATATACTCTATTTATTTAGAAATAATATGCTGTTTTCTATAAAATATGCTTTTAAAACGTAAGTCTCTATTTATGACACCAATTATTCCCAACTAGAAAATGTGCAAGGTTAAACAGAGGAAGTACTATGGGCACCGGCCGTCGGTCTGCGTCAAATGTGCAGACAAAGTATCAGTTCCCCATTTGATTGCGTGTTCCGTTGCCCTCCGTGGGAATAGGCCGTAAATCATATCCCCTTCTCAGTAAAATTAAAGATAAAAAATAATAAAATTACTGAATAAAGTGTAAACTTTTACATTAAAAATTTGACAATTTGAATTGACGTAACTAAGGGCATTTACTTAACAAACAACAAATCAAATCAAATCAAAAACAAATCTTCTTTCAAACTAGAGGAATTTGAAAGAATTATGTTCAGAATTTTATGTGGCGGGACTTTGTTATAAAGTTAGCCTAAAAACACGATTAAAAAATGCAAATGTTTCAGTGATTCCATTAATGTCGTAAAGTAAATCCTATAAGAACCTTAGTTTTTATTTGTTGCCCTGCATATATCCAATTAGCAGTAAATTCTCAAAATTAATTTAACGTATTTTTAATGTCAAATTATACACTTGAGATAATTGCATGGCAAACTTATTAATGTTTTAATTTCCTTTAATTTCATTATGTTACTTTATAGACCTTGAGAACGGCGTCTGATATCTACCTTAAAGTGTTTGGAATAATTGAAATATACTAAATTTTCTGTAAGTGCAGTGCTTACATTATTGAAATCAGTAATCCTTATAATTGACTTTTCAATATTTCCTTAACTTTAAACTGTAACATAATAAGTATATACTATTTTGAATTGAGTTGATTATTATTTATATATATTTTTCTTATTTTATTTTTTGAGACACACTTTGGGCTAGCTAATTTGTTTTGGTTTGATTATATATTTTGCATAGTAATATTTTTATAATTTTATTATTCAAACTTTATTTGATTAATTTAAATTTTCAGGTTTTTTTAAATTTTACATATAGCATTCATACTCCTACCTCAAGGTGGTTCAACAGGTTATAATATTTAAAATTGATACTTACATTTTTATTTTCCTTATAACTTCTCTGCTTCTATTTTATTCCACTTATTCAACACTATTATTCATTTTATTTATTCAAAACCTCTTTAACTTTTAAATTTTACTAAATTGAAACTTTTATTTTTTCTTGAAAAGAATTTAGATGATACTCTAAGTATTCAAATGTTATTCCTGGCTCATTTAAAAAAATTAACACAACTTTCAATTTCAACTTTCAATAACATCCTTTATTAAACAACAAGATAAATTAATTAAAAACATTCAAACAATAAATCAACAAACGAAATCATTCCTAACTACTAAATATTTATGAGAAATTCCTCTTTTTATCCTATCATTTTAAAATTACAATTTGTTATTCTAATAAATAAATAAATAAATCAATTGTCACTTTATTTACATTTTCAAACAACTATTGTTTCACTAACCTTTTATTCCTTGTCGTGATTACAGTCCATTAGTTCCAAATCTATTGTCCATTATAACTTTTATTTTATAAACAAATCTTTATTATTGGTTCCCACTCCATATTTGTTTACCAATATTCCATGTTAACCATCTTGTTTTAATTTATTATTCATACAAATTAAATTAAATTATTATTTACCATTTCCTTCTTGTTTACTATAAATCGACAAATGCCATCTTTGTTGATGTTTTCAAATTTTTATTTTATATTCCAACCTAATTGTCATTTCATGTCGGTCAGATATGCACTACACATATACTTTACCGTACATATGAATCTTTAGACACTGCCAATCTATATGTCATTGGAATTGTTTTGACAATTTGTTTAACCGCACTTTTCACTGCTTAACCTCTACTAACAAGATTAAGGTTATTGAAAAGAAAAACATAACTTGCTCTGTGACTTGTTTTACCACAAAAATCAGGAACGAAAGAGACCGCTGTCTACAAAACGTAAGCTTATATAATATTTTAAAAACAAATGCCTGCTAGGAGCGTATTGTCTGGCCCGGTCACTCAAAATGGAACGTTTTCAATTGTTTTGGTGCGTTCACTAAATTTTCTTAGCCCATGTAATTCCCCATAAGAAACAAAAATTTTCTTTTTTCCCTTTTTAAATGATATTTTTCTGATAGCTTATTTTATTTTAAGAACTTTTTTATTCTTCTTCTCAACTTTTATTCTGATTTAAACAACTTTACCGCAAATTCTTGATTAATTGAAATTTAAGTTATAGAATTCTTTTCCTTATCATCTCTAATGTTCATGGAAAAATTTTCTTTTATTTTTATTCATTACTTTGTAATTTATTGACAAATTATTTTTTCTGAAAGTTGTTTACATGATGCTTTGCTTCCTAATTTATTTTATACTGTTGAAATTACGTGTATTTTTACTACTTAATATTGTTTTAGGTGTCTGGCATGGATTTTTATGTTTTCCTGACAATTTACAATGATTTCCAAAGATTTATATCAGAAGATATGCATCCTCGTTACAAGATGATTAATCAACATTTTCCAATTACATTTTATACCTAATTGTGAGTATCTACAGCTTAATTAATATTAAAATTATCTTAACTACACTATATATTACACATATTTTCCGTTTGCCCAAGTCCAGAGGGCTCATTTCCAATTTATTGCTCCTTTTTACGGGCTCGTTGGAATGGCTTGTATATCGAAATTTAAATTTAAAAGTTGTGCTGGCTTTCTTATTCAGTAAAGGGTTTTGTTAAGCCTTTTATATCATAACACCTGAATCTCAGTTAATTCTTTCCAACACTTATCATAAATTTCAAGTATAATTGCTTTATTAGTGTAAAATTTTCTTATTTATTTAATGTTACTGATGGTTATGCAACCTACATGTTCATTTCTAATATATTTTTAGTATAGAGTCTATTTTTGAGTCTATTTGATAGATTTCATTTCATTTTGATTTATGGCTATTTTAATTTCATAACAATACATATGGGACAGCCTTTCTTGAATTTCCTGAATAATATAAGGCAATTCTAAATTTGTGAACTCCTTGACGTCCCGGCTCCTGCCTTATCAAGAAACAAGGAAAAAATTTTAAAATGAAATATGGTCTAGTTCGAACTGGGGGCCTCCCTCTGCCTGCTCTTCAAGTCTCAGTAGAATAATGTTAAATGTGTTCCAGAGTCTAGATGGAAGTCTCAATCTGCTTACTTCCCAAGTTTTACTAGAAAGCTGAACTGAGTGTTTAATTTTTCACCTGGTTTCCACCTTTGTGAAATAAAATGATCACAAGAATATTTCAATCTTTATGAATGGTTTCAATACATATGTTGAAAAGTACTTTTAGTTTCCTTAGTTTCATCTCCCAAATAATTCTGAACTAATCCCAAATTCTACAGATTTTCTGTTTATATTCATTTTATGCCTTCTTTAATTTCTTCTAATGATATTTCAGGAATATTTTCTTACCCCACGTATTGTCTGTTCTGCTGGTTCTTGAACTTCTATTTCAACGTTGTCATATTTACACATTTTGTAGTAAATCTTTGTTATGTGTAATAATTCTTGTCGACCTTGGGTTACCGTTTCGGCTTCTCTTTCAAGTTAAATTATTACGTTTGCATCATTATTTAGGTGTCTCTTGAGTACTTTCATATCCTTATTGTCTGTCTTTGTATAATTCTTCGTTACCCTTAATAATATCTCTTAGCATTTCCTTTCTGATCAGTTTATAAATTTCCCTAATTTCTACTTCTTTCCTTTACACATTCTTAATAAGTTCTTCTCTTTTGTTTTTTAGTTCTTTAGTCTCCTGAACATTTTTTTCTTTTTTGCATATTTTCGATATCTCCATGACAGATTCTATTATAATACTTATAATTTTTTCTTTGTTTCCTCTAATTGACCTTGTTCCCAAGTGTTTTCCCAATTGGTTTTGCTACTGATCTGCACGTTATTTAAGCGTTTCTCTATCAACTTCTGTGTAATTTTGGTGTATCATTTTACTTGTTTCAATTGAGATGCACATTGGCTCTAACCATTCGATGTTTCCACTTGTCGGGAAGCGTGCACATTATATAGAGCTCAGCTTACAGCAAAATTGATTAACATCAACTATCTGGAGTTTACCTAGTCCAAAATTACGAATTCATCTTTCCTCCTGATTATTTTCATACTTTTGCATTTAGGTCTCCGATAATAATGTAGTGATGTGTTGTGTTCTATCTATTGCTTTTGAAATATGAACCACCCTTTACGATATAAAGACTATCTGTGTTCGTGTTTATTCAACGATATTTATTATTACACATATCTTTTCGCCAATTCTACTGTGTTAAGCGACGGCATTCGTTCACAGGTTTTTCGCTTGAATAATCGTTTAGTTTCCTGCAACTTTCCATGGTGACGTACCCGTCAAGTATTGCACCCTCCACGAGCTTTAAAAACAAATCGTTTTGTGATTATGAACAAAAAACTTGCTTAAATAAAATTTCATTCAAAACTTGTCATACTTTCAGCGAACAGCAAGGCAACCTATTAACTTTTTCTGTCTGTAATATTCCGTTTAAATTAAATTTCTTTCGTAGCTGTCTCATTTCAAATAATCTCGTTATCATTAATTTTTTCATTTCTTTCTAATTTCCTGTTGTTACGATATTCTTAAGCAAGCATGAAAGTCTCGGCGGAGAATAAATTGATTACGACCTGGCATTTCTGAAGGATAGAATTTTAATAACCCCTGGCTTGTAAAGAGAAGAAGACTCGCTCTAGTCCTGAATATATAAAGGGGAAACGTACAAAAAGTCTAGTCGAAAAAATGAAGTGTAGAAAAAAGGCTGTTAATAATAAGTTCATGACGCCCTGTAGTTTAGTCGGGGGAGAATATGGGGAGGAGCAATTACGTCGTTAAAGAAAAGAATATCAGAAAATAACTTTTACGTTTATTTTCGGAATAACGTTGAATAATTTCGTTTGCTATACAGGAATTTAAAATTATTAAACTACGTTTTTAATTGGAATATGTAGACGAAGGCAATAGGGCATATAGACCAATCAATAGAGCAAAAATTAACTGATAATGTACAAAAAATACTATCAGGATACCGACTGTGCCATCACATTAACAAAGATTCCTAGCGACATTTTGCTATGTTTTCCACTCCCAACTATAGTTTTTTACTTTGTTATAAACAATTGAAGAAAGAAAATTACGTTTTTCTTCTTACCATGTTTATAAAATTACAAATAATAAACTAATCTCAATGGTGTCAACAGGTCAATTGTAAAGCATGAAAATACCAATGAAATGAGCTCAGGCTCGATCCGATTGGATCATTAGTAACAGGGAAAAACAAAAAATACTGAAAAATGTAGCATTTAAAAAAAAAATCTTATCTTCGTCAATTTAGAAGCTGTAGAACTGGGCTTGTAGGAGCTGATAGTAATTTACATCTATTTTATGTATGCCAATACCAGACGCTACCGGTTTATTAGTTTTTGAACAATTGTGATATAAAGTTTTCTGTTCAATATTTTTGCATTGTGCCCCCATGCATCATAGATATAGATAATCAAATTTCAATTTTGAAAAAAGTTATTGAAAGTAGAGGTGACAAGTCTCTATTCTCATTTTTTACTAAATGTCTGTGAAATATGTGAAAAATGTTAGCAAAAATGGGCTAGCGTATCAATGTATCCAAGGAGTGGGGGAAACACGGTTGTTGAGGGGAAGCGTATAGTAATATATAGTAGAGGCACATACATAGATCGTTTTAATATTTAAAATCTTCACAAGTAATATTTTTTTAATGACCGTAAACTGTTCCGTAAACCTAAAATCCACAAATTATACCAAAAACGTTTCGAGAAACTATTTACATATAAATATATTAATAAACAATCAGTTCTCATTTGATATAATAAAATCGAATCGAATCACTCTGTATAGAAGTTTTTTTAACGATTAAATTCTTTCACCATCTGTCAGAGTGACAGTTACTATCGATAATAATTATTGTTAGCAGTTCCCCTCAACAACCGTGTTCCCCCCACTACTCGAACACATTCATACGTTCACCAAATTTTGGTCATTTTTGCTAACATTTTTCGTATATTTCACAGACATTTAATGAAAAATGAAAATAGAGGCCTTGTAGAATGATACCTCTACTTTCAACATCTCTACTCTGAATTAATATTTGACGATCCATGTCGCATGGAGACACACTGCAAGAATAGTGGACTAAAAACTCCAGATAGCAATTATTCAAAAACTAATAAACCGATAGTGACGGAGTTATAATAATATAAAGAAAACCGCTAAATTTTCCAGTATTTTGTGTTTTTCTCTGTTACTAAAGATCTTATCGGATCGATCCTGGGCTCATTTCATTGGTATTTCCATGCTTTACAATTCACCATTGAGATTAGTTTATTATTTTTCATTTTACAAACAACAAAAAAAAACGCAATTTTCTTGTTTCAATTGTTTATAATAAAGTAAAAAACCATAGTTGCGAGTGGAAAAGGTAGCAAAATATCACTACAAATTATTCTTAATGTGATGGCACAGGCAGAATCCTGATAGTATTTTTTGCACAAAAATATCTCTATTGATTGGTCTAATATATTGGAAAAGCTGTTGGTCATAGAGAAAAGCGACGGACGCAACACAGTCGAAGTCGAATAACCATTACTAGCGGTCGCCCATTTTTCAAAATTGGAAAAAAATCATTATTAAAATAATATACCTATATGAATTTGGTTACTTCCAACATTTTTTTCTACTATATACACTTTTTGTGTACTTATACAAAATAGTTCACTACCATTACAATTAAGTAAAAAATTATTTCGCGAAGGATAATAATTTCAGTTTTGTTCTCTAGCGGTGGAAAGTTTAATGGTGCTAGTTCAGCTAATATGAAATAGATGGGCCAATAACTGTTACTAAAGGAAAATTTTAGCTGTTAATTTTTTTTTAATAATTACGCTAAAGGACGTCAACTAGCAATAAAAAAAACTCAAGAAAGCAGAAGGAAATGGAAAACACTTTTGCATTAGCGTATTTATAGATTTTTAATAAAATACACATATTTAAAATGTCATCAATATATTCATTTTAGGTAAAAGTCATGCACCCTGTATTAGGCGGCAGGATTTTGGAGGAACAGTATTACAAATAATAAATTAATATTAAATATAATATTTTTAAACTTTGTGGTTATTTCGATGTTTCACATTTGCGATTTCAATGTCTAAGAAGAACCAACTGATAAGGAACTATGAAGATGTAGTATAAACAACTACGATACATAAGTACTTACATATTAGTTCACCTTAAACTGTATAAGTATGGATAATCCCAATAATTTCAATTTAACACACAAAGTTAGCGATGACTATTTCTGTATTACTTAAAAAATATAAAAAATACAGGGCACCTGCTGTTAATTAATGTTAAAAACCAATTTTTGTGTTGACAATTTTTGTAAATGTATTAAAATTGAAATTTTTCAAATAATACATTGATAATTTTCACATTGCATTGAAAAGGTACATTAACTATGATAAGTCGAACGTAAACCAAAATCATCAAATTCACTAAACCCAAGATCTGACTATTTATCTTAAATCTCACTAATTGTGTTCACATCTTCTTAGTTACATTGTATGAAATAATTAACCTTTAAAATAAATTAAAAGCATAATTTTAAAATAATAAAATATTATCGGAAACGCATTGATCAGTTGCAACACAATACACAATGCTAATTTTAATTGACAAACCATATTTAGAAAGAATATGGTTATTATCATTTAATATAAATTTTTATATGTGTGATTTGAATAGCGTGATAGTGTGGAATAACTTTCGGAACCGATCAAAATTTTTAATTTTTCGAGTGAATCCATCTTACGATTTTCTCTCAAGGCATCTGGCCGCACTGTTAGGCATTGACAGTGTGGAGGTAAATTATGATTTTCATATTTTATTTTATTTAATGAATGAAGCAATATTATAAAAAATGTAAGCATTCTGCACTGAAGCTCGTCAATATCTGCTAAATAAAACAAAAATAAAGAAAATCGGTTAAGTGAAATTCTTGAAACCATGGGCACAGGGAATTTTTAGAAATTTTACATGTTTTTCATTATTCAGAAATATCCACTGAGTGAGTTTATAAATTGTGAGTTTTGTATTCTTCAAAAGTGTGCACAAGATGGACTCTGTGTCAAATAGTAATTTCAATATTCTATTTGTTTATCGCATCTGAGCTAAGCTAGGAAAATAAAGCTAGGTAAACCCATAGGCACCAACCCACACTAAGACCGCCTACTTTAGCTAATATCGAACTCTAGCAAGGTTCTAGTATATATTATACAATCTCGTTTGGGGGTTTCGTTGGCTGCTAAATCTCACAGACGCAGGAAGGTTTCGTAAAAAGACGCGGTACAAGCGAGCAGTTCTTAAGCTTGAGGCAAATTTTCGAGAAAGCTATTGACCATTAGAGTTTCTAGTTTATATTTGATTTGTGGACTACTAGAAGACGTTTCATAACCCAAACTGAAATAAATTTTTGGACATAATCTAATTCAGCCTACGTAAGGATCGATGGCAATCTTTCAAGCAAACAACAAAAGGGAGATCTCCGATGTTGATCAATATCTGCTCTGAGTTTCTGATGAGACAACTGCCATGGCGACGTAAATATTAGAAGAAAGGGTATATCAACCTTAAGGTTTGCCGACGATACTACCCTATTGCTGCTTCAAGACACCAGCTATTAGCCTTCCTAAACATCTTACAGCAACACAGTGCAGCGCTCGGTTACTTTAGAGTTTTTCCATGTTTCAGGCACAATTCCTTCTAGTAAACCTAAAAGCACATGTAGGGCTTCCTGATTGCACTGCCTCCCATTTTCAACATTTCGGATGTTATGAAGCCTTCAGCTATTTTGTTCTTCATTTGTCGAAGGGCATATCTGATCTTAGATATCGTGATTTCTGGGAGGTCTTCCGAGTCTACGTTTTGACCCTTTTTATCAGCAGTTTCAGAACTTTATTAGGCATTATTACAATATTACAGAAAGATTCTTCAATTTTATTTATTTGTCTGCATATGTAGACAGATAACGATCGTGGTAATTGTTTACTCAATTGTAGTGTATGGTCCAGTATATTAGATCCAGCGTTAGTGTTTTTGACATAAAATTGCTGGCAAAAGATTTATCGAATGGCTTGTGCTATATATTTCGCTTAATATAATCAGAGTCTCTATCCTGAACGATTATTTCCTGAAACTTATTTAATGATACTGCCAGCAATAAATTATGCAATCACATACTCAGTTAAATTATTGCTCACAGTAGCAGTTTCGATAATTCCTTTCTACCCCCACAGTTTCGGGAAATTCACTGAAATCAGTGACAACATTAATGTTAATTTTAATACGATTTATACGCCTCCAGCAGCAACCACTTGTAAGTAAGAAATATTCACGGGGGGTTCAGCAATAAAAGCTTTCCCTTCTGAGATTGAGTGCGTGCTCTGGTCTTGTGTCTCAGCGAGATTTCATGGGAGATACATTCGTGAGAGCTGTATGAAATTTTCGTAATTTCCCGTGTTGCGTGCAGCATTTATCATGGGTAATTACTCGGGAACTTGTCGTTCTCGTCAAATGTAGGTGCGAAGAAAACTCGGAAATAATCTTGCACACGCGAAATACGAACCGTCTGCTAATCACGCTGGGTGAAGTGGTAATAGGAAAAAACTATGCAATGCGGTAAAAAATCTCAATATCAGTTATATTAGCTTCATAAGAAAAAATCTTTAATATTTTGTTTTATTGACATTTGTGTTACTTAAAGAAATAAATAATTAATTTACATTTCGCGGTAAAATATATGTTAATGAGTTGAGGTTGGTTCTCAATTAATGGTGAATTAACGATAATACAGCCAAATAAAAAAAAAGGTCTGGATATGAATTGTACTAGTAAAGGCAGTGTCTCGAAACATCGTTCTAATCTGAGGTGCATCTAAGACACCTGCTTTCAACTTGGCATCAGAGATTTTTGGAAATTTTCTCACGAGATAAGTAAAGCAATTTCCGGATTTCTCGAGAGCTTTCACAAATTGCTTTATTATGCCAACCTTGATATGAAGGGTTGGAGCATTTTTTTTAAGATTCCTTAAGCATATTCGCGTGTGATCTGTTTGTAATCACCCACACAATGTAGTCGCGCTCGAACTAGACCTAGAGTCACTGTGTAAAAATGAGGCTTATGTGTTTCCCCTTTTGAAAGAATGATGACCAGATTTAAGTCAAGACTGATCTAGGGGATGCGCAGACGTCTAATACGAATTTTGTCAATTTCAGGATTTACGGTTCTAACATTTGAAGAAATTCTGTATTTAAAAAAAAATGAATGGGCTCTGAAGCGCCTGTACCTTTTATTAAAGAGAAAAACCAGTGCATTGAAGTCGATTAGCCGAATCGGCGTGCCGCAGCGTAAACTACCAAGACCAAGCCACACCGTGTTTCGTGTTGTTATCTAACTTTATCGGTTGATTAAGAAGTAGACTAGTCATCATCTTAGTTTTGTCTTGAATCATATCTCTTGCATCGCCTAAGTTATCAGTTACGAAAACAATATCATCTGCAAATCTTTCGCGGTGTAGCTTGTCCTCATCTATTGATACCCTTATTCTTCCATTGTATGTTCCATATCAGTTATGAATAGTTTTGGCCACATAGTATCGCCATGTCTACCGCTACTTTTGATCTTCATTTTAGGATAGTGTAAATTAATTCTTGTTGTAGCAACATTGTATATATTTTTTATAATACATGAGTATGTGTAATCTATTCGGCTATCTTGTAATGATCTTAAATGGCAGGCAGTTCAACAGAATGGAAAGCTTTGTGGTAATTGTTGTATTCCATATATTTTTCAATCCCTTTTTCGTTTCCCCATATTATCTTTAAAATAATGAAAATTATAAGGAAGATGCTTAAATGAAAGCTTGTATTAACATACACACAGCTTAGCTACTGCTTAAAATGAAATCGCGGGTATGCTTTGACAGGGAATCGAGTTGTACTAAAAAAGAGTTTTCCAAAACTTGATTTCGACGAGGACAATATTTTTATTAATACTGTATATCTCTGAAATTGAAGGGTCTCAAGTTAAATAAAGCCAGAAAATTGGTATAAGGTAGTCTTTTTAAAATAAATGAACTAGTTTTGAAGCATCCTGAGAGAATCTTTGTTACACTAATCGAAGGTACAATATGAAACTCAAATATATTCATAACAAATCTTAACCCAAAAAACGTTTCCATTCGTTTTTAGGTATTGACAAATGATTTTGCTTGTACATTAATATTTATGTTCTCAGTTTTTTCTTGCAGTATTCAAGTATTTGAAATTAAAATGTTGACCGAAGTGAATGTAGTAGGACAATTTTGAAAAATGACCAGATCACTGGTTGTTTTTATAGATATTCTTCCGCACAGAATTCTGTGAAAAAGAGAACCCTACAATATAATCAACTAGTATTTCTGCATATAAATATTGTTTTGTATAGTGCGTGATGCTTATCTGTGTTTAGAGACGTTTCAACTACAAATCGCAGTCGTTGTCAATCTCTGTGTCAAAGTTCTTTCTTCAATTTTCACTTTGATATATTTTTTTTATTTGTCATTTTGACACTAACAATTTGACTTTTTTTTTTGTTCTTCTCTCAGTAGGTTTTTCCTTCCCTAGATTAGATGAAAGTGATTCTCAACAATGTTGCCAGTGTTGCCACAATGAGCCTTATTTCGTGATAATGAAAATTAAGTCATATTACTAGGTTAGGTTAGGTTTTCATCAGTGTTATCGGTACTGATTGACACAGAGTAAAATTTTTATCGATTCCACAAAAAAATCCATAGGGCTTAAAACAGGTGAACGAGTGGACCAATCCGTACTCCCACCTTTTTCTATCCACAGATTTCCAAAGGGCTTATTTAATTAATCACGAGCTTCTGCACTAATATGGAGATAAGTACCCCTTCATGCAAATGATGAGAAACTTTAATAAAAACAGAGAATAAAAATTGTTCAATTAAATGTTACACACTAAATATCGTAAAAGTTATTTAAAAATATATATAGAAGAGATACTTTATAGTCCTCTGTCTTCCTAGAGGAGGGTAGCCACAGCATGATAATACATAGAAACTTTTATCTTTATGTTTTTTTTTGTTCTAACCTGCTGATTGCCCACATATTATGAGACTTCCTGTTGTAATTCCAATACCCAATGAAAATTATACGAACATTTTCAACGAAATTTTGTTAATTTATTCCTAATCTGTTCAAATCGCCTCGTTTTTTATATTAATGATGCGGAGTTTGTCGGGACCGTCTGCATCATCATTCTCACAAACAGATACTATTGTTATCGTGTGTTTGGCACCATAAATAATTTTTGTTGATGCGTACATAATAACTTAATCCGGGCATATGCCGTGCTCTTTTATAAAAATAACAATTGCGGTTGTGAACGAGATTTACCCCGCTCATTTAGAGCTATGATATAGTATCCCCTTGTAGTTGTCACTGAAGATGAAATTTATTGAGAGAAACATGCCAAGGAGGGACGGCCATTGTCATCCTTTTTAATTCATCGTTGCTAGTTGGGTTAATTAAGAGAGGACGTTTGATAGATTTTTTCTTTGGTTTATAAACCGGGGCTGTTGAGAGTAATTGCTATTTGTTGGGGTTGTTGACTTCCGGGGTGTGAAAGGAATAATAAAATAATATTGTGCGTTAAAGATAATTCTACTTAGAATAATAAAATTTGAATTTATGTTTTCTATATCGTAGATATATTGAGAAGTCTATTCCTGCTAAACATTCTAAGTTGTTCAGTAATCATTAATAAAATCGATATTGCGATTAGTATTACTCTCTTCACATTCGTAAGTACAATTATTCTTCAGTTTCATTTCATAAAATGTAACATAACAGATATAGAGTTGAGTGAGCACATTACTGCTATTTAGATTAAAAAATATTGTTATTTTCTCTCTGACTAAGAAATCGCATCACTCAGAAGGAGGTGTTTAAATTTAATATTGTGTTGTAAAAACATAGGTCAGGAGTAAATGATAAAAATTTCAATAAACAATACCTAGGAGTTTAATGTTTTGTTTCATAATAATGTTTTTCTCCATTGCAGTTATCTATAAACTCCTCAACATGTCTGGACATTAATTCAAAAAGGTGGTCTATTTCTTCATGAATACTACTCCATCCTAGCTTGGCGAAACGTCTGCGAGTTTCAAACTCGATTCAGACTAACAAATGGATGTATTCCCGGATAAATATTTCTTTATATTTACATTTTTTTAACAAAATCCATGTTAGTACTATTGTTTGTAAGATAAAACCGTTAATCTGAAAAATTTATTAATCTCGACAATTTTCGTAATTAACTAACTACAATTTATTTCAGATGGAATTCAAATATTTATCGGTTACAAAAAGGAAAACTCAATGTTATTGCGCAGACAAGATAATCAAGAAATTCTTCAGCCTTGGACATACAGGTTTTAAGGAGACAAAAGTCTTACTCCACTTTTAGTCTATTAATAAATGCTATTGAAAGGTGTATTTATTTTCTGTATGACCAAAAAGATCCTACACATTATATGGTACTCACATACCCCATAAGGCAGCGTTGCCAGATGTAGGATAATTATCTGTTTTGTACGATAATTTTCAATGGATGTACATTAACAGCGAAATGTACGATAATTTATACTTAGAAGAAAGAACTCAATTAAAAGAATTCATTTAAAGTTTGATTTTGATTTACTATGCTTTCTGAAATTATAATTAACCAATATTAAATAATTATTAAATGTATTGTTGTATATTATACTTATTATATAATATGCTATTTATTTAGGATTGGTTTATGGGCCTTCCCGTTGAAACAAATAAATAAATAAAAACTAAATAAATAACTTATTTTTAGCCATTAGTGACTTTACTTAAGCATCTATAATGATTTATAGAAATTTTCAATAAAAAGTGTATTCTCTTGCTCATTTAAGTGCTTATTCTGAGCATATATTTTCCAAAGTAAATTCCGTGAAAACCAAATTTAGACACTATATTTCCACTAGTACACTGAATAGTATTATATTATCTCCGCAATATATGTCCCTACAAACTGGTTGTCATAAATTCATTCCCTAACATAAAATGATACAAAATGTTAATATTGGTGACACTATTTTTGAAACTATAGATAATGAAATGGTTAATTTATCTATATTTCTTTATTTACTTATTTATTGGATTTTTTATTTCACTATGTCTCTAGGAAAATATTTTGTTATTCTTTTAAAATAAACAATGCTATTGTACGATTTTGTACGATAATTTTAGAGCCATTAATACAATAATTTAACGAAGTATTTTTCGATGAGACGTAAAAGTGAGACGTCACCAATCGCTAGGGACGTTGCAATACTACTAATATGACTCCATTATCGATCATTTGGTTTCGTTACCAGGTAATTTTTGTACCGATACTTTTCTTGCAATACTTGAATGGATGTGAGTATAATGTTCGATATCAGATTCTTTACTATTCCGTTAAATACGTTTTTTACAGTATTTTAGGTTATCCCCCCCTTAAATTCATATATTCTTTATCGAATTTTGTGGTTAGATTTAGCACAATCTGAGCCGTTGAAAAGTTTACAAGTAATGGTTTTTGACATGGATCTAGTTGCTTAAGTATCATTTCTTCATTTAGCATTGGTTGATTACAGGTAACGTTAAATATAAGCTCGTAATTTGCATCTCATTAAATTTCTTGATCATCTGTTCGGCTGTTTAGCCAATTTTACGTTTTGCTCACAGTTATTTTATAAGACTCAGATTCAATCCATCGGTCTTTACTCTGCTGGGTCCTCTGTGTATGCTTTATCACAGATACATAGCTAAATGCATAAAGAAACATTTTGTAGATATGTGTTAGTAGGGCATCTTGTAGAGATGATCCATTAGGGCCGAAAATATTTTGGGTATTTCATACAGTTTCTTTATCCAGACATTTCTCACCCTGTGGTTCAACGACTTTCCAGCTATGGAAATTTTTCATTCACTTTCGACATTTATTCTGTTGTAAATAGGTGGTGTTGCGTCTTACGGCAGTTGTGCAATGTAGGATTTATCGCATCGGTTCAGTTGGTTCTGGCGATATATGCAATTGTTGTAGATAGTTATCATTTCCGAAAATGCTCTGTTGTTGTTAACTATTGACACTACACATTGTATTGTAACATTTATCTCGGACTGTTTTTGGGATCTTATTCATGCTAGTTTCTATAAATGTCTCTATTTTGTTTCTGACACTTAAGCTTTGTTTGCCAAGGTATTATTCGAGCGTATAGTCTGAATTTGAGAAGAACTCGGTTTGGTCTTATTGCAACGAAAGTATATGACGAGTCCTAATGAGTTGTGCTACTTTATCTACATACCACAAAAAATTGCAAAATTTTTATACGAAACCCGGTCTCTGGTAGTACTCGTGTTATAACTAGTCAAACCAATCTACATAATTTCAAATAATTTACCCTCAGTTTTTAAAAATCACATCACAAGTTATCTCCCTATTTTTTTTCTTTTATGGTTGTCTCTATCTATTATCAAAATGTGAACGGTCTCAGAACTAAACTTAAAGATTTTTTCATTTCATCAGCTGCGTCGTTCTTAGATCTAATATGTATAAAGGAATCTCGACTCAATGATAACATAAATTCAGTAGAAGTATGCCATCCCCAAATTTATAATTGCAGTTAAAACTGAATTATATTGTAATGTGCATCCTGAGTGGTCAAGTGATGGCTTGTGTGAATACCTGTGGATATCTGTTCAATGCGAGGGATACAAAAAGTTGTTGCTCTGTTGTGTTTATGTGCCCCCATATGCCACGTACAATAATGTTAAGTGCTACCTCCATAATATTTCTAAAATTGTGGCAAATATTTCTAATGACTCTGTTTTGGTGATTGGTGATTTTAATGCATCTGAAATATTGTGGTCTTATGATTCTACATCTCAAATTCTCATGCCAGCTAATGTTTGTAATGCGACCTCTGAAATTATAGTTGACTCATTTAACTATTTAAATTTATACCAGTACAACGACGTTCCAAATATGCATGGTAAGTTTTTAGATTTATTATTTTCCAATTTACCGGACATTAAGGTAGTGTCACGTAACCATCCTCTTGTAGATGAAGATAGACACCACAAGGCAATTGAGATCTTGATTAATTTAGAAAACGATTTATTGTTTAAAAAAAGATCACCATATAAAAGATATAAATTTGAATCTGCTGATTACAATGTAATTAATGCTGCTATTGAGGCTATAGATTGGGTTTATCTTTTTTCAAATAATAATGTTGACAGCTGCGTTCAAATTCTGTATGATAATCTAAGGGGAATAATTAACAGCAACATTACTGAAATAAATATAAAAAGGCAATATCCAATCTGGTATTCTCGAGATACTATAGGTTTAATTAAGGAAAAGGCGAAGATGCATAAAAAAATGGAAAATATATAAAAATGATTCTGATTATTAAAATTTTTCAAATGTAAGAAAATGTGTTAAAATAATTTAAAAATTGATTCTAAAAACTACATCAATAATTTGAAGACGCGAGATGTAAGACCGACATCTAGGATTGTCGGTCTTACATCTCGCGTCTGCAAATTTAACGAAATGCATCAAATGCATAAAGAAGTGTTCGAGAGGATATTCAATTGTGGGAAGCGTAACTGATGAAGGTTCTCTAACCAGAAACAATATGTATTATATTGATATATAATATATATTGTCTTGCGTACAAAGGAATGACACCTCGAAGAGAGTACATCAATAATGTTGAAAGTAACATTAAGGGTTGCTTTAAAAAATTTTGGTCATATGTTGCTAGCAAAAACAAGTATAGGAGTTTACCTAACACATTAATATACGAGGAAAAACAGTTTACCAATGACTTCGATATATGTAATGCATTTTCTAGTTATTTCTCGTCTGTATATGAAACTGAAACTTTACCGACCTTAATTGATTCTACTAGTGATCTCACCTGTAATAACTCGTTTTCTATTAATCATATCACAATGGAAGAGGTTTTAAAATTAACTGTCTAGATGTAAATTAAAGCCCTGGTCCAGACGGTATCCCAGTGTCATTTATAAAAAAATGCAAAAAATCCTTGGTCTTACCCCTTTTTTAATTTTTAACAAATCATTACTAACTGGGACTTTTCCTGCCTACTGGAAAAGGGCATTAGTAACCCCAGTTTTTAAAAGTGTCGGCAAAAAATTATCGTCCCATTTCTCTATTGTGCATATCTGGAAAGCTGTTGGAAGCTGTTATAACCAATGAACTATTTTTTAAAATAAAGAATGTATTAGACCCATGTCAACATGGTTTCTTTCGAGGTCGTTCTGTTGTTACTAACTTGGTTCCATATGTACAAGATCTACACAATGCAATGGATAATCATTGTCAAATGGATGTTGTGTATACTGATTTCTCCAAGGCGTTCGATAAAGTGTATCATGCTACTCTGATGCGGAAGCTTGGGGATTTCGGTGTGCAAGGCACCCTTTTATCTTTCATTAAATCATACTTGCAAGGTAGTATACAATACGTGCAGGTCGGGAATGTACAATCAAATTGCATTAAAGTTACGTCTGGTGTTCCCCAAGGGTCCCACCTCGGACCACTACTTTTCTCCATCTTCATTAATGATATAGGCCAATGTTTTATGTACTCTAAATATAGACTATATGCCGATGATCTTAAGGTATATCATACTGTAGTTAGTGTAGATGATTGCCATAACTTGCAAGTTGATTTAACTAGACTTGAGCATTATTGTGTCTGTAATAGATTAGTATTAAATCTGGAAAAATGTAAACATATCACATTTTCAAGATTAAGATATAATATTCCTTTTGACTACTCACTTGGCACTCATATTGTATAGCATGTAACAAACATCAAAGACCTTGGTATAATATTGGATTCCAAACTTTTATTTGATTTGCATGTTGAGAATATTGTTAACAGGGCCTTTCGCAACCTAGGATTTATTTTAAGAATCATTAAAGATTTCTCATCTGAAGAAAGCCTTATTATTCTTTATAACTCTTTCGTTAGAAGTACACTAGAATATGCTTCCTTGGTCTGGAATCCCCAATGCGTAAAGTACGTGGAAAGGATAGAAAGAAAGAAAGAATACAAATTAAATTCATTAATAATTTAAATTATCGGTTTCACAGAGAATATTGTTATAACACATATGAATGTAATTTGCCAAAATACAAATTGTCTAAACTTTCCACTCGTGGTGATATATTTTATGTAATATTTCTATATAAATTAGTTCAAAATAAAATAGACTGTATTGATATCATAAATAACTTCAATTTTAACTGTGGCATTAGCTATACTTTAAGAACTAAATATTTATTTTACAGTCGTAGATGTGATACTAATTCCTCCTACAACTCCTGTTTATACAGGATGGTGAGAACTTACAACTTACATTTCTTGCATATTGACATTTTCAGCATTTCCTTATATGCTCTAAAAAAGCGGCCTATTTAGTTTTCAAAATTTAAGAACACATGTATGTAAGTAGCTTCTTAGTAGTAGTTTTTCGTATCTTTATTGTTCTCTTTCTTTTTTATTGTAATTGCGTTAAATATTTGTCTGACTGTGCCTAATTGTGTAACATGTGGTTTCCTATAATTGGGTAGTCTTGTCTACCTGTTGGAAACCCAAATTGTAAATAAATAAATACCTCGAATTCTTCTTTTAAAATCGAGAGATATCAATGGTGCTGATTAAAAATCATTTTATTATTGCTATACGTCTTTGCTTTTATACCAAGTTACACATAAATGTCCCTTGGTATTTATATTTTTCTGCCCTTATAAATCTGACACTGCAGTCACATTACCAGTTTTTTTTGTTCAGCGTCTCAATCGCACACCAACTGAACAATATCGTCGTGTCGAGTAGTCTGACAATTATTTCCAAACCGTTTGTTTCGCACCAAAGAAAGAAACATTGACATTGTTAAACAAAAGGACCCTCTTCGCCAAAGCGGCATTCAGAAATCGACAACCCCCCAACCCGCCGAACAAATAATCACATCACACATTTGAATTTGTTCGAAGCGTACAAAAGAGTTGAAATTCGAAACCGCATATCGCGTATCGCCAAACCGAAAACAAAAAAATAATAATAAAAAGCGATCAAAATGTCGAAAACCAAAAGCGAATGCGAATAATGTGGAGAGCCAGGCACTCCATCGTGGCCTGCGTCCGACCGGCCGACCAATTCGATTGTAAATAAAGACACGATACGTAATCGGATAGGTCGACTCCTTTTCCTCGACACCTCTGAACAAGAGATCGGTATTAATCACAACAAAGAACCCATTCGCATTCAAATACACTTCAATGCTTGTATGTCGCTGTTGATTTAGTCAGCAACATTGACGACTATAATATTTAGACATACACGGTGTTCGTTCCCTATACACACACGCATTCATTCAGCGTGCGGGATTGAGATAATCTTGCGAAAAGTGTCGGGTTCGTTGGCGGTTGGCGGGATTAAAAAACAATTCCAGTTAGCCGGTGCCTGCTGATCTGATATACCGATTGAAAGTTGGAACGGTTTAACAGGTCATGACAGGCCGTTGTTGAGTTTCGGTTTACGCTATTCAATATGCGGTTTTGACGAATTTTAACACATTGTACTTCATCTCGAGATGAACAAACCGAACATTCTTGAAGTAATTTTTAATCTGATTGCTGTCAAAACAACCTCTATAAACAAGAACGGTCCCTAAACTCTATACGGTTGCCTACTCCGAATTAGTCAATGAAAAGTTAGCCCGCGAATACGTCACAAGTGTCTCAATTCAAAATATTGCGAAGTGAAAATCATATGATGCAGCAACTTTACATTCAATTTTTTATATCTCTGGCGTTATTGTCTCCCCGTTTACTATATAGAGATGTTATTTAAGTAAATCGAAAGAGACAATTCAAGTCTAAACCCAAAATCTTAAGTTTGATTTCAACAAAGAGTACGAAGACATTGTCAACATTAATATCGTAAAACCAGAAACCTTGCATCTTATTTGGAATTAGTTCGAAAACATTCAAAGTAAACATTTGAAAATAAGTTACAGATATTGAGAAATTCTTTATAGCTTTATTTTGTTTAATAATTCAGTACATAATTTAAATGACTTACTGTTGCTGTTAAATGACTATGACATTAAAAAATATATATATTGCCATTTTTGCAAACAGTAACAATACAGTTTGTTTTAGTAATATTGCAAAACATTTTGGCATTCAATCATATAAACTAATAATACATTTCGAACTTCTGAGTATTTGTTCAATAAAGGCAAAATACTTATTCACTTAAAAATGCAAATATTTAAAAAAATAAATATTTAAATAATTAATATAGAATACTAAATAGAGCTAGTACGATCAAAAAAATCATAAACGAACTTATCACAATGTTTATTTACATTAACAATAATATAATATAGACACCCATTAATACACAAAGAAATTTAAGATTCTTGTGACGTCAGCTCCTACGGCGGAGTAGGCAACCATATAGAATTTACGGACCGTCACTATTCACTATACGGCATTAACTGGCTTCATCCTATCAATTTCTTCAATCATGCAACTACAGTCTCACGGCAGTTGTACGCATGGTGAACACTAGGCAGAGATTTTTTAATACATTTAGATATTAGAGACCCGCAATTCACTTACAAATTTAGTATGATACTTTATAACTTTATTAAGCTCAAAATACAATTAGAACTGTATGATCTAAAATATAAAGTTTAAAATTAGTACAACAAAATACTTATCAATTAGAATACAATACAGTCAATTGAATATTACAATAATGATTCAGGTCTTCGGTCACTACTCCTCCACTGCTGCTGTTCGGTCGCGATCTTACGATCAGCCAATACTTTTTATCGACCTTTGTTTATTGACGCGAAATGTTCTTAACGAAGGCCCACTCTTACACCTATGAAAATAGATAATTAAAGGAATGAAATACATAACTTACACTACACACTGGCTGGATCTTGGAATGCCCATCCAATTCAGTTCGCTGCGTAAGAAACAGGAACCAGATAATATATGAAGAGTCTCTTCTTTTATAGAAAATCAATAATACATAGAAAATAAACTAATATACAATACCTGCACAAAATTCACTGTTGGTTCTAATAAAAACTCCAATTCTCTCTTTGCGATACATTAAGTTAAAGACTTGACATACGTCAAACATTAGAAACTAGCCATTAAATTTATGTATTGACTAGCTTCATATTTTCAAGTAAACATTTTACTTTAAGACTTCTGAATAATAATTTTATAGAAAATAAATAATAAATATGAAATAATCCAAAATAACATCCAAATAATATAGAATACATGCACAAAATTTACTTTTCGTTCTAATAAACACTCCAATTCAATCTTTGTGATAAGGTTCATACGTCAGAAATTGCAAACAATAACACACAAAAAGGCAATTTTGCATTAAACTTTCATATTGTCAACGAATATAGACTAATTGAAGGATATATATTCAGAAAAATATGCCCTTTGTTTACATCGTCTTGTTATCGTAATAAACAAAGTACTCAATAGAGGGCCTGATGTATTATATACATCTGGAGCTTTTATATCCATCAAAGACAACTGGCTAGTGTCTGAAGCGCACGGCTGCAAATCCAAAGATCTCGGGTTCTCGGGTTCTCGAAACCGAGAGTAATTATACTTTTTTCAAATATGTCATTATTAATTAATTTTATGTACAATTTTCAATTGACATAAAATTACTCATTTTAATATTACATAGAATAAGAAGTTCAAAAAATTGAAATTGTTGCTACCGTTGAATATATAGGTATATAATTTATTGTTTTGTATAAATGTGATGTGTTTATAATGATTTTAGTTAAGAACGAAACGAACTTTTATTTGACATCTTGCCTTCTAATACTTATTCAAATGAACAAAACTATTTACAAACAATTACTCAATACATAATCTTACATTTATTTGCAGACATATTTAATTTGCGAGTTAAATTAGTATTTAACACTTGACTGGTAACAAAATAGTGACAATTATTTTAATTCACCTGATATTTATATCCATTACTAAGAGTGACACAAATAAAGAAAAATAGAGACAGTAAGATAACGGGAAAGAGGAAGTACATTTCGTAAGAAGCTTTCGCTTCCATCGCTCAGACTCAACTGAATGCCGCTCTTTTTTTGGAATAGATATTCTTAATTTATAATAGATTTCCTTTTTTAACAACGTAAAATTGTTTTTTATAGCACTACACCCTTTAATTCTGATCGTGCCGATCGGAATAATCTTATACATTATAAGCCCGTTGATCCAAATCAACCACCTGCTTCCTAGCCCTGGGATTCCGGCAAATGGCACATATAATGACACTGATCTTCTTGACTATATCCTATGTACCATCTCAAGCTGGAGTGAGCATTAAAGACTTGCCTTTGCTCCTTTGAGTGGTCTATAGCCAAACTTTCTTTCTCTGTTGGAACAACACCGAATTTGCCTTAAAATCGTAAGGTATTTTGAACCGATCTCTAGTTCGAACCATCTGCGTTCGAGCTGGTTCGTGTGCTGTTCGTGCTTTGTTAAAATTGATCACCATAATCGTTAACTTCATTAAGCGGTTCTTTTAGTGAGTCAAAATACATTGATTGAAGTCAGTAGTGTGCAGAGCAATATGCCAACAGGTACGGGGAAATGTTCATCCGAGTCACGTTGATTATTGCTGACGACTTTAGATAGATGTTGTTCCAACGTCCTGGTGATTATTTGCATCATTCCTTCCAATAGTGGATTCAAGTGAGTGGTCTCGTTTTCTCGAAGCCCCACATCGTACAGATATTCGAGTTACGTGCTTGGTCCGAATGCAATTCCGACGGTAATACAAAGCTGTTATACGAACACTGTAACCACCGTGGTGGCTCCTGATTGGGTATAGCAGATGCTTCTGGCCATGTACTAAAATAATCTCTACCGCTACCAGAACGTATTTTTTACCCCTCTCAGATTCGGGAAGTGGACCAACGACTTCAATAGCAATTCTTGCAAGTGGAACGCCCATATTCTACTCTGCATTCTGTTCTTTGTCCTGGTCACCTGACCGTTATGGGCTATGCAAATGTCACATTTCCGGTACCCAACGAGCTCGAAGCAATTTCCCCAGAAAATTCGTTGATGAATTTTATCAAATGTTTTTCTTACCCAGAAGACCTCTGGTAATCCTATTATGTGTTTTGTCCAGGACAGCAGGAAGCTTATTCTTTGGGACTACCAGTTGGGACTCTACTCTTAGACACTCGCATTAGGCCGTTAATGACTTTTGGACATACCACCTCGTGCTATCGTGGCCTTGGTGCCCCTCTTTCCTTGAGTGAAATGATTCAATATTTGGGTCATCCATTTATTCTATATACATTGTTTTGTTGTCTAGTCTTCATTCTCCTGCACACGAACCTGTTGGATCGGTTGTCGGGGCTGACAGAACTTTAGTCAGCGATCTTTTAACGATGGAGCACTTAAAAAAATTACTAAATTTGTGAGCTTCTCTTGGCTATCGAAACTGTTAATTGCAGCCCTTGCTTGAGGTTGTGGTTTGTACTTGGGCCAAGTTGTACTACCGTCAAAGGTTACAAGTGAACCTTGATATCTTCCACCTTGCAAGTCTTGTTGGATGTTGTTAATCACGGTTTCCACTTAATTCTGGATAATGCTAAGTTTACATCCATTAAATTTTATTTCCTTGGTGCCTGGTTTCATAAAATATATTTTCTTGTTAACTTTTTAATGCACTAACTTTTCTAACTGTTTCTTTTAAAATTTTAGTTCATCTTGTCTCAATTTGCTCTTCTTAAATTTGTAAGTTAACTTGGCTTTTGTATACAAATTCAGGACATAAAATTTCAATTGATTTCTGTCGTTTCTTTTTTATGGTAGTGTCCTAAAATTGTTCATTTTTAATAGTGATGGCAAGAACACCTAAAAAAATATGTATTCGTCGTAATGAGCCCATTTGAATTATTATAAATATATCGTTTAACTATAAACTTTGGGTACCGCTAAATATTCTCTATTTTTTTCAAACTTTTACCTTCAAACGTTTCTAAGATGATGGGGTGGAAATGGTCGATTTTTGTAAAATTTCTCACCAGAAGTACCCCCTTCAAATCAGTTTTTTTTTTCATTTACGCTATGTACTGCTTATCGGTTCCCAAACTATGATAGTAAATTTGCAGTTTCGAATAAAATTTGCTCTCATTGAACTTAAGGAATTCTACGAACATGTAAATATTCGCTAATGCAAATAAAAGTGTTTGATACATGACTAGAGAAAATTGTTAGAAATAGCTTTGAGCAAAGTAGCAACTATTATACCTAAAATAATGACAAAACAACTTAAATTATTTTAATACAATGCTTCTGCGAATGTTTGTTCCATTAAAAACACTTCCAAATAAATTTCACTTATTAACACCTTTCTTTTTTTTCTGTAGACGTAAAATTAAATGAACTAAACCAAATTTCTTTGTAGCAAGTTCGTTTCCTTAGGTCGACATTTTTAAATTAAAAAAATTTCTTACATTTTTCTTCATGTTCCCGACTTACATTTCCTTTAACAAACGCCTTTTAATGAAGTTACGAGAAAACGTAGATTTCCCGAGCTGGTATTTTTCGTTTTGTTCCTGTTAATAGATGTACTTTAATTATCGCAAATAAGATTTCACTTTTTTTGCTTTATATTGTAACGATGTAAAGCTAAACTTTAATTACTACTTCGATACAAAAGTTCTGATACGGTGGTACTTTTTAAATTAGGTTTACCCTGGTAAGGTAAAAAATATTTTCTCACAGCATTTCCACACCCATAATATATTCGCAATAAAAAAATTGCGGTCTTTTCATTTCCTGACCTAAAGATAGCGAGCGCTCAACATTAAAGTCAGCTACCTAGGCTGTAAAACCAGCTACTATATAAAACATCTTGTACATAAAAAGCAGTCATAAAAGAGGGGTACTTATAATTCCAGACACATCCATCCTTTATGCGTTTTCAACTTGAGTCATAAAACCGAAAAACAGACAAATATATATGTTTACAAATGATGATCATTTATTTATTGTTTCCTTTTTGAAGAACTTCATAGAGAACGATTTTATTCAAGTTGAGTTATGTTTTATATTGAGTGGGAATTATATCAATAATTTAATAATTTTAAAGAACTTAAAGATGTCGAATGAGCTCTAATATAGTGTCGGTTTTATATGTTGTTTTTATTTATTCACGCTTCCTGAAAAATTACGCTTTGGGGGCAGACACTTTTGAAATAATTTATCTCAACCGCTCAAGCAAATGTCTATGAGACAACACCTACGCCCGCGCCTCTGAAGATGTCTGCCATAGATGCAGATGAAACGTTCTGTAGAAATTCTAATAGACCATTGGAAAATAGCCCGGAAAGAAATATTATGTGCAGTTCAAAACTGTTTTGAGAGCCGAATTGTCATTAGTGTTTTGGCTGAACATAAGGCCTGAAATTAAAATCAGAAAATGTCTTACGTTTACAACATATTAATTTTTGTAACTAGCCATAGTCCTGTCATTGAAGCTTTTCATCTCCGAATTCTTTGAAATTTTGGAGGTGGTTGCCACCTTTTCTTGGGGGTGGATATTTTTTTCTAAAAAAAATCGATTGAAGACCTTTTAACCCAAAATGTATCATGATCCTTTGTCGATTAATTAATACTTCTCTAATTATTCACAATTGAAAACATAATATTTCTAAAGTATAAATAAACCTTTTAAACGAGTTTTCGCGAATAACTAAAAAATTACGTGATTTATATATACATATGTAATATATAAGAAAGGACAGTAGCTCGTTAAAAAACAAACCTAATTATTCATTAGGAATACAAAAGTGGAATAGAAGACGAGATATGGTTGGTGGAAGATTACGTTTTTTGACGAATACTCGAACAAATGCATTTGAGATCTAATAACGGAAAAAAACTTTTTTTAGTGCATAAAAAGTCCTTTAAAATGAGCATTTATAAAAGTTAGTTAAAGAAAACTTGAAGGTTTTATCTTAAAAAATATATGGGTTGCTCATACTTTGAAAGGAAAAATTGATGGTTAAAATAGTACCAAATCTACTAAAATCGAAATTAATCATACACCTTTCATAATTACTCGTAGTTCTACTTTGTTTGACGGGTTGACAATATGTATTTTTAAAACAAGGGACGATGAAAGTTGAAAACGTATTTCTCAAAAGTCGTAAAAAAATCTATATTTTCATATTAACTCTAAAACTAAGAAGGAATAGGAAAAATGATGCAGAACAAAAATGTACCTGTTTTAGACAATAATATTGTATTTTTTATTTTTATAGCATAAAAAAGCAATAAAGCAGATAGAGCAGCTTCAAATTTATATTTCAGCGACCGAACAATCTGACTTGAGATCTTTGACCCTCCCCCTGTAAAATACGAAGGCCTTGAACGGTTTTATACACATAATCTTGCAACTATTGAAATATTCTTCCAAATCATTATAGTAGCATACGATAGCTTAAAAATTGTCCGAGTGATCGTAAAAAAACAATCACATTTTTTCGACGTAAAAGGGTGTTCTCATTTTCGAAGCAAAACGTCTTCATTTATTAAAACGCGTGAAAGTGTCTAGAAAAGAACAAAGAACAATTACACTTTTGCTTTTGTTAACTGGTCACTCTGTGTTGAGTTAACTAGGTTTTATGATCACCTTATCTTTGTGTTATAATAGATTTCCATTTTGGTTGCTTTTCGGATCTCTAAGTATCCGGAAGCATCTAGGCAGGAATATAATCGGGTACCCCAGCCTCAAATAAACCCTATCTACATCATCTATTCAGTCATATACAACGCCCCTTACGTCTGTGAATTCTCTTTTCTCTCTCTCATTTTCTTTCACAACATCTGTATCAACCTCACTTATACTTCTCTAATTTTCCCAACTCTACTCTCTTTCCCAGCAACCTCTGCATTTACGCAGGCCCTTTTTTCACCGGTTCTTGTGAACTAGTTTGCGTAGTCAGTTTGTTAAACAATTAAATTCACTATCTTTACTATCATCTTTGTCGTCACTGTGTTTAAACTGTTAAGAACAGTTGAAGCTACATGATAATGAAGCTACATGATAATGTCAGATAGCACGGCAGACAGTAGGCTACGATAAATGGAGTTCCATAGAGATATTCGCGATTTGGTCCATTAATTTTCAAAATACAGAAGTAATAATTATTGTGTTGATTTAATCAATCATTTCTGAACATTGCAGTTCTCTTCTCAAACTAGGGTTTTCATATTTACCCATAAACGTAGCCTCAACACATTTCTTTTATTAAGGGTAACTAAAAGTAGTTCATATAGGCATTATTCAAGATACCTTCATTTATCATATATCCCACATAAATGACTAAAAGTAATTTCCAAAAGATTGTTGAAGATGTCTTGAATTATTTTGCCTGTTCATTAGGGTTTTCTTTCCTCAGATTTTTTCCTGCAACAGATAAGTATTTGTAAATTGTATATGGAGATCAAAGTGTAATAAGGCAATTTTGTAAAATTGTCTGGATTACGGGCTGTTCGTAGAGAAATTCTTTCTCAAACAGAAATAGATTTCTACAAAATGGTCAACCAGTATTACAATATATGAATACTGTTTTGTATATTGTGTTATACTTATCTGTGTTTGGATACGTTTCAAGTCCAATTCTGGAGTTGTTTTCAAAAGCCTTTGTATTTTGAGGTCTTCCCAAAAAAAAATTCGCTTTGGTTTTGATTTTATTGTTTGCCAAAATGTTGACAGTGACAATTTGTCGTTTTGGTGATACTGAGAGTACCGTTTTTCTCTCTTCGAGCAACAGATTTCTCCAGCTCAAATGGAGGTCGATTGAAAGTTTCCCGATTATTTTCGTGTTGTTTATCATCATACAGCTGACTTTCTTAAGTTTTCCCTTTTTAATATATTCCTCTTTCAACAAGATCTTTGTTTTATCCCAATCTATCCCATGACCGGTGCTGGTTAATGCATGGTTGGAGAAATTTGATTTGTTTATATGTCTTCTGGAAATGTTATATTAGTATTCTTTTTTTCATTACATTTCCCGCAACTGAGAATTCCAAAAATTGTTTGTACAGTGTTGAATGTGACTGTGGCCATACTTATACCGATGAAACAAACTTCAATACCTTTAGAAGTAAGAATAAAATAATACCAATATAATATTTCCAAAAGAGCATGTTTGACAGGGATATAACAAAGAACTTGTTGAAAGAGGAAAATATAAAATAGAGAAAACTTACTTATCCTGTATAATGATTAACAACACGGAAATCGTTACTCCTTCAATCGACCCCCACTTGAGCTGGAGAAATTTATTTCTAGAAGAGCAGCAAAATTGTACCCTCAGTATCAAGTGATCGCCAGACGGCAAATTGTCAGTGTCAACTTTTATTTAGAGAAAACCTTGATATACAATACAAAGCGATTAAACTACTCCAGAGTCGAAAATGAAATATCTCCAAACGCCGATAAGTATAACACATAAAAACTGCACGGAAAAATTTCTGTACGGACAGCCAGTAATTTTTTTTCAAATACTTGTCTGTTACAGGTAAACATCTGAAGAGAGAAAACCCTAATGAACAGGCAAAATTAATTACTCAAAAGTTACCTGGACTGCTTACTATAGCTATTTTCACCTATCATATAAAATATTAAAACTGCGAGAACAGTTGAATTGAACTAACTAACAAGAATACCTAAGGTATCAAAATAATTGTCTTATAGAATAAGCTATGAGAGCAAGTATCACCTAACTTGTTTCTTTTAGTTTCTTTTGTTTAGTCGTAGTGGGGTAAGAGTTTTTAAAACTATTCCTTTTATTTAGGAAACCTTTAGGGCATTCTTCTCACATAAAGTCACTAAAACCACTAAGGCACTTAGAAAGTCTAACGCAGTATCAAATTGAATGTCTAAGATAAATACTTCTCCAGGCTAAGAAGTAACGGAATAGTGAAGAATACTTTGTACAACACTACGTCCACTTTAACTATATTAATAAGTTAGTTTCCATTAGAAGTTTTACAATTTTCGTACCAAAAATGTTGTTTCTTAACAAGTTACCCACCTTTCTGGAGCTCATACGATAACCGGTAATTACTGTGGAACATTCGCTAAACGGCCGTCTGAAATTCCCGTCATGATACCTGACGGCTGAGTCTATTCAAATATTAACGAGCCCATTTCGTTGAGCAACAAAGTATTTTTCTCACGTACCCGAGTACGTGTTGGACCAAATATCCAGAATAAAACGAATTCAACTGCAGATATATTCGCGTCCTCGTTTTTTTTCTGTACTTCATAATTCATCATTATCATATTCGGTACAGAGCAGGTGGATGCAACCTTGCAATGCTTCGCCTGCATTATTAAATTTTGCGATTTTCTAGCCTGTAGAAAATGCGGAATAATGCTCTATTTATTGCAGCAGACGCTTTTATAAACGCTTTTTATGGGGTTTATTAAAAAAAGGGTTGGTTTGTGTAGTACAAGTGGTGTCTGAAGTATGTGCTGACTCTAGAGAGTCAGTATATAAAATTTAAATCTATAGTGCGTTATGTAATATTATATATATATATATATATATATATATATATATATATATATATATATATATATGTTATATGAGAAGTGCACTAACTTACAATTTACACGTTAAAGTTACCATAGGTGCTTGAACCGTAATTGACTTCACACAAGTATCATATTACAACTTCCTAGAATTCTTAGAAATCACGTAGACGCTTTGTTCACATGAAAACTGATGACATAGCGTCAGCATTTTTACGTTATAAATGTAACCGAAAACAATTCTCAGTGTTCATTAATTCATTTAACTTCATAACTATAATATTGTCTTTATAACTTAAACATTTGATTTTTTTTATAATAAATATATTTTTTAAAAAGTGAATTTAGTGAAACCAAATCTAAAAGTGGCGCAGTCAGTAGGATATTCCAGACGTAATTAGAACAAGAAACAGTCTAACTAATTACGGTGGTTTCCTAACCTTCGCGGATACAAAGAACCTACTTGGACACCAACTACCGAGCTCAACAAGGGAACAAGCAGCGGCTAACCAGTGTTCAGTGACGGATAGAACAAGTCCTATGATAGGAATAATCACGTAAGCGTTTAAAAAAAAGTTACAATATTTAATAATTGTTGAACAAACAGTTCTATCATTTTTCCTATTTTAAATGAACCATCCTAAATATTTACCCAAGAACGAATTTTGAAATTTTATTTTAATAGTTTAAGATATTCTAAATATTTATTTATGTTTATACCTTTATTTAACTTATACTTATTTTAGAACCAGTAACAAAAAATTTATTTCTCATATTTTTCTTCATTTTATTTACAATCGCAATTATTTACTTCGCTTTTCCCAAGTTTTGTATTATCCTAATATTGCACAATCTTGAGTAAAATTACAAAATGCCAGAAACTAGAGCTGTAGCACAAAATGTAGAGCCCTACAAGCTCTCAGAAATTTTCGCCATTATTCCCGAATACGATGGGAACCCAATATTTTTAAACACATTTATCTGTTCTTGCAATACCGCATATAATATGGCATCTGATAATCAACAAGTTCTGTTAATTCTCCACATTAAGAATAAGCTCCGTGGACGAGCGGCTGAACTAGTTAATTCACGTGACCCCAGCCATTTAGCAGATATTCAAAGTCTATTAGAAAACCATTTTGGAGATCCAAGGGATCTCTCCGCCCTTATTCAAGACCTACAAAGAATGAGGCAATTACCCAACGAATCTCCATTGACATTTTCAGCTAGGCTTCAAACACATCAAGCAAAAATGTTATCAGCTGTCAATAAACAAAATTTAACTGTAAAGGAGAAACAGGCCCAGATTGACTTAATTGAGTCAATGGCTCTAACTAGCCTACTTACGGGTCTAGAGCCGAAAATTGGCCAAATTGTGCGAGCCAGTGATCCCAGAGATATCCTGACCGCCATTTCCCGTATTAAAAGAGAATTACAGCTGTCCAATCTGGAAACTCAAAAATTCTCAGTCAACCGAAATGCACCCCAACAGACTCGTAAACCGAATAATGGTCCACCCCCAAAACAATGTTCGTTTTGCAAAAGAATAGGACATTTCAGCAGCGAATGCCTCATCAGAATGAGACAATCCCAGACTAACCAAAATTCTCACTCAAATTACTCGGGCCATCGCCCATATTATCCGAATCAGCCCGCTAATCAACCTACGAATTTTAATAATAGGCCTCAGTTTTCTCACCAACAACATCAACCCTCAACAAGTAGACCAACCCCAACTTCTAGTAATTTCAGGCCAAATCCGAGTTTTTTCAAACAACAACAGAAAACTCATCACTTAAACAACGAACAATTCGATCCGCATGAACATAACTATGATTTTTCTTACAATGAGCAACAGAACTTTCAAACGCCAACTGAATACAAAACCGTACCAGACTATTATTACCCTGATACACAAAAACACGACAAATTCGAATATCATTCCAGCGAAAATGTTTGTAATGATAATTATAACCAACAATACGATGAATATTACGATAGCGAACAGTTTTCTTCCCGACAAAATTTTCAGACTACCCCGGTAGAAACAAAACCTCCCGATCACGAGATCTCCGACCTTCAAACACAAATTCAAACGATGAACTTGGACGATTTCAATCCAAACCTAAACTTTCCCGAACAGAATTTTCTGTAAGGCCACTTCTTTCGGTCAATTCGAAAAACCTTTACTACATCACCGACTCTTCCAATACATACAAACTCCTTATTGACACCGGAGCAGGACTATCAATATTTAAGCCCGAAACTTGCCAACGATTTAAACAACGATTTCCCGAAAACGTAGTCATCCAAGGAATCACTGATCAAAAAATCTTAATAAACGAATCCACCCTTGTACCTTTCAACGTCGCCGACCCACACAAGGTATATATTTGCAACATCGACATTGAATTCGACGGATTACTGGGTTCAGATTTCCTTGAACATTATAACTGCGTTATAGACTTTAACAACAAACAACTTGCGACTAATTTTAAAACTTTACCTCTCTACAAAGTTACGGATGATACGGTCATGCGTACTCAGAACCCTTCAACTTTCAATAACTGCATCCCTGTTAATACAATCTCTATAGAACCCCGAACAGAACAAATATGTAAATTAAAATGTAACCTCACTAATACGGAGGCTTTCCTATCATCCGCCGAAATAGAAAAAGTTTATCTTCCCCGTGCCCTTGTTAAAATTAATGAAAAAGGCGAATTTCTTACTTCAGTTTTAAATGCAAATGCTATTCCCAAAACTGTTAATTTCGACAATCTAAAACTCGAACCGTTACAAAACTTTTCTGTGAATTCTCTCTCGCAAACTACTCCTTTGAACTATAACGAACCCGGCAGACAAGAAGAAATTGTTAAACAACTCCGACTAGAACATTTAAACGACGAAGAGTCAGACTCAATTTTACAATTATGCCTCGACTTTTCAGACATATTCTACCTCGAAGGTGATCACTTATCATTCACAAACGAAATCAAACATAGTATTGATACCAACAACGCGAAACCCGTTTATACAAAATCATACCGTTATCCCCAAGTACACAAACAAGAAGTTAAGTCCCAGGTAGCAAAAATGCTCGATGAAGGCATTATACGACCCTCTAATTCGCCTTGGTCCTCTCCCGTCTGGGTGGTACCAAAGAAATTAGACGCCTCTGGAAAACAGAAGTGGCGTGTTGTAGTAGACTACCGCAAACTTAACGAACTTACAATCAATGACAAGTACCCCCTACCTAACATCTCAGACTTACTAGACCAACTAGGCAAATGCCAGTACTTTACGACTCTTGACCTCGCCTCTGGTTTCCACCAGATAGAAATAGACCCAAAAGACATCGCGAAAACTGCATTCACTGTCGAGAACGGACATTTTGAGTTCGTCCGGATGCCCTTCGGACTGAAGAATGCTCCTTCTACCTTTCAAAGGGTGATGGATAACATTCTTATGGGAATCCAGAATGAAAGATGTCTGGTTTACATGGATGACATAATCATTTACTCGCCTACAATACATGACCATATATCACGACTGACAGACGTATTTAAAAGACTCAGAAAGGCTAACCTTAAAATACAGCCTGACAAATGCGAATTTCTCCGCAAGGAGGTCGCTTACTTAGGACATCTTATAACTAAAGACGGTGTAAAACCCAATCCATCAAAAGTTGACTGTATTTTAAACTTTCCACAACCAAAGAACCCCAAAGACATAAAATCCTTCTTAGGGCTTGCTGGTTATTACCGCAGGTTCATTTCTAACTTTGCAAAAATCTCCAAACCACTAACGAAACTATTACAAAAAGACCAACCGTTCAATTTTAACGAAGAGTGCGTAAAATCCTTCAATGAACTAAAACGAACATTGACTTCCACCCCTATACTCATTTACCCAAATTTTGACGAACCGTTTATACTGACTACAGACGCCAGCGCTTTTGCTATCGGCGCCGTATTATCTCAAGGGCCAATAGGTAAGGATTTACCGATTGGATATGCTTTTAGGACCCTTTGTAAAGCCGAAACCCGGTACTCCACCATTGAGCGAGAGCTCTTAGCCATTGTCTGGGCGGTTAAGCATTTTCGTCCGATAATCTATGGCCGTAAGTTCCTATTACTGACCGATCATCGCCCGTTAACCTGGCTATTTTCTATAAAAGATCCCGGTAGTAGACTTGCCCGATGGAGACTCAAACTAGAAGAATACGACTATGAAATTATTTACAAGCCTGGTAAAGTTAATAAGAACGCTGATGCTTTATCACGGATTAAAATTAACCATCTTGACGAATGTTCATCATTTCAGTCAAAATCGAAACTAACACCCTTCAAAGTCCTACCCCTAAACGACGAATCCGAAGACGACAGTCCTGAACCCGAACAAAATGAAATATCTCTTGAAACTATGTCCGAAGAATTTAAGACCTTCATAGAACGTTACAAAACCACTTCTTTAATTGACTACAGCAAAATTGAATTCTCCAACTGCCAACTACTAGACAAAACAAATAAAAACATTTTAATTTTCCCGCAATCATCCAATCTTCAGGAATTTCATCATGACATCTTCGAAGATATTTTCGAAGAAGTCGCTGACTTCGAAACCTTTAAAATTAATGTATTCGCCAGTAAAACCGTAAGCAGAAGGCAATATTTCATAATCCCACTTCCAAATGATCCTGAAATTGTCAATGAAGTTCTTTTTGCATCAATATATAAACATCAAGACACTTTATCTCCATCTAAAACTTACTGTGTCGAAAACAATCTCGATCTTCCGATTCTAGAGATGCTCTCTTTCATTTTCGCTGAAAAGGAAATCAAATGGAAAATTTGCCAAAACGTTACAAAAACCCCCGAAAAGGAGGAAATACCCCTGATCCTTGAACGATATCATAACGGGAAAAATAACTTACACCGCGGCATTAACGAAACCGTCCGCCGTATTAAAGAAATGTACACCTGGCCAAGTTTCACAAAAGACATTGAAAATTTCGTTAAGAACTGCGAAATTTGTCAAAAAACTAAAGCGTGTCGCAAAAACTTAGACAATCCCCTCGTCATTACGGAAACGCCTAAAACACCGTTTGAGCGAATTAACATTGACATACTAGAAATACCTAACAGAAACTATATCTTATCTGTAAGAGACGAACTGACAAAATACTCTCAAGCTTATGCTTTGGCAGACAAATCAGCCAAATCAGTTGTCAGTACTATGATGTTATACTTCCAACATTTTGGTACGCCATTGCGTATCCATTGTGACTATGGTAGGGAATTTGACAACGCCATATTCAAAGACTTGTGTAAACTGTACGACATCAAACTAACTTATTCAAGCGTAGGACATCCGCAAACAAATGGCTCTGTAGAACGATTTCATTCTACTCTGTTAGAAATGATTCGAATCCATAAAGCCGAAAACCCAGATGAACATCCCCTAAATGTACTCCCGTATGCGGTTATTGCTTACAATAACTCGACAAACAAAACCCATGGCTTTTCGCCTTACGAACTAGTGTTTGGACATACGTCCAGCAGACCACCAGAAACCACCTACAACCATAAGGAACTGATTAGTAAATATATCCGAGACTTGAACAATCGCATTTCCTATTACTACAAAGTAGCCCGCGAAAAAACCGACTTACAAAAAAAAGCAAAAGGCTAAAGAACGTTTTGATAAACACGTTTCCGACAAACTTCCCGAATTTAGAATTGGTGATAAAGTCTATATCAAGGAATCCCAAATCAAGGACAAACTCCAAAATAAATTCAATGATCCTTTCGAAATCCTGGAGATTCACAAAAATTCCGCGACATTACTAAATCCAAAAACCAAACAAAAAACTAAAGTAAATTTCGACAGGATGAAACCTTTCTCAGAAAGTTAATTTCTGTTTCAGGTTGTGCCTGCTGTTCGGATCAGCAGTAACCCAATATCAAGTCGAACCTATAAATAACACATTAGGGATATACTACCACAACGAAGCCCAAATAACCGTTTCTAACAATAAATGGACACTTTTGGTCCACAAAAATATTTCGGCCCTCGAACACGTTTTCACGACAAATAATAGACTTTTACAAACACTTATCGAAACTGTTAACTATAAATCTTTCGCAATGAATTACTTCCGCTCAGATGTACAAACTCATATAAATCTTCTAAACCAAATATTCACCACAATTAAAGACAAATTTATCGAAATAAATATGGACACCAAAAGACCAAAACGCGGCATACTTGATGGCGCAGGTACTCTTTTCAAAGCAATTACCGGAAACTTAGACGCGGATGACGGTAAATATTTTACTGATAGTATCACTAGGCTCAATCAAGGTCAATTACAATTAGAAAATTTACTCAAAAACCAAATCAGTGTAACTACCTCTGTCATTAAAAACTTTAACGAGACCGTCCAAAAACTGCAAATTGACGAAAAACTCTTTAACAGCAATATGAAAAAACTAGAAACTACAATCGGAAAAATTAACGATGAAGTCGGCTATATCGAAATGAAACTTATGTTGCTCGAATTATGCGAGAAACTAATGGAGAATTACCTTTACTTGGAAGATAGCCTAAATGATGTGCTAAATTCAATTACCTTCGCGCGTCTTAAAATCATACATACATCTATTTTAACGCCGGAACATCTCATAACGGCATTGCAAGAAATATCGCAAAACCTAATAAAAAACAATCTTCCACTACCAATAAAATACTCAAGCATTGGACAATACTTGGAAATTATCGAGTTAGAAGCTTTCCAAACAAACTCTGATCTTATTTTTGTCTTAAGAATTCCATTAGTAGAACAGCAACCATACACCCTTTTCCGGTTATACCCTATCCCAATTTACGATGACAGAACTGGATTACATCACCTTTTGTCTTTTACTCAAAAGTACCTCGCGAAAAACGCAGACTCTTTAATGTTTATTTCAATCAAGGACTTGAGCGCGTGTAAACCGCTTGCTATCGGAAGAAAATTGTGTCCCGACCTATACGCATATCCTATAGACTCTAACGCACCGTGCGAGGTGCAACTTCTGAAAAGTATTCAAAATGTGCCGGACAATTGCAGGAGTGCAGTAATTTTTAGTCAGGGTTACACTGTCCAAAAACTTGAACAAAATATGTGGCTTGTCGTGACCTCCGAACCTTTACGTGTTGTGGTGAGTTGCAATCAAAAGAACTCAACAACTTTAACTCTAGTGCGCAACTCCATTCTAAAACTTCAATCGGAGTGTAGTGCCTTTGTAGGTGTTACTAAGGTCCAGGCTGAGTCTGGAAAAGAAACAGCCCTTTCCGAAGTCTATCACACAGTTACAGTACCTTACAACTGTTGCGATACAGTTCCAGAAAAGGTACAAATTCCCGAGCTGAAACCCTTCGACATAAGCAGCATCAACGTGGAGGAACTGGACGTTGCTAACCATAAGTTAGAACAGTACTGCAGAGACCTAGATGGTCTTATAAATCAGCCTTTCCTAACCAAGAACATCTCTTGGTTTACGTATACGACAATAGCTGTCGTCATGATCATTTCAGCGATCATGATTTTTAACATCATCAAAAAGAAAATTGAAGAGCGCCCAAAAGCCCAAGAAAATATCGACCAACCGACGACGCCTTCATCGTCTCTAAGAATGCTGCCTAAACTAAGGCCAGTATTAAAACCAAACCCGATCACAGAGACAACTGTATAAACATTTCTTTTATAACAATGTATTTTTTGTATGTTTACCCATATTTTATGTATTACCCTTTTTATTTTATTTACTAACCATTTATCGTTGTTATATTATATAAGTTTGATTGACTTATTATTTCTAACATATTTTATACTAACAATTTTAATTTCATTTTCGAATTACCTTTGTAATGTTAATACTACCATTTGATATTCCTAGCGATATTTTGTTATTTACAGATGTTTAATTTTTATTAAAAAGTTGATGTAAAGCATCAACTTTTCATGTATAAGGGGAGTTGTTATATGAGAAGTGCACTAACTTACAATTTACACGTTAAAGTTACCATAGGTGCTTGAACCGTAATTGACTTCACACAAGTATCATATTACAACTTCCTAGAATTCTTAGAAATCACGTAGACGCTTTGTTCACATGAAAACTGATGACATAGCGTCAGCATTTTTACGTTATAAATGTAACCGAAAACAATTCTCAGTGTTCATTAATTCATTTAACTTCATAACTATAATATTGTCTTTATAACTTAAACATTTGATTTTTTTTATAATAAATATATTTTTTTAAAAAGTGAATTTAGTGAAACCAAATCTAAAATATATATATATATATATAATACAGCTGACACATCATTAGTTGAAGAGTAATACTTTTATAATTAATTACATGCTAAAAAAAGTCAGTGTATTAAAAAAAGTATGCGTTGATGAACGACTGACACACTAACCAAATTAAATCAAGGAAAAATGAAAAAGGAGCAAATATATTTATAAAGGTTTCATAAAAAAGATACCAGAACGTAATTAGAAAACCATAACTTGTTATTTTAATATTTTCATGCACGACTTATTATTGAAATATTGGCAATTGATGATAAATATGAGCCTGTGCTTTCGAGATTTCACCATCCATTGAACGCAAGACAATAAATGGTTTCTCATATGTAAAGGCATAACATTGCTATCTAAGTAACCATAAGAGATAGAAACACGATTAACTGGAAAAAAGTTACATACATTAAAGTCCATTAGACTACTTACCGTTCTCAAGTTATAGGAGGAAAACCCAAAATATCATTTTTTGTTTTTTTTTTATATTAAAGAATTTCAAAAAATAGTGTAGAGAACATTTTTTTGACACACACTTTTACACTCTGCTCTCATCTGCTTCGTTTTTTCTGAGCCATCATCATAAAGCATTGAAATATCATATCATATGTTTTGTACGGCGTTTGGGGGAAAAATTATTATCAGAATAAAAAATTTAGTACGGTCCTGCTTATATCTAATCGACTATTTTTTTACTTGTTTTTCTTGCTGGGTAAGGCGATGTAAATGAAATCATCGAAAAAAAATTAAAAAATTCATCTTTTGTTTCTTCTAATTGAAAAATGAAGATTCTGCACTGCCCAGACGCAAATTCAAGATCATAACGGCGAGTTGCCTATGGAAGCTAAACTATGACCTATGATAGATGATTCATATTTCTAATGGTGTTGTCTCACAAGTCCGTACACGTCCGTAGTCCGCAAAAGATGACCCACGTTGGGTTCGTACCCTTTTTTAAAATGTGTTTTTATGAATTTATATATTCAATCTATTCCTTCAACTACAGAAACAGTTTGTGAGAGTGAAAGAGTCATCTACCAGTTTGTACCCTTTTTGGCTTTCGCTGTGTAATAATATTATTCATTCAGATGTTTTTCGATCCACCAAAGGTCGGTAACTTCAAAAGCAATACAAGGGATCGATGGTTTCGTGTAAGTAGTAAGTTTCAGTAACTGCAAGGCCAAAAGGATTAATGGTTCAAATAAAAGTAATAAAATAAAAATCTGCAAATTCCGAAAGAAAGAAAGCATACCCAATAGTTCAGTCATTAGAAGTTAATTTAATTGATATAACACCTAACAACCGTTATAATTTGTATGTTAAAATACCCCTAATTTTGCTCTTTTCACTGAATGATTGAATCCTAATAAGGTTCAAGGTTGGTGGTCGTCTTCGCAGACGACGGACGTCTACGGACGTGTGAAACACCACTATAAGACTAACAGCCTTTTTTTAGTATGCAAGACAATATAGACCTTTCCGTTACCATGAACTTTTACTTTTAATTAGTGCCCGTATGTATTAGTGAGTTTTTGAAGACGTCAAAACGTCGCCATCTACCGCACGCTAGAATGTACCAAATACATTTTGTTGGAAATCACAATTTGTTAATAACTCATCTATCTGTTCCTGACATAACTACTAACCACCCTCTCTACAGAAACAAATATATACTCGCTGACAAAGAAATAATCGCAACACGTATATTGTTTTGGTATAGTAAGGAGTAAATTTGACTTAAAAAAAACAAGGAGTTATTTTTTTATTAAACATTGTTAATAATATGTTCACCAGGGTTATTTATACACTCCCCAACACATCGTGGCTCTATTCAATAAGGTGCTCTGTTTCTTCTTGAGGAATACTATCCCAACGTGCAAAGTCCGTGGAGGCTGGGGTCGATTTCCGAGAGATGAGTAGAAAACTCATCATATCCCAAACATGTTCTATGTGCGAAAGATCGGGGAATCTAGGTGGCCATGGCACCAGGTTCACGTTGTTCTCTTTAAAATAGTTAAAATAACTTCTTCCTGAAGATAACCTTGCGTTGCCATGTTGCCTCGAACAAAGACCAAAGGTGACTTAATTTTATGTGCAGTAGCATCCCATAAAATATCGCCTACTGTTCGGTATACATATCGCTTAACATCAAATTGAGGTTAACCTCTAACCCTTCTTGGGTCATCATGTCCACCCAAGCAGATTCTAGATTCATCAGAGAAGACGACCTAATGCCATTCCACACTTCAACAGTGTCGTTCTCTGCACCACTATAGTTATTGCCGTCAGAGGTTGCACAAGATGAAGTCGATAATGCTGCAACGAAAAGGCCTTATCCGGTGGTGAACCGTTCGGATACTTATAAGATGGCCTTGTACTCAAACTACTCCTCAGCCACATATCAAATTGTGGAAAATCGGCCAATGTCAATCCCTTCTTCATTATTTATAATCAGAAAGTTATGTGTATTTAATCCTGTCTAATATTTTAAAACTATACTGGACCTCTGACCAAAAATAGGCTTATGAAGGAAAAATTTTACCTTAAAAAATGGGTTTACCAATTCCCCCTTATGTTAAATAAAGTAATTGGGATTTCTAGTTATTTTTGTGTCCCTATTGTATTGCTTTTTTAGTGGCTAATGAAGAATCGGAAAATCCAAATCTGGTGACAAATTAGTTTGTGGAAGTAACTGTTATGTGTGTTATCAATTCTACAATAATTACTCGAAAAATATTTCACGTTGCAGGAGTTGCGCGAGCCATTATACAGTATACTGAAACAGAGCAAATTTCATCCACATAATCTCAAAAAATTACAATTGTGTGATATAATGTCAGTTTCTCAAACACATGTCCATTTTTTCCAGTGGTTGTATCCAATAGGAGGCTCATGTTCAACAGCCCCATAAATTAAACGTCGCTGATAGAAACAAATTTAGCTTAAATAACATCCGTTATTCCATAAAGATGGAGCTCATCTCCACTGTACATTAACTATACGGCTATTTCTACATATCTCTATTTTTTTTCAAAATTTTTCGCTTCATAGTTTTGGAAATGTGCAAATTTTGCTATGCTATCTCTAATTTTTTTCTAAATTTTACTTGAGTGTCGGGGATAATGAGGAGATGGTAAATATTTCTATATTTTGATAACAACCTTTAAACTAATTAATTTTAACATATCAAACAAATATACTTTTGTTTTTTAGAATTGGCGCTTTTATTTGATGTATTATATGATAAATTTGAAAAATTTTTAATTTTTCATTTAATTCTATAACTTGCCCCACAATTAAAATTAAGGGTTTTTCATATTATTCCTGTAAACTTTGGGCAACGCCAAATATATTGCTTTCTTTTCAAAATTTTCGGATCAATATTTTCCGAGATAAGGGGGTAATTGTCCATTTTTTTTTTTAATTTCCATCCGGATGTAGCCCTAAAATCAAAATTTCTGCATTTACGATATGGACTCCTTAACGGGTCAGCAAATAATACATTGATACCAAACTTTAACCCTTTCCGTGTTGTAGTTTCAGAGAAAATTGCGGTGATGTGAAGACGTACAAATCAGAAGTGGTATAATAAGGGTGTCCGTATGTTGTATATGCGGAACCCCAAAAAGAACACCAGTGCTGGTAACCACAGACCAAAATAGGACAATACTAAGATCTTGACGAAAGAAAAAAACTTTAAAATCTTAGGATATACTGGAACCAACCCTCTGTATACAATGACCGAAAAGCGGTCAAATGTGTTAGTTTGAAGTTGGTAGACAATGTAACCCGTTCCTCGAAGTTTCCTTGGACTTCCGTCATCTTGAAGTGGTTGATCTCACAACGTTTCAATAGCTGTGTATCTGCTATCGTCATCAAGTGAATGATAGGAAATTCAGAGTATCAGCCGTATTTATATTATACCCTTAACCGGTCATGTGTCGCCGGTCATGGTCATTGGGTCTTATCTGGTCCAATCAGCGTCGATTTACCTGGAGGTTGGTTGCCGGTGATGCATAGAGGCAGAGGCCGCAGAAGAGCTCTCCAAATATTTTTAATTTGGACCCTGGGCTCGCTAATTACATTTTCGTTCGGGATTATATATGCCGTCTCTATGAATAATGCCTTATTTACCCTTCATCGAATTTTCCCGTCGTTCTGAATTGGTATTACATTTGTCCGTCCAGCATTCGAGATCAATAGTTATTGCCCCATTCGAAGATTCCAGTTCTTTTTTTTATTATCCCAGAAATTGATGTTTTATCTGAACTTGTGGTCGAAATTCAACCCTATTTCATGACATTGTAAAAATTATTATTTTATTAGAATCAGAGGTGTGGAGAAATGGAGAAGTAGGTTAATGACCAAAAGTGTTCATTCATATTGACAAATTTATTGAAATAAAAAGAAACTAATAATATAATCAAATCGGAATTGGAAATATTTCTTGACAAATGAATGACCCCCATATTTTCGGCAAAATATTCGATATAATAATTTGAAGATTGTTCTTTGCAACTTAAAAGTTTTCGTCGTTTGCGGCTTCAATCAAAGTCAGGATTATTAAAGAAAAGAGATGACCAACAACCCTAGGGGAATTTAAATATTTAATATATTCTCGATTGTCCACTGTCTAACACTTTTTTACAGGACACCTTCGGGAAGAATGTGATAATAATATAATAATCAAATAATTAAATTCACATTAAAAACAGAAAATTTAATATGAAAGTTACTGCAACGCGTCCAAAAAATCAATACTGATATACTCTATTGACTATTTTACCACTAAACAATAACAACGCTTGCATGCTACTTCCAGAAGTACATACTCTAAGAATATAACAGCATCTAACCTCCATATAGGTATAATTACTCAATGTTTTGAGTTTTGACCGTCTGGCGGCGGCGACACAGTCAGTTGTTTAGCGTTGACAGTATGGACGTAAATATTGAATTTTTATTATATTTTATTTAATGAATGAACTAATATTATAAATTAATATTAGTATTCTGCACTGAAGTTCGTCAATAGCTACTAAACAAAACAAAAATGAAGAAAATCGGTTGAGAGACAAAGGAGAAATGGTACCTAATTGTTTTGTCTTTGCCTATTTATATATGATGAATAATGTTTTCCCCAGTGGTGGTGAATAAATTTTATAACAATACTAAGATGTTGCAGAAAAGGAATGGATAAAAATTCCAAAGTGTAGGCAAAAATATTAGCGATCGCCACAACATTCATTTCTTAATTACATTTTCATCTAAATACATAAATCAAAATAACAAAACACTCTGTCTTTCGAGTTCAGTACATCTCAAACTTGTATGACTCTTACCAACAATCAATATTACTTTGATTTTCTTAACGAGAATTTTCATGAAACTCCACTAAGGCGTGTTAAAAATCTCTTACGGCTCTCGTTAACTTTCAGCGTATTTGTTAAACTTGTTTTCCACTCGAAAACAAGAAGGCTTTCCTGCAGTAGTTATTTACAAGCCTGCGATTACCTGCAAATACTTACAGATGCTTGGTTAATGCAAAGTTCATATTAAACAAAGAAGACAACATCGTTTCAAAGTGGAGCTTTATAATAGCTCTTAGCTGTTGTGAGCAAGAACAGAGTTTCTTTGGCGAACAAGAAAATTTGAATAAAAGTAAGGAAATGGATGCTTAGAGCTTTATTAGGATTATGAAAAAAGAGCCTCTATTCGTAGCGTATTTGTATTTGATGTTTTCCGCGCTTGATGTTTTACAAAGTTTTTTTTATTAATGCAATTATATGCAAAAAAATGTTACGGAATGATCTCAAAATTAAAAACTGGATAATTCTTGGATACTCTTTGTAGCGACCTTCCAAAGGGGGAATTTGTTCCGTTTTAATTATCCTTTTGAAACGGAAACCAACAACCAAGCATATCGTTATTTATCATTACGAGCCATGCTCCACATGTCCTGCTTGTGATTTATTTTAGTGGCGTTTAATGTGTAATAAAACGAAATTTATTAGTGGAATGTTTAGCAAACCATGTACCACTGGAACTGGAAAACTCACGTCATATATTCATTATTCAATTTATGTGTCCACTATTTGGACTAATGCGGATTTATTAGAGACCATGCACATTTTTTCCAGTTAATGGAAAGGATTTCACTTAACGGCAAAATTACATTAAATCTAACGCAACTCCAAAAAAATGTCATTTTCAATCTTGATTTATAAGCTTACTGAAGAGATTGTAACAGAAAGCGAATTTTGCGTTTGTGCTTTTTTACTCGTGTTAGGTGAAATAAAAAATATATAAATATTTAACCTTGCCTGCAGGTCGACAGTGTAGCGTATTTAACTTGATTGTAAATTTATAGTTGAAAACAACCTCTATAATTTTTAGAAAATACGGACGGCGAAACAATACTGAAATCACTCAAAATTATTGACTATATAATTGTTTTTTAGGGTTCCGTATATACAATATACGGATATCCTTATAATATCAATCCGGATTTCTGCCTGTGTCACATCATTTTCTCCTAAACTACTGTACGGAAGAGGTTGAAATTTGGTATTAATGTATAGTTTTTTGACCCGATCAGGAGTAAAAGAAAAAAATTTGATTTTAAGGTTACTTCTGGGGGGAAAAACTAAAAAAATCGACGGTTCCCCCCCCCGCTGATCTCCGAAACTACTGAGTATAAAATTTTGAAAAAAATAGGAAATATAGAACGTTGCCCGAACTTTACAGGAAAAATAAGGAGAAACCATTAATATTATTTTTGGGGGGCAAATTATAGAATTAAATGAAAATTTAAAAATAAAAAAATTTTCAAACGCATCATGTAATATATCAAATGAAAGGCCTCATTCTGAGGAACACACAAATATTTTCTTCATATTTAACAAAAATATTTAAAAAGATTTTAACGAAAATATACCAAAATTTACCCATTCCCCCCCACCCCTTATCTCCGAAACTATAAAACCTAAAGTTTATAAAAAATAGATTTATTCTGACCTGAAGTTTACTGGAAAAAATAAAGAGAAACCTCTACTTTTAATTTTGGAGAGCAAATTACAGAATTAAATGGAAAATATAAAAAAAATTATTTCTAACCCATCATGTTATATATCAAATGAAAGGGCTCAAAAATATTAAAAAATTTACTCATTCCCCCCCCATCTCCGAAACCATAAGCTGGAAAATTTTGAAAAAAAATGGAGGTATAGCCTCTTACCTAAACTTTTCTGGAAAAATAAGGAGAAACTCCTAATATTTATTTTGGGGGCCAAATTATAGAATTAAATGGAAAATTAAAATTATTTCTAACCCATCATGTTATATATCAAACGAAAGGGCTCGTTATGACGTAAACAAATATATTTTTTTCATATTTTTAAAATAAATTAATTAAAAGGTATTAACAAAAATATAAAAAATTTACCCATCCCCCCCTATCTCCAAAACCATAAGCTGGAAAATTTTGAAAAAACAATGGAGGTATAGCCCCTCACCTGAACTTCACTGAAAAAATAAGGGAAAACCCCTATTATTTTTTTCGGGGTCAAATTATAGAATTAAATGGAAAATATAAAATTAAAATTATTTCTAACCAAGCATGTTATAATATATCAAATAAAATTTATATATATTTATATATATAAATATATATTTTTCCATATTTATAAAATAAATAAATTAAAAGATATTAACAAAAATATAAAAAAATTTACTCATTCCCCCCCCCTTATCTCCGAAACCAAAATTAAAAAAAAATGGAGGTATAGCCCCTCATCTGAACTTTACTGGAAAAATAAGGAGAAACCCCTAATATTTATTTTTGGGGGCCAAATTATAGAATTAAATGGAAAATTAAAATTATTTCTAACCCATCATGTTATATATCAAACGAAAGGGCTCGTTATGACGTAAACAGATTTTTTTTTCATATTTTTAAAATAAATAAATTAAAAGATATTAACAAAAATATAAAAAATTTACCCATCCCCCCTCCCCCTATCTCCGAAACCATAAGCTGGAAAATTTTGAAAAAACAATGGAGGTATAGCCTCTCACCTGAACTTTACTGGAAAAATAAGGGAAAACCCCTATTATTTTTTTGGGGGGCAAATTATAGAATTAAATGGAAAATATAAAATTAAAATTATTTCTAACCAAGCATGTTATAATATATCAAATAAAAGGGTTCATGATGAAGAAAACAAATATATTTTTTCCATATTTATAAAATAAAAAAATTAAAAGATATTAACAAAAGTATAAAAAAATTTACCTATTCCCCCCTTTATCTCCGAAACCATAAGCTGAAAATTTTTGAAAAACTGGAAGTATGGCCCCTCACCTGAACTTCACTGGAAAAATAAGAAGAAACCCCTAATATTTATTTTGGGGGGCAAATTATAGAATTAAATGGAAAATAAAAAATTATAAATGTTTCTAACGGGTCATGTAATATATCAAATCCCAGGGCTTATTATAACGAATACAAATGTATTTTTATAATTTTTTTAAAATGAATATTTTAAAATATATTAAAAAAATATTTTAAAAAAATTTCCCATTCTCCCCGTTATTCCTCAAACTCAAAGACCTCATTTTTTTGTTTATAGGAAAAATATGAAAAAAATCCCTAATTCTATTATTTGGTCCCCAAATAATAGAATTAAACAGAAAATAAATTATTAGAAAACCCCCATAGTAATTTTAGAGACAAATTATACAAGTAAATGGAAAATAAAGATTCAATTTTCAAATGCATCATGTAATATATCAGATAAAATGCTCATTATGTGAATTACAAATATATCATTTGTATAAAAGATATTAACAAAAATATTAAACATCGACTTAATTCCTTTTTTAGAAACTACACTATTTAAATTTTGAAAAATATATTTTATTTATATTTTTAAATAATTTGAATAACATTTAATAATTTATAATTTAAATTTTGACCTATTTTGCCGTTTTTCTTCCAATCTACAGAGCCTCAAAACTCAGACAGTAGATTATAAAAGGCATCTCTGAAAGTTTATTAGTAAAATAAAACTCTAATGTTAAATTTTTGGGGCCAAATTATAAAATTAAATATATATGTATTGTGATAAAAATCAAGCGAATCCTTAAGCAGATAAAATAAAAAGTCTATGTGTGGAAAATCAAAGTGTATATTTTTTATAAATTTAAAACGCTTCCTTTAAAAGATAAAGGTAAATATAAGGAAATGCACTCATTCCCTGCTTGTCTGAAACTGGAATATTCGAATCTAGAAGGTGGTACGGAACCCTAAGTATGCGAGTCCAACTCGCACTTGACCAAATTATTGTAACTGAGAATCAAATACCTACATTTGTGGATGATTTATTCAAATTTGTTATTTAGTTGTAGTGACATATGTTGGCAAATTTTCGAGATCCTCGCTAACTACTACCCATTTACATATTGCTTAAAAGTTCCTATTCCATATAAGAGGTAGTACCAATTTTCCATAAACATTTAAATGAGCAAAGTTGCCTACTTTCAGTTTTTTTACCATTTTCCATTGTAAATTAAATATTTTTTCGCTGCAAAAAGTTTCTTATATATATAATAACACAGGCAATAAGTTTCGTCCACCCAAAAAAATTTATAATAATCCGCATTTTCCAAAAGACAGGCAAAACAAAACTCCAAAAATTAACTTTTTTAAACATAGATGGTCAGATTGTGATAGATTTAAGTGTTCTATTTTCTCGTCATTTCCTCGGAAGAATATAAAAAATAATATCGGTATATTATTGTTGATTCAAAGAGATGCAATTTGCGCTTTATGGCGTGGCTAATATTTGAAACATCCATTTTCCCTTTTGGGAAAAATTTGCTAGTTTAAACTGGCCATTTGCATACTTTTTTACGGCCTACTCATGATATTAACTTGTATTGCTTTCGAAAGATGATTACTTCATATTTATGAATTTCTTAGGAATAATCACACACCATAGAAAGTACAGATGCCACAACTATCACCCAGAAAACAAATTACTACTTTATTTGAACAATTTGGTCACCAAAATATGAAACTATCTTCTTTTTTGGCACCAAACAAACATACATTGTGAATATTATTTTCTGTTTATAAATATAAAATTTGATTGGAGCGCCACCTATCGGATCCTTGAATATCCGTGAACCATACTTTAGACGAAACAAATATATGGTGTTAACACGACCTCAATCTCTTTAGTGATTCAGAAGTTACACGATCACACACAGACACACCAACGATTACAAAACTATACAAATACTTATAACCATAGGTAGGGTAGATTTGGCCCACTTATCTCCCCAAATGTCTTGTGTGTATGTGTAAAAAAGTAAGAAGATGCTGCTTCTGTGACAGCGGCGCTTGAAGACAATGTTATAATAACACGAGTAAGAATGAGTCTTAGCTTAGTTAAGGATTCTAACGATATAGTACACGAACTTAGTACAGTCATAACTATGTTCACATGTTCATAACGAACAATAAAAGCAGTAACAGTTCCCAATCTCTGTATATAATCGACTCAGAAGCACTTAAGGGCCAGACAAAAAATGTTATATCAAAACCCCTGAGAAATACCCATATACACAGAGAGTGGGCTTTTAGAAATCAGTAGCTAACGGACAAGGCATTTTACCCGGGAAGAACACAAACTTATTGCTAATATTTTGTAAGGTATATTTATGTTTTTGATTAAGAGTAAATAAAAAATATACTATTTGTTTTAACTCAGATTTCAATATAGCTAAGAAGTGATCCTGATTTCTGCATACGTTGCCTGAACTATAAATAATAGACCCGAATGTGTCAATCACAAACCGAGTAGTAATTTTAGAGCTCTTTCTGAGATTTCTGAGTGAACAAACACACTATATTTGTTTTGCAGCATTTGCATATTTTGAGCTCTTCTACTCACTTGTTATATTTAAGCAAAATTTAAAAACAGAAAACAAATTTAGCGTAATCACATAGGTACATAATAAAAAAATACAAAGGTATTTTTTTCCATATCTTGGAAACACAATTTCAATTTTGAGTTTCAAGGGGCCCCGTAATTATAGTGGCAAGTTATTTTTTTTGCAAAAATTTCATCCGGGACAATATTATATGATGTAATTGAAGAATAAATTTGAAAATAAGGAAATTCAAAGCTGCCAACGGAATTAATTATCTTATTCAGGTAGAACTTACAGAATAATTAAAATAGTGGTCTCCCAAAGGTGGAAATTCACACCTATTTCATCAAATTGTGAACATTATTAAGGTTGCTTTGTCAAAAGTATATTGATATAAGAACTAAAGTTGGGGAAAAACCGGAGAAGTAGGCGTCATGACCCCCTCCTAATCGTCACATCATATTGACAAATCTAATGAAATAAAAAAATATGAAAATTTAATAAAATATATAGGTATTCAAAATAATTATGAAACATGGGTGTCCCCAAAGCTTTGGCTGGCACCTCTACTGATAATATGTTTGATATAACTGGATCGAAATTTGTCACCGAAAAGTTTTTGCAGTTTCAATGGAGTTCATAAATTTCAAAGAGATGACCAACAAACCTATGAAACCTCCAATCTTTACTATTGTCCCCTAATTTCCATTTTTTTACATAACACCTTCGGAGTATTATAGAAATGATATTAATGAAATAATTAAATTCACAACAAAAACGTACAGAATACTGATCTATTTTGTTTATTATACTAGTGAACAATAAAGAATGCTTGATGCTGAACTATCAAAGATGTTCTTCCCATAATGGTCTGAAAGAGCGTCAATCATACTAACGGCATACTCCGTCCTTATATAATTACTTAATGGTTTGACGGTCAAGACCAGCTATACAAGATTTCGAAGGTAAAATATGTCGAATAAAAAATATTATTCTAGAAATGATATAGGTACCTAACTTACTAAACAAATTAGTAAAATTCATATTTAATGCATCGATTTTTTACATTTTAAATACACATCGTTAAAATGTCAAGGACCGGCGTATTTTATGTAACAATCAATATTCCCTAGCAACGATAATGGAGGAAGGGGGCCATGTAATGTACAATAAATTACAAAGGTCTACAAAGAAAAAAAAGTGGAAAGTATTTAACACGTAACATATTGTAATGTTTTTATTTCCACACACGGGTTCTGTTCAGTTCTTGGATTTATTTAAAAACACAGTCCAACTCAATCTAATTTATTTCCACTACTTTTATACAAATTTATATTCACAGAAACTACTATTTACATTTTATCTTAACTGTACAATACGACCGACGAAAACTGAATGCCTGGTATCGACAGCTGTTCATATTTATATATTTATCTTGGAATTTTCTGGTACGTCCACGAACCATCGGGAAACTCTTCATGTTCTGGAAGCTTTTAGGGAATTCCCAGTAACGGCAGCGGTCCGCCTGTTGAGAGACAAACATTTCGGGTTCCCAGAATTTATCGGAATAATGTCACTTCCATGAATTGCTTGATGGCCGATTGCACCAGCTGTCGGATGAATTCTCGTAACAATATCGTTTTCCATGTATTTTTTGATGCTGAGCACGAATCAGCTCATTAACCCTTCAGCTTGCCATTTTCAACGCAAATCTTTAAAATGTCATTTATTATTTTAAGTAAAAGTTACTCAGCTTGTATTGAAAGGCAGGACTTTGCAGGAATCGGTACAAATAATGAAAAATAAATTGATTGACTATAAGGTACCCACATTGCCAGAAAATAGCATATTCTGCCTTTAGAGATATGAATAAAATTTAAAATACGATATATTTTAAAAATTCAGTACAATTTCTTTATTTGAGTTAAACACACTTACCTAGTAACTCTAACGATATCTGTTTTATGTTGACCATATAAGGATATACAAAGCACCCATTGTTAAAAAAAAATCAAATACATCTATTTTTGACAATTTGTTTCAGTGGAGAAAATGAGATCTTGAAAATAATATCCCGACAATTTTTAATCTATGAAAGTAGAAAAATGTCAAAATTCAAATCAAATTCGCTTCATTACAAAATTAAAAAACAAACAATCCTTCATTCCAATAAAAACGATTTAGATCTGCTTTCAAATTGCATATAAGTGTGCAGGTAGATGCTTCCATTTTGGTCACTATAAGATCTGATGTCACCGTTTTTGTACAAAAGTAACCGCATGAATGTATAGAAAAAATGGTTTTTAAGCATACATTTTACTGAGTAAGTAAAAGTCGATTATTTAAATATTTATACTCCCCTATAGGATCGGTTTTTTTATGTCAACAACCTAAGTGTCATATCTCGAGTATTAAATTAATGCGTAAGCGTCATATTAAAAATTATTAATTTAAAAGATAACCTTATATCAAATAAAACTAGAATATGATTCATTTTATTTTATTACTAATACTTATTGAAGTTCCGTTTGGACATGTCATAAATATAAATAAGTAAGAAAATATTTACATATCACACTCGTGAATGTTTTATGACCTTTTAATGGAATAATGTATATATATATATATATATATATATATATATATATTCTGGTTTCCGGGAATTCATCCGCGTAGTTGATAACTGATCCCTGCCGGGATCGATGGTAAAATGACGACGTTTCGGCATAGTCACATCTGCCCACTTCATGTCGGTTCGCATAATTCAGTTATCAACTACGTGGATGAGTTCCCGGAAACCACCTAAAACATTTAGTGCCCGTGAAAACTTATAGGGTTTTCCAAAATTTTAAGAAATTGTCACATTTGTGAAGATGCAGGATTGAAGCCTACACTTAACTTTATTTATTTTCAGTGGAACACAATAAAACAGAAACAATTAGTCATTCCAATCAAAACGATTTGCATCTGCTTTCAAATTGCATACCGTGTGCAGAAACATAATTTTGTGGGGATCTGAAACCAAATGAAACCCATTCAATCTGCTTATTTTAATATCTGTTGTTGTCACCGTTTTTGTAAAAAGTAAAGTCATAAATAAACAGGATAGAAGATTTTAGAGTGTGTATTTTATTGAGTTAGTAAAATTATATTATTTAATATATAATATACTACAGGAACGTTTTTTTACTGTCAACGACCTGAATGTCAAATCTGGAACAACAGATTAAGACTAACTACTTATTCATAGATGGCGACAGTCAATAATTTATCTTTAATTTTTGAAAAGAAATAAATAAAGATTCTTTATATATTATGCATATTATCTTTCGAATGGTATAAGTTTCATTACCCTCTTTACAAAATAAAGGCGGGAAAGGGGTTAGTTCGTTTTCCTTTTCACGTATTAATAATAGTGTTATTTTTCACACACAGCTTTTTTCCAAGTATTTTCCATATCAGACTATCCAGATATATTTTATTATTAAACTCATCCCACATCCATTTCAGAGGCATTTAGTATCAACTAATGACCGTAAGCTTGTTAACTGGAGTTTGAATAGAACGTTCGTATATTCTGATTAAGTTTTGGAATTTGCCGGGAGATTAAAGAAATTAATTGTGTATTAGCAGAAATTCGGGACTATTCAGATTGGGGATATGCGAGAAAGGGATTATGTGGAACGTGTGGGTCTCTGAAAAATATGCCGAGAATTTAGGGAGATGTTCCAAGGAAAATGAGGATGTCGAAACCAAACTGGTTGTTGACCTACTTTACCAGTGACATGAACTTTCTGATCGATATTTATATGAAATTTAATAAGGGAATAGTGTGAAGTTGGAATTCTAAGGATAGATCGGAGAGATTTGTGAAATAACTCAATTCTACCGTTTGTAGAGTATATTATTTCGATTTTTACATTTTATAAATCTTGTTAAGGGTTTGGATGTGCGGGTAAAATCATTTTATGTAGTCATTTAATCGTGATCTGTCATTCAGTAAATTTGGTATATGACCATGGTGATTATCTAGATTACTTTAAATGATTTTAGCTTCCAGTTTCGTTTAGTTTCGAAATATCTATATTGTGGTCTGTTTTCTTGTTTTGTACGTTTGTTTTTGTGTAAACTAGGTATAGCTACGTCTTTCGAAAATGCTGCCTTGTTTAAGTAATCAAGTACGACAATGTTGAGGAGGGATGTCAAGTTGGAAATCTAGGACTTTCTGAGAAACTAGTGCACAAGGCTCCTCCGAATCTGAAGCCGTCTTTGCTGTTATCCATCCAAGAGTAATGTTTGGTGGATTTCTGGATATATTTTTATAATAACTTTTATTTTTTCATATAGAGCATTTATACTACTGCGTCCGGTTTGGTAGTCGGAGTAAGGCCATAGACTATTATAAGTCCAGTGGATTATTCGAGATATTGAATGATAATTACTACTTAATTACATCTCCACACACACTTCTTCTTGCTTTCATTGCCATTTTCTGTGCAAAACCTGTAGAATAGTTGTGCAATGTGTCACAAATATATACCAAAATCACTTTTGTTTCCGGATAGAGTTTTTGGTCTCTTCCATTCTTGAACATTCTTAATCATGTAAGGGTAATAAAATAACATAAAAATAATAGAGTAGTCTATGATGGCTACGTTTATTTTGTAAACTAAATTACTTTAATAAGTTTACTGATAAGGCAGATACTTAAGGATTAGATTGCGTTAATGAGTTTTCCTCATTAATTTACCGGTAACTTATTTTCGAGGATGTCTTTGAGTATTCTGCATATTCATTGCGATTTTCTCTTCTCACTTCTCCTCTATAGAACACCTTCCTCAAAGATTAGAAACAGAAATCTCTACAATATGATAAACATGTCTTTCTGTATACAAATAGGTATTGTAACACTTTGTATACTTGTCTGTTGTGGAGACTATTCTGCTCCAAGAGTCAAGTCATTATCAGACACCATATGCATCAATTAAACGTTATTTCTCGAATATTGCAGTTTTTTGCTTTTGTCTACTAAATGTGGCAGTGAAACTTGCACTGTTCAATTATTATTTCATTCAAGAAGGTATTACGCAATGTACCTTTTACTAAAATTGTTCATTGTGTTAACTCTTTTACTTTTGTCTGTTTAGTATCAAAAATCAAGTGGAGTCTAATGAGGTGTATGAGCTGGCCACTTGATTCCCTTCGATCTCACCTTTTTTAAGAACTTCGGAAAAATAATCCAGCTCTTGTATTTTATTTTAAGTGCTTAATACTGAGACACAAGCATTATAATATGACATCATTGCAGTCATTTCTTAGGGCATTCCTACTTGGAATTCAGTCATCCGGTCATGGCAATTTTCATTCAATTTATGACCCAATTTTAATTTACCAAGATGATACTTGGCCGCCTTATGAACATTGCGAACTGTTTTTTACAAATTTTTTAGTTTTCAGTGACTAACTAGGATTTGCCATAGTTATATTGAAAGTGTCAGAATTTGGTTTTCAAAAATAAGGAGGAAGCGTACCTGCGTGATATTCATTTTAACTAAACCAAATCTCTAAAACTTTTATAGCAATTTCGTTATTGGTTCTCGGTAAATAATATTTCTTAGTTTGTCTCATTTAAAACTTTTTTTATATAAAATTAAATTGTTAAATTAGCTGTTTTAGTTTGTCATTTCAAAGAATTGTATAATATGTAGGAATTTCCTGAAAATAAGAAAATAAATTTGACATTCAATAATTTTCTTTATTTGCAAAGCAGTACGGATCGAAAGTCAATATATTGGCCATTTGATGATCTACTTGAAACCTTACAACTTTTGTCTGAAACTTTTTCCAGAAAAATGGAACTCAATCAAGAAATTAACTTTACTCAGAATAAATAGCTATATCAATGTAATAATTTAGTCTGACTGATCTACGTCAATAGATTGCTAAGTTATCATAATAGTTTATATATTAAATTCAAGAAACTGTCAAATTAATAATTCCTATTGACTGAAACTAATTTGAGATATTAAATAATTTGCTAAAGTGCGAGTTTGGACTCGCATACTAACGGTACTGCGCATACTAACGGTACTGTATCACCTTTGAGATTTAATACAATGTAGGTGAATTAAAGTACATATTTTTCTAAAATTCCAGACAGGCAGGGAATGAGTGAATTTCTTTATACTTACCTTAATATCTTTTAAACTAAGCGTTTTAAATTTTTGAAAAATATTAACTTTAATTTCCCACATGATTCGCTTGACTTTTACAAAAATAGTTATTTATTTTTCTCATTTGTGCCCCAAAATTAAGATTAGGATATTTAGTAGTTTGGAAGATAACGGTGAGAATCGCGGAAATTTCAAATAATAAATTATTAAATCTTTTAAAGAAATTATTTCAGAATATGATGATTCCTTTGATTGATACATTAAGTAACGGATGCACGTTAAAAAAACAAAATTTTATTTTCCATTAACTTCTTAACAATATGTTTAAAAAATCTGATAAATATATGCCTAATGTTTTTCATTTAATTTTGTAATTTGACCCCAAACCTTATATCAGGGTTTGCTCCTTATTTTCAACGTTTTCGAAATTCTAGGTCGTGTAGTTTCTGAGATAAAGGGGGGAATACAGGACGTTTTTTATTTTTGTTAATATCTTTTAAATATATGATTTTAAAAATATGAAAATAATATATCTGTATATCTCATAATAAGTACTTTCATTTTTCTATTTAATTCTACAATTTGCCCCACAAAATCAATATTGGAGTTTCTACTTATTTTTCGTATAAAGTTCAAGTGAGGTCCTACACCTCTGATTATTTTCAAAATTTTGGGTAGCAAATAAAGGGGGAACAGAGTTTTTTTAATCTTCATTAATATTTTTAAACAACTAATTTTAAAAATATGAATAAATACATTTGTATTCCTTATAATGAAATTTGATATATCGCATGATGCGTTTAAAAAAATTTAAATTTTATTTTTTGTTTAATTCTATAACTTGTCCCCCGAAATTAATAGGGGCTTCTCCTTATGTTTCCTGTAAAGCTTAAGTGAGGTTATATACGCATTTTTTTCAGAATTTTAGGTATTATAGTTTCGGAAATAAACAGGGGAGGAAAGTAAAGTTTTTTTATATATTTGTTAATATCTTTTTAAACGATTTATTTTAAAAATTTGAAAAAAAAATGTATTCGTCATAATGAGCCCTTTGATTTTATATATTACATAATGCGTTAAAAGCAACTCTAATTTAATATTTTCCAATTAATTCTGTAAATTTCCCCCTAATATTAGGGGTTTCTGCTTATTTTTCCTGCAAAGTTTAGGAGAGACCCTATATCTCAAATTTTTCTCAAAATTTTCGTCTTATAGTTTCGGAGATAAAGGGAAGGATTGGTAATTGTTGTATATTTTTGTTAATATCTTATAAACTAATTATTTTTAAAACATGAAAAAAATATATTTGTGCTCCATTTATTTGATTTATTACATGATGCGTTTGAAAAATTTTTAATTCCTTATTTAATTCTATAATTTGAACCCCCCTACCCTCTATAACAAAAATTAGGGGTTTACCCTTATTTTCCCGTAAACTTTGAGCAAAGTTTTATTTTCAATTTTTATTTTTTTAATTATTTAATAATAATAAAATTACGTTCTTAAATCCAACTGTGCAGATTGCAGAAAAGTGGTAAAACTATATGCTTACTAATCATTGGTGTTAGCTACACTTAAGACAGAAGTTTCGGCTCTGATTGCGTAAACATGAATACCAGAAATAAAATACTTAAACTTAAACTATTATTCAATAATAGAGTAAGGGAGTTTCGCTTGATAGATTACCTTTATTCACTAATTGAAGTGAAAGGTGATTTATCAAGAATCGGTTTTATTGCTTTTGTAGCTGTCAAACCAGCTCCTTTATTGGTCTTTATATTCCAACCTCAGCCCTTTTTCGATCAATGTAACACAATACGTTCAATAAATATTCGATTCCAGCCTAAGAATTCACCACAATGTAAATCGTGAGCAACTGAAAAAGGGGTTAGGCTTGAAATTCAATATTTTTCTGGGAAGTATCATATTACGAAAAAGTCAGGTCAAACATCGCTGCAGAGGAACTACGAATAGATAAAGTAAATTGATTGGAAATGTTAACAAAAAAGGGCAGTTGCAAGACGGTCTTCCTTTAACTGCTTCTGAATTGATTCCTTATTTGAGAATTTTTTTAGTTTCCGGGTCAATGATCTGTAAAGTCGAGGCTGGTCAAGACATATGAATTAAGGGTATCAACTTTGCGAACCTGAATAAACAAAAGGATGCACTGTTAAGTATCCAGATATTGAACTAGAATAAATAATTGAGTTGATTGAGAGATTGAAAGTCCAAATTCTACGGGTGCTTTGTGAAATTTTTTTTGTTAGTACTGTAGTAAAACTTCGGGAGAATATGTAAGATATATACAAATATACAACGACTGAGTATAAAGTCGATATAGTAGATAGAATAGGATAGAAAGAAAACGACCCACTTATATTGGACATGGAATACAGGACAATAGATGGTCAATGAACATTTAGAATTGGTACCCACAAAAGGGACAGAGAGAGGGCTAAGATCATAACGCCCCAGGAAATATAGTGTTGCTAGGGAAATGGGCGACATACAAATAAGACAGGATGATGTCCTGGATAAGAACAAATGGCGTATTTAATGAAGGAAACGCACTCTCTCTCTCTCTGATTGTAAACACTCCATAAAAAGATGTCTAATGAATTAAAATCTGAAGAAGAAGTGGATCATTCCATTGTTCCCTTTATGCCAATTTACAGATCTGGAAAGATTCAATTTAGAAAATCGTGCATCATTTTGCTGAAATCATATTGTGCGGCCTAAATTGTTGAAAGTTAAATATATTTAAAAACCTTGAGCAAATCTTGAATAATGTGTTTTGTCGGAAGTTCGGATACAATTAACAGCAGAATTTGTGATCAAGAATATGGATCAATAAATCATTTTTCACAATACCAGAATTAACATTAGTTTTTTGTGGTATTTGCATATTGTAATCGTGCAACCAGTGTAGAACTTCAGCACACCAATCCTGGGCTTATAGCCTGTTAACTTGTCCGTTCAAATAAAACGCTACCGCTGAAATGGTTGTTTTTTGAACATATACCATATCTTAAGCTCGTTGTTCGATGGTATATTTTTTTAACGTAACCCCGCAAAAAAAATGAGGGGAGCTATGTCCGACCATCTCGATGGCCAACATATTGGTCCATTCCTGTCATCCAATGTTGATAGAATGCATTATTATTCCATGCAGTTTAACATAGGCACGGTGTCCAATTTTACTGAAAGCACATATCTGTTAAATGGGGAAGGGAGATATCATCTAGGATATCTAAATAAATAGTACAAAGTTGACGTAACCGTTCAAGACACCGTCAAGAAATATAGAATATTTCAACCTAATCATTAACTCACCACCTCTCCTAGGTACGTAAAGTAAAGGTTTGGGGTATGATCTGAGTAATAATAAAAATTGGGTTTATTCACGAACATGTTGTGATAAAAAGTACACTAGTTAATAAATAATAAAATATTCAAATATACATTCCATTTTAGCTCTACCGATTTTCAAAATTTAATTCTGTTTTAATAGTCCACCTCTCGAAGTTTTTGGTGCAATACGACATGAAAGAAATGGAATTTATTAGCCACTTGCGACATCCAAAGAGCGCCCTCTACTGTCATTAATCAGCGAACGCACTGACACTTTTATACATTATTGTCAATAAGGCACATTACAAAAAAAACGAATTAAATTCATTGAATTGGCTACAACAGTATTGTTTTTGTTAAAAAGTCAGTGTATATATATTTGAGTTACTGTTTTTTGTTTTCCACCAAAAACTAGTATGAATCAGATTTAAGTGAAAAATTTATCATTTTCATATTTATATGATTATTATCAAGTGCGTAGCCAGCTTATGGTTTGGGGAGGGGCAAACTACAAACACACACAAAATATCCTATAGGGGGGCAAATCGAAAAAAAAAAATGTCCTAGAGAGAGAAATTTTTGGTCCAGGAGTGGCAAGTATGCAAATTTATATGAAGGTTTAATGACCCACTGCAATTATGTCAGGGATATGGGGGGCAGCTGGCTCCTGCCTCCCCCTCGGTACGCCTATGATTATTATAATTATTTTTATCCGCTTTAATACCTGTTTTAAATAATGTTATGGAAGATATTTTACGAATTGTTTATTGAATGATACTTGTTGGTGCATTTTATTATGAAGAATTATAAAACATTGTCTGGTTTGTATTTGAATATTAACTTAAAGAAGCATTTTTCTGTAATGTAAGGAAGGTGAATAAATTTTAATTAACCAATGGAGTACGTTATTAATTTAAAAGTTACATTATATAGAAAAGCGGAAAATAGTTCATAGTTTTTCCTCTGGAAATACAGTTCGCAGAACCACAATGTCTTGTTGATAATACAAGTCCTTAAAAATATATTTTATTATGTTGTAATAGTTTTAAATAATTCAGTTATCACTTAAATAACACTGTACAAATGGAGATGGCATACTGTTTATACTGTGACGGGAATTCATCCAATATCTGGTGCAATCGGCATTCATCCGAGAGTTCATGAAACTCGAAATGTTGACCTGTCAATCCGAGGCCGACGGCTGGCTCTAACAGACATTCAGTTAATCCCCTCGAATCTTCGAGAACACACGAAAAAAATTTCCCGATGGCTCGTTGACCTAGTAGAGAATTCCCAGAGAAATTTATAAATACGGACAGCTGGCTAGTGGAAATAAATTAGAGTGATTTTCTGAATGATAATTGTGGCATCTTTGATTTTAATTTTTCTTTGGGAGTAACTACCACATAAACTTGAAAGTCTGAATATTTCAAAAGTCCAAACGTTTCAAGGTCTAAATCAGACCTGGTTTTCTATGGTATGAATACAAGTGTAACAAAAAAATAAAAAAATAAGAAGCTAACAGGATTCGCAATGACAAATATCGAAATCACAAAACAAAACGAAAGCTGAAAGAGACTGCTTTAATTTTATCAAATGAAAGCGATTGTATAGCTAGTACTTCTATAGAATTCAGCCGTTCCTGGTTGCCAAGGATGAAATTAATAATGGTAATATCCTTTTGAACAACCCTATATCGTTTTTCTTAGGTTTTCCCTTATGACTTTAATGAGATCTCTGGAACATCAGAATTTCTTTGGTCTCATTTTTGGCGAATGCACTATCTTGTAACAAAGACGTACGTAGGAACGCCACATGGAATTATAAGGATAACTCTTTCGAATTCATCCAATTTGAAAGAAGCTTTGTTATTTCACATGATATTTAAAAAATTTTGTACTACTCTGTATATATCAAATTTGCAGTAAATTCCCTTAGTTACATCAGATTTATTGTCAAACATTAATGTCAAATTGTGATTTTCATATTTGCCATTGCAAATCCTCTTAATTTTTAGGGTTCCGTATAATGTATAGTCTGGTGACCCGATCAGGAGTACATATCGTAAATGATGAAATTTTGATTTTAGGGGTACTTCTGGGGGGAAAAACTAAAAAAATCGACCGTTCCCCCCTGATCTCCGAAACTACTGAGCCTAAAATTTTGAAAAAATAGAAAATATAGAACGTTGCCCGAACTTTACAGCAAAAATAAGGAGAAACCATTAATATTAATTTTGGGGGGCAAATTATAGAATTAAATAAAAAAAATTCAAACTCATCATGTAATATATCAAATGAAAAGTCTCATTCTGAGGAATACATTTTTTCATATTTTTAAAATAAATTAATTAAAAGATATTAACAAAAATATAAAAACAATTACCCACCCCCCCTATCTCCGAAACCATAAGCTGAAAAATTTTGAAAAAAAATAGAAGTATAGCCCCTCACCTGAACTTTACTGGAAAAATAAGGAGAAACCCCTAATATTCATTTGGGGGGGGGGAATTATAGAATTAAATGGAAAATAAAAAATTATAATTGTTTCTAAAGTGTCATGTAATATATCAAATCACAGGGCTCATTATGACGAATACAAATATATTTTTTTAAAATGAATATTTTAAAATATATTAAAAAAAATATTTTAAAAAAATTCCCCATTCTCCCCGGTATTCCCCAAACGATAAGACCTCAATTTTTTTGTTTAAAGGAAAAATATGAAAAAAATCCCTAATTCTATTATTTGGCCCCCAAATAATAGAATTAAACGGAAAATAATTTATTAGAAAACCCTCATAGTAATTTTAGGGACAAATTATACGATTAAATGGAAAAGATTCAATTTTCAAACGCATCATGTAATATATCAGATAAAAGGCTCATTATGTGAATTACAAATATATCATATTTTATATCATTTGTTTAAAAGATATTAACAAAAATATTAAACATCGACTTAATTCCCACTTTAGAAACTCCACTATTTAAATTTTTGAAAAATATATTTTATTTGTATTTTTTAATAATTTGAATAACATATCTAATAATTTATAATTTAAATCTTGACCTATTTTGCCCTTTATCTTCCAATCTACGGAGCCTCAAAACTCAGACAGTAGATTATAAAAGACTTCTATGATAGTTTATTATTAAAATAAAACTCTAATGTTAATTTTTGGGGGCCAAATTAGAAAATTAAATACATATGTATTCTAATAAAAATCAAGCGTATCCTGACGCAGATAAAATAAAAAGTCTATGTGTGGAAAATCAAACTGTATATTTAATATAAATTTAAAACGCTTCCTTTAAAAAATATAAGGGTAAATATAAGAAAATTTACTCATTCCTTGCTTGTCTGAAACTGGAATATTAGAATCTTGAAGGTGGTACGGAACCCTAAGTATGCGAGTCCAACTCGCACTTGACCAAATTATTTAATTTTTTGTTCAATTTATATTCATACCATTGAAAACGTGGTCTGATTCAGACCTTAAAACATTTGGACTTATGAAATATACAGACTTTGAAGTTTATGTGTTAGTTAGAGTGAGTTGGCCTGTGTTTATAAATAAATCCAAGAACTGAACTGAACCCGAGAGGGTGAAGATAATAACATTGCAATACTTACGTCAAGTGCTGCCATATTGTGAAATTTGCTCATCTATTGCTCCAGAATGGCAAAATAAATATCTGTGATGTAAACATATAATTTATCATAGTGCTAAATTGACATATCAAGAACGGGTATCATCTAATTATCCTTATTGTGAAATTTATCGTGTTTTTCAGAACATCTGATTTCTTAGAAACGACTTAAAATATAATAATTGTGCGAACTCAGAGTATAATTTTATAGTTTTATACGTAAAAGCAAAAAATGATGACTTGAGTAAGACAACTGATTACAAACTTACACTTTACTTAAAAATTGTGACAATTATTTCGCGTCCGATGGAGCTTATTCACACAATGGTAATACCTAAAGAAATGCAACAATTATGTTGCATTTCTTCTTATGCGGGCGCGAAATAATTTTCACAATTTTTAAATTTTTAAATCAAGTTTATGTTTATATCAGTTGTATTACTCAAATTATCATGAATTTCAACTTCCACCAAGTAATAGCCAACTCAATCCAATAAGACTAAAAATAAGCAGAAAAGAAAGTAGACTGGTCAATAAAGAGACAAGTTAAATATAGGTTTGAAAAATCACAAACTTGAAATTTAATTTTAAATTCGAACCTGTTCAGCTTATTACATTTATCTATATCTACACACATACACACTCATATATATATATATATATATATATATATATATATATATATATTTCCTAAATCTGTATAATTTACTGATATTCAACGTAATATACGTTCGTTTACTCGTACATTGTTGTGACGAGTTAGTTCCATTTCACAATCACTTCTCAGAAATTCCACACCCGCACATTCTTGGATCTCATAAAGAGATTTTATTAAATTCTGATTCCGAAAGCCTTTCATAGCCACGTATTTAGAAAATATTCAACTTCGGAATTAATAACTAAAATGGAAAACCCATTTCATGTATAACCACTTCTTCAAACACAATTTCCAGTTTTCATATATATTTTCGACGCGTTTATAGGGGAAACGTGGAAAGCGGCGGTAAATACATTTCGAAGTTCCCGATTGAAAGCTGCTGACAAGAAGCTAAATTGTCAAAAGTAAAGGGACAACAGCAAGAGAGATTTTTCAATGGTAAAATTTTAATCCCGAAAAATAAGATGGAAACTGTAAGTGTTAAAACTGATATTTGAAAGTCGAGTATATTCGGCATTATTCTGAAGTTGTTTTCCGTTGTTTGGTTTGATATTAGCTTCAAATCAGCTTAGTACAAGAAGTTCTACCAGAACAATATAGAAATTGATTTTTGATATTGCTGATAAGCTGGCTCTAAGTTAAGATTCAATATGTTGAAACAAAGTTGATAAATACAAACCCAACTTTGGATATTATTGCTAATTTGATTATAGAAGTAAGTAAATAAAAAACCTATGTCATAGTATTTGCAACTCATAAGAAAACGGATAGTTTGAAAAGAAAGGAACAAATTTTTATTACCTGTGTTATTTGCAGCGATCCTTCCTATTAGGTAGCTCACTTTTCAAATAACATCTCTATGATTATTGTTCAAAAATTAGGAAACTAATGGGGTGCATATATCCTTACTTACTAATGAAATGCAATCTTTCTTTGTGGCATGTAGAAAAATTTAAACAACCAATAGAAATAATTCTGTGCCAGTCAAAAGTCCCCTACCCCTCGAAACTTTGTCGATTATGCCTACACTAATGAAAATAAATCATTGTAAACTAATCTCTTAGTTCCATCAGATGACTTAACAGTAATACATGACGTCATAGAGTCACTTCGACCACTAATTTTAAATAGGACCTTATGACGAGGGATAGCTCAGTTGAAAGGTACTGACATTACCTGCTGAGCCATATTAATATTGTTTGGGTTTAGACCAACTCTCACGGATAAATTAAATAAATACTACAAGTATTGTTTCATATTTAAATATTTATTATTATTTTGTACTCAGTCCGCCTCTGATCAGTTGACGTTTTAAATTTTCTAGTAATTGTTTGTAAAGTTTTAGAAAGACAATAGGTGTATTATTTTTTAACGAGACGTTTAGGAGTTTACAAAAAAGTAAGTGCCTAATCAAGCCGTTAAATAATTGGTGAACGTACAAAGTTTCTTACTGAAACGAAACCTTTATTTAATATCAGGTACCCAGATCGTAGTATATTGAGAACTTACATGAGGAGCTTCTTCAGAAGTTTGAAGCAACAGGTAGGGTCAAAAATGCCAAATGATTTGATCGACCAATAGTTAGTGTCGACAAAAATGACATAATTGCACAAATGATAGTACGGCTAAAGTTGCGTTAATCAAACTACAGTAGGTACATAGAGTAAAAAACAAATTTCATCCATACAAACTAAAAATGGTGCACCTTAAAGTTGGTGCACCCAATAGAAGAGTGGAGTTCTGTGAAAGAATAACAAATAAAACTAATTGAAACCAAGAAAACAAAAAAAAAATTGTTTCACTGATGAAAGCACTTTTCTCTCAATAGAATTGCAAGGACAGAAATATACGACATTTGAGGGGCACAAATCTTTCGTAGAAAACAATTTCCATAACAAGTGAATGTTTGGACAGGTATTTTAGGAAACCATATAGTTGAACCTCCTGTCCTCAAATTAACTAGTTAGCTGTATCTTTAAATGTTTTAAAATGGAATTGAGTTACCAATATTTCGGTTTTTGAAAATGCAGATGAATTTGGCTATATGGAAATAACACTTCAACAAATGGTTCTCCTGAGCATTAATATCATACAGGAGAATGGGCACAGGCCTGACAACATTGGATTTTTTTTTGTGGGGGTACTTGAAATTCAAGGTTTACGCTACGGAATCCAACAATATTAACGTTTTAAAACAACTAATTATTGAAGATAGCAGGGTAGTTTTAACGGAAGCATTCGAACGACTACGACAAGAATTTACTTATGCGATGCATTTATGTTAGCAAGTAGACGGAGCACATTGTCAATACTTGCTGTAAGATTTCGTTTAATAAATTACAGTGTAAATGTGAATTAATAATTTTGGTATTTATATAATTTATCGTTCAGACCTAAACCCAAACAAAATTAATGTGGCTGTATTGTCAATAACTTTTAAATAAGCTATCACTTGCTATAAGGTCCTATTAGAAATTAATGGCCACAGTGGCCCTGCGACATTATCTGTTACCGTTAGTTGCGAAGTTTCAGCTTCCAAACTTCATTAGTGTAAGTAGAACCATTCAAAAGATACATAGGGAGAGGGAACCGTGGCACTGTATATTGAAGAGTTGTTCAAGTTTTATGACTAGAGCAACCTTTTTGTTTAATTAATTAGTCATATCTTTATTGTCAGAGCTAATTTTTTACAAATTTCTTACTCCTAGTCAATGTTTTAATATTTGTTCCCTAATTTGTTGTCTATGTTATATATTTGTCTGAGCTGTTATCTTATTTTCCCTACGCTATTCCTTAAGATACTTCTTCCCCTAGATATGTTGCGTCCTCTTCTGTCTTCAGTAGCGCCCTCTTGGGTCTTTTGGACCTCTTTGATTCATTTTGCGTACTCATCTGTACTTGCATCTTGCTCCTCTTCTTCTTCGGCCCTCGATCCTCTGAATCCCTCACGGCTGGTTTTTGTCTCTGTCTTGGTGTGTAGCTGATCTGTCCATCTGGCTGCGGTTATCGTCACTGAGTTGTGGACCGATCATAGTTCCTCCGTTGTCTCAATGTCCATGTTCTGTACGATAAATTCGTCCTGTACGTCTCCTTGACCTCCTCTTGTCGAGTGATGGGTTGATTCCGTTAGTCCTCTTACGTCCTATTCCTCTCTTTCTGTGTGTTCCTGTAGTCCTCTCCTAGTATCTTCGGCTTGGCGTTATCCATTTTGATGTTCTTTCTCTGTTTGGTATGGATAATCTCCTCCTGGTTTCCTTCCTGGCTTGTCCGCTTTGTGTACTGCGTAGTCCCTGAAGATGTCCTCTTCTTTGAGCCCGGTCTCTTGTATTACTGCCATGTCGATGTTGTGCTCTTTTAGGTGTAGATCCCCCTACACAACCTTTTTGTTTGTACCTTGAATTACAATTTGTACCAAATTGCTCTTTAGGGACCTTTCAATATTCAATTCATAACGTATTTGCTTTTTCATTTAAAACAACGACGAAAAACTTTTTTCTGAAAGCTGTTTAGGTTCATGACAAGCAATTTATAAGCAAGATATCATCAATTCATTATCAAATTGTGGTATTTCAATAGTAATATTTTCTAGGATAGGACAGGCTGAGTAAAATTTTTTAACAATTTTTTACTGCCTAAGCTACTAAAGACCCACCTAATACATTGTGTCTGCAGATGGAGTGCACAAGATGAAAAAATCTTCATCTTTTATTACAAAAAGTCATTCTTTATAAAAAGTTCTGCTTGTCGAGAGAATCAATTTGCAATATAAAAATTTACAATCAGATGTACAGGGTGGGACGAAATTAGCAGCATTGTAAATTGCCTTAAGTAGTATTATTTATTAGTTTTATCAAAAATTTTACGAAACAAAGTTGTTTAGTAACTAATATTAAGTCTAAATACAAATTTGGAAATGAAAAGTGGGAATATTTATAATTATGCTAAATAGCTACCTCCTACCTCCACACACAAACACACTAATAAATTTACTGTACAATTTGCACTCCCTGACATGTGGAAAGTTGCGAGATACAAGCTTTTGTGTTAAGGCACCCATCAAAAAGAACTCCAATAATACAAGGCTAGGCGACCTGGCTGGATAATTGATTGGGCCAGACCTCCCTATACATTTTGTGGCAATCCTTGAAACCATTCGATGGCTATGCCACTCGACGAAGAATGAAGTTTAATTTTAACACTTTTTCAGGCGACTTACGTCGAAAGTCTGATAGTAGAGCAGTCGAATGGTTCGAGAATCGGACCCCTGGTTATAATGTATTAAGAAATGGTAAGATAAATGTTTCCAAAATGTTCAAATACACATGCTGATTTAAATTTTCCTCTATAAAATAAGGACCAATAATTGAATATAAAAACACACCATACCTACATTAACTTTTACTTCGCTTGTTAAAAACGTAATTAGGATTGCTGAAGGCCTAGTGACAGCAGTTTTGGGAAGTTACTGCCTGTATGTGTAAACTAAGAAAAATTTGGGTTTAACCAAATTTTAAATGTTTCTCTTCATATCCAGATTCAAGTGTATGCTGTAGCTTTGGCTTGAAAGGGTAAATTTCTTATGCTTAAATCGAATAGCTCTGCACATTTCCTTAAAGATATTTTCGGGTTATCTAAAACTAACTCTGTTCTTAATAATGTGGCTGCTTCATTTTCGTCGTATGTTTTCTTAGATTTTTTTACATTCATCACCGACCCTGACTATTATAAATAATTTTCGCAAAGCACAGGCATCTATATCGTATTGATATGACATTTTCATTTCTAATACTATAATACTGTATTAAATAAATACGTCATCTCTCATTAATATTTCTATATTTGTTTACGAAATCAAAATTCTGGCACACTAAGATGTTTATTTGATGTCTATGGATAGATAATAGGTAACTATCTGAGTAGTAACTTATTAAGGTTAGCGCAAAAGCTATGTAGAACTATTTTAAATATTCGAATTTTCATTTCAGAATTTCTATTTAGACTTAATGTTAGTTTATAAACAACTTTGTTTTATAACATTTTTGATAAAAGTAATAAATATAGTACTTCTCTTTTGGGGCAGTTTCTATTTTTTCTAATTTATTAACTATTTTCCTGTATATCTGATTGCAAACTTTTATATAGTCGGTAAATTGAATTTCTCGTCAAGCAGAACTTTTCACAAAGAATGACTTCTTGTAAATGAAAAATTAAATTGTTTTCCTCTTGTGAACCATATACCTACGCGTACACACCATATATTCTTTTGACTGTAATATTTGTTAATATTATTTTAAGTGAACATTGAAATCACTGCAGAAGTTTCATATCCATAATTTATATATAATGAGTCACAGAGTCACTCCACGAATTTTAAAACCCATTATAGTTCAGCCAGTCACCTTTTTCCCGGGTAATTTGTCCAAGCAGCACCGATTTTCCTAAAAATTTGGTTTTTAGTACTACTTACCCTCTGCTTCAAAGTTGACCTTGTGCCGGGGGTTGCTTCTTTCCCGGAGGGGGCATGCTACCCCTTTCAACAAAAAAAAATGATTTAGATAAAAAATGTAGCTTTTAAAAAACAAAAAAAATATATTAGGTTTGTGGTTTCGGTAGAACCAATACAAACGGAATTATACCTTGTTAAAATTTTGTTTTTATTTGTCAAAACAAAAATTGAAAGGTTTATTTTTAAGTTACTGAAAAACAATGAATTTTTCGGGAAAAGTTTATAATTACATTTTTAAAGTGTTTAAAACATCCATTAATTTGGTAAAAGTTTATAGCAGGAAAATTAAGCGAATTATGACATAAATAGAGTTTTTTTTGTTTTTTGACCAAAAATGCACAAACTATCCCTAAATAACACCCCAGTTGAAATTAATTGCTACCACTTCACAAATCACTTGACTTACTTATTTCAAATAAGCTTAGAAAGTTTGACCGGTAATTTTGGAATAGATTGTGTTTTTAAAATAACTTACAAACTATGAGAGTTAGGTAAAGTTTTGTAGAGTACAAAATTGTAGGTTTTGTTTTTTTGGAGGATAAAAATAAAGTTTGTACATGTTCGTAAGGTGAAATTCAAAAAATACGGGTTAAGTATATTTTCAATTTACATGAGCTTTTAGCTTATAAAATAACCTACAAATTGGTAATTTATGAAGTGGTAGCAATTAATTTCAACTGGGGTGGTATTTAGAGGGTAATTTGATTTTTTTTTTTGTCAAAAAACAAAAAAAAACAATCTTATTTATGTCACAACTCCCTTAATTTACATGCTGCAAACTTTTATAATAAAGCAAATTAAAGGATTTTCTAGACACTGTGCTGCCTGGACAAATTACTCCGTATTACCGTGTTTAGCCTTCATTGACTGGACTATTAATAAGCAGTTGCCCTACTATCCACACAGCGTCGCTTCATAGACATGCCTTCGTCATTTTTCCGTTGTTATACGATTCTCTGCACCTTGCGTATGAAACGAACGGAACTGTGTCCACGAGGCGGCAAGGTCGCGTTTGCGTAGTAGCATGCAATCGTCATGCAGCTTGAACGGCAACGTCTCATTATTTCAAGCGTATTGCAAGAGACAAATAGGTGTTGTTAAAATGGCGGCGTCTGCTGTGAATTTTGTTCAAACTATTGAACAGTATCCTTGTTTATATAATAATAGAATAGCAGAGTATTCAAGAAAAGATATCACAGACATAGCTTGGGCTGAGGTGGCACGAAAAACAAATACCTCTGGTGAGTAAAAAGGTCTTTATTAATTTAGTATGGATTAGTCGATTAAACGCTAATCTCATTGTCAAGAGAGTGCACAATATGGTTGCAAGAAATATTTTTCATAAATAATTACTTAAACCCTTAGGTTAGGTTAGGTCACATTTGGTATCAAAACCCGTTTTCTGACTCTGCGTTGCTCAACCGCCGGATGATTTGGTTATGAACTGCACTGCTTCATGTTTTTGTATATAGTGTTATGTAAAATGCATATGCACTTAACGATTGAAGTAAACCTGTCGTATTTGCGGCATGTAATATGTTTTAAAACACACACTAAGTTGCGTTTACTTCGCCAGGTTTTTACTGAATTCGGTCTTATAAATACTTTTTTTTCCGTAACCAACAAAATAATAGAAAATAATTGTAATTACAACCAAAAAAACAAAACCATATTTCTACTACATACAAAAAGCATTCGATGCTCTTTCTCATAGTATATTAGTAGGAAAATTTAAAAAGATTTATATAAGGTGAAATGTTCTTCAACAACTCCTAATAGTCTGGGAGCCAGTGACATTTTTAGGTCAAACATTTCCTCTCGGTCAATACTTTGTGAAAAGCTTTAGTTAATTATCCCATTCAGCGCCCCGAACGTCAGCTGGTCCATGGGGGGCGAGTTGCGAGTTGGGGCGAGGGAGTGCCCCAATCCCGTTAAAAATTATTTTAATGGATTTCCTTCCGGTTGCAAATATTAGTGAAACAACAGTTAGAACAATACTCTTACGAAAAAAAGCTGCTGCTACAAACGTGATAAAATTTAAAAACAACTTCTCACTTGAAAATGTTTTTGGTTTATATTATTATTTAAAGAAAAAAAAGCGTCAGCTAGCTGTATTTCGGGGGAATTTTTTTTTACGGGATTGGTGCGCAAAATTTCTTTTTGTTAAATTTAGTTTGTTAATAGTGTGTTTGCCATCCACGGTTATCTACACACTCCCCAACTCGTCTTGGCATTAATTCAATAAGGTCTATTTTGTCCTAAGGAATACTATTCCAAGCTACCTGTATTTCGTGCCTGAGAACCTCGTGCTAGCTGAGGTAAATATCCGAACCTTCTACCCATCATATCCCAAACGTGTTCTGTGGGCGAAAGATCGGGGGATCTGTGCGACCATGCCAACAGATTCACATGGGTCTCTTCAAAAAAGTTTAAACTACCTCGAGCAACATGAGACCGAGCATAATCTTGTTGGGGTCCATGAGCTGTCGTGTTGTCTAGAACAAAGACTAAAGGTGACCTACTTTCATGTGCAATAGAACCCCGTAACATAACGCCTACTGTTCGGTGAACATCGCTCAACATCAAATTGAGGTTGAAGTCGTTCTCCTCGACCTTGTCTAACCCTTCTTCGGCCATCATGTCCACCCAAGCAAAATCTAGATTCAACCACATTCCAATTTTTTCGTTCTCTGCACCACTGTAGTCGTTGCCGTCGATGCTCAACGGACAGAGGTCGATAATGCTTCAGTCCTTATACGGCGGCAAACCGTTCGGAGGCTTTCACGATGGCCTTGTTCTCGTAACCACTCATCAGGAAAATTTCCAGTTGTCGAGTATCAGTCTCTAACAGTCATAAGTCTTAGACGTCGATTTTCAAAATTCATTTGTGCCCCTTCGACGTCCCGTGCCTACTCTTCTTCGATTGACAACATCTCATAACAGTAATTAGATTTCTGTTCGTGCGGTTAACGATCACTCGAAATGAAAAACCTGCCTCCCGTAAACTGTTTATTTAACCCACTCAGCTTCTCTTCAATAAACTTTAATCTAAAGTTATATTATACATAACTAAAAGGAGGAGTAATAAAGTAATAACTATGTATAAAATATATAAAATTTATATTAATACGCAACACAAGTGTCATAACTTTGCTGCTTGTAACTTTTTTGTAACTGATAAAAATTTTGTATCTATTTTTCCAATTTCGTTTGCTAAAGGTGACCTGAACTAGGAATGTTCAACCCAACTCTTTCTAACCACTTCCCAAAAGCTGATGCTTGAAAGACACCACCTTCACAATTTCTTCCAGCAAACCAATATTCTATAGAGACATAACCGTATGTGTCGTAACATTCCAATAGAGCAATGGAATGGTACCCTTTAGTTATAATTTGCAGCACCGGTATTAGAATACTTTTGAATCCTTGTTTGCTCAGGTCATTTACGAAAATACGTGACAAAATTAATAGAAGAACAAAACCGACATCAACTTGATTTATTGATAAATATATATAAGCCCTTATTTATTTTTTTGGAATTTCGGGTAAAGATTTCATTATCTAAGAAACCAATTAACAAAATTGAGCGTATAGTAGCTTGTGTTGTAAGTTTTTCATTTCTTTTCAACATTGCCCATAGTAGCAAACACGGTTCCATAGGTGGATTTTGTGTAAAAGGTAAAAAACTAAATTGTTACTGATTTTTTGAGGTTTTTTTTGTAAAAAAACAAAAACGCATCGATAAAAAATGTTGAATGTTATGTTAATTAGTTATGTTTTATCATTAGAACACATGGATGTTGGATTTGTTCTACTATTAATTTTGTCGCCAAAAGGACTTTTTCTCCGTAAATGACATGACCTATGTGAGTTTACCGTCAATAGATCCTAAGCTATTTGGCAAGCACCAAAGTTACAGGCATATACGTGTTTTTATGTGCGATCCATATAACTGCAGTTGTTTTGCTACAACTCGAGATAAAGCGCATTCTCCACGAGGAAAATATACTCATAAGGCTCGAAAACTACATCCAATTGAACAGGTATCTAAATACAGTACTTGTGATATTATAATATGTATATTTCTTTGCAGTGAGTGATTGTCAAACTAAGTGGAAGAACATAAGGAATGGCTTTGTTCGCAGCCTGAAACCAACACCTGATGGGTCATCCACAAAACAAAAAAAATTGTATTATCTGCATGAAGAATTACAGTTTGTCCTCCCTTTCGTTAAAGCAGTGATTCATACTGGTGACCCAGGGAATATACCAACTGTTCCACAACTGGTCTATGAAGATATTGAATCAAATTCTTTTACAAAAGAAGAACCTATTGAAGCAGAAATATCAAATTCAGAGCCTATCCTAAACACTGTCAAAAAACCTAAAGTAAGAAAACTCACCATTGGAGCAGATAAAGCTCTCGGGAACTGGCCAGAAAATAAAGAATATACGTCCGACAGTCCTAGTCCTAGAAAAATGTTTTTACTTAGTTTGTTGCCTGATATTGAAAATTTGTCTGATGAACAAATGCGTCAGTTTAGAATTAAGGTTTTATTATTACTTGAAGAAATTCATACTCCTCCCAAGAGCCACAAGAATACAAACACATCTAGTTGCCGGTAGCTTCAGTAGATTCTCCTCTAAAATAACAAGTAATACAAAATTGTCTGGTGATTTAACTCAATTGAGATTTTATAAGTTTATATGACTATTTTAAAGACAATATATAAAATGTTTCTTTAATGCATTTTTCTTTGATGTATTCTTGCATTTCGACAAAACGAGCAACAGTCTACTGTTTTATAATAAATATGTAATGTTGCTTATGATATATGTATATTATTTGCTCAATAACATAAAAACAATTGAACGGGCTAACAATAGAGACTAAACTCGTATTTTTAGCCATTCTGTAAATTAATTGAAAAACAGAATAATTCTCTTATTTTCTTGTCTCACTTCAACAATTAATTTTTTACTAATATTATCAACTAACCCCTTTTGAATTTCATTTTTAAAAAATATATAAAGTGGGCAGAGTATAAATGGATTCAGAATTGACGAGTGGTATGAACTTGTTAAATTCATTTCTCTATGTGTTGATCACTCTTCTCTCATCTTTTAACATGTATTACACGTATCCCAATTAAAAAAGTTATTCGCATGAATGACAACGTGTATGATATAGTTATATATGAGAATCATTGCAGGAATTCGTTGTATGTTTTACGGACACACAAGTTGAATTCCGACCAGTCTATTCAAAAACCTGAAACAAGATATGATCTTTTTGTTACTGAATAGATTCGGTTGTTACTGTTGAAATTTTAATAAAAATAAATGACTTGCATTTTATTGGCCATTGTAGAAGAATCGAATAAATTATTTAATACGTTTTGATCGATTGGTGTGACATATCGGATCAAATATAGGTTTATTGTCTTATGGCGGCACTTCACTTGGTGTTAGCGTATTTTTGTTTTGTATCGCTATATTCGTCCAAATATTTGATTTATACGCAAATATTCCAAACGTGCCATCCACACATATCGCAAAATACTCAAACATGCCAAATATGTTTGAATACGAACGATACAGTTATGGATGCTTATTTTTACCAAGTTTCTTGCTATCATTACATGATTCGTGTACACAAGAACGAAGGTATTCAAAAACCATGGCGAACTCTGCGTTGGTGGATGATCACGATGCATAAAAAGAGAACTAAGTAAGTAAGATATAACCTAACCTAATCTTCTATTGTACAAGGCAGCAAAGTATAATTACTTCGTAACTTACTGTGGTAACACTTTCTGTTCCAGAGAAACTATGAAGAGACAATTCCAGGAAATGTTAGCACAACCCTCAAAAGAATTCCATAATTTCTGCAGGATGTCTTTTACAGATTTTGAGTTGTTATTACAAAAAGTTGATCCAATAATCTCTAAGAAAAATACCAAATGGAGAGAAAGTATTCCTTCAAAAGTTAGATTAGCTGTAACTTTGCGCTTTTTGGCCTCTGGGGATAGTTACAGGAGCCTGCACTATCTCTTTAAGATTTCCAGTCAAATTATTTCGAAGACTGTACAAGAAGTATGCTCTGCTCTCTACCAAGTTCTGAAGGTGTACATTAAGGTATGAAACAAAGCTTCCATATTAATTAAAGCAAATTTATTAACATTAAATAGTTATTATGTGGGGAGAACATTTGACATGTAGTAGTTGAACTTAAAAAATATAAAATCAATTGTCTGGACCTTCTTCCCCGTCGTTAATCATTAAATTGTCTGATAGTTGTATGGTTTCAGGGTCACCTTCAGAGTCCATATCCTCACTTAAATATTCCACTACGAAATCATTGCAAAAAGAATTATTGTCATCCAGTCTACGAGCTCCTTGTATATCAGAACCTGGCATCGCAGTATCTGTGATTATTACCAGTTCTGGTACATCATCATCATGCTGAATTGTCGACAGAGATACCCTTGTAGATACCCTTGACAATGAAGAAATTGACCTATTTTGCTCCTGGCGTTCGGTATAAAATATCTGATTAATTTTAATCATCATTAAGTCTCTACGCTCTTCTGTAAGTGTGCGCATTTTTTTGCAACAAGCTTACCAAAAAGGCTACATTCATCTTCTTCATCACTGAGCTTTGGCTGAGCTATTTTTTTTTAGGATATTAAACACCTCGCCAATTTGTTTTTTGGCTTGCTTAAGTTCTGGAGGATTATGCTGCGTCCTCTTGAATGTCATTGTTACTGCTGTTTGTTCATAAGGTGAAACTTGGTCCATTGAACTACAACCAGATGTGAGGAAAGGGCGTTCTACTTCCCCGTTTGTTGCATGAATTTCAGCAACAGTAATTGTGTCGTCTTCATGGTGTTGGTTGGTAATTAATTTTTCTACAGGCTGGTCAAGCTTATCCTAAAAACGAAAATGACTGAAACTCCCTATTCTTTATTTTAATAGCTTACTTAATTTTTAGTTTATTAGCCAATTATTTAATTTTCATTGTTACTCAAGAACACATTTTATATAAACTACAAGTACCTATTTTTAATTTACAGATGCCGAATACTGAACAAGAGTGGATGACTGTAGAACATGGTTTCCGCAACAGATTTCCGCATGCTATTGGGGCAATAGACCGAAAACATGTAGTGCTGCAGGAACCAATTAATAGTGGGTCTGATTATTTCAATTACAAAAAAACATTTAGTATTGTTTTACTTGCTTTAGTCGACCGGAACGCAGTTGAAATAAGAAATGAGTTTGCTAGCAACTTTCAGCATTGATTTGCTTTAATGTAAATGCCTCAACATGAATATAAACAAAATTAATGAAAAAAGTTTTTTATTTATTTTTTACCTACCTCAGTATTCGTAGATGGGTTGCATTTATAGATGGCCCCTAGAAAACTATTCATGTATTTGTAAGCAAACCATGTGGGTTTGTATACGCTACACGTGGCTGCTCCTGATGTTTCTGATTTCTTAATTTTGGTGTTATAACCCCTGAACGCAGACATCAAAGATTTCCTCTTTTTCTTTAAATCAGCAATTGTGCATGGTTGTCCCATATTGTTTTGGATCTATCCATGCATCATTTATTTTATTTTTATTTTTGTGGCTGGTATGTTTGGGGTCCCAAATGCAAGGATGCATTTGGTACAACTCGAGAAACTTCATGATATTATCGTTCGACCACTCCATTTTGTCACAAACACTACTTTGCCATTAAAAACAACAGTAGTTGATCACGATCGAAGCGCCGCTTGCAACTGTATGAACCAAGTGTGGACGGCTAAAGCAAATATTTGGCTTATTTGACTCCTTTGATGTGTATTGAAAACCGACAACTGGACGGTAAGCCGTATTTGCTCTTAGCGGTATTCGACTTATTTGTTCAATTAAGGCAAACATAGCGGATAACGTCTCCACACATGACCGTTTTTAGACAAATATAGCAAATAGACGAAAACGCTACACCAAGTGAAGTGCCACCATTATGTATAATAAATATGATATTCGTATACTCTCTGTTTTTATAGAAATTTTGTTGATGGATGTTTATACACCCCCTCGTTATGAAATACTGAGTTTTATGGCTCTTTCTTATTACTAACGGTTTATTTAAGGAAGCCCTGAATATTCGTGAACCATCTTCCTTCAACCATTTGCGCCATTTGATACAGGATATTTCACCTTTTGCAATTTGCCAACGGCTGAATCGATGATTATACTGCATAAACTGAATTTTCAAACATTTTTGGAACCCAACATTCGCCTCTTGTTCAATATGTTCCACCAAATCATACACCATACACCCGATTATTTAAGTGGTCCCACAAGAAGAAATCCATTGGGGTCAAATCTGGAGGTCTTGGTGGTCACTCAATTGGTCTACGTAAAAATCCATTTTTAATTGAAAGTAATGTCCAGAAACCTTACTAGTACACCAGAATGCGGAGGTGACCCGTCTTGTTAGAAAAATATTCGAAGCTTTAAACTTTGCGTACTATTAGAATCTGGGGACTCTTGAATTAAGTTAGGGAGAATGTAAATGATGCTTATTTAACAAAATGAAATTAAAAAAAGTAAGGTTCTATCAATCTTTTGTTTACTATGCCTGCCCAAACAATTTTTTTGTGGATTTTGGGTGTCTAGCATTTGTATATATTGTGGATTTTTCAAGACCAGGATGGAGAATTGTTACGATTTGCTGCAACATTTAAACAAAAACTAATACTCAACGGAAAACACAAGATATATTCTCATAGCTCATGCTCGTGACTGAGGTATACCTTGTTAAATTGTTTTGTCGAGGAATTAACATTATTGTTGTGTTATAGGTTTCTCATAATGTTAATAGAGCATTTAATTTAGTGTCATAGTTTATTTTATGTCTGCTACATCTACGTAAATTTAATTTTCTAGTTCTAGTAACATTCTTTTTCGTCAATTAGGCATCATCTAGAAATCTTAACCCTTAAATACTCATCACCCGTTTAATACACGGCATTTCGAATCGACGGTTCTGGTTTTTCAATCCACAGCTTTTGTGCAACCTACCCACTATCAGTAATTTACCTAAACTACGTATTAAGCACCCTAACCTAGATCCCTCGTTCGTTAAATTCGGATTGGCGTCAAAAGGTTATCGAACACGCCATATCATCTCTGAGACGTAAAAACAGTTTTCTTGGTATAAATTTATATAGGCCAAGTAGTTCGAAGTCAGGTAGTATCAGCAATCCCGATTACGAATAGTACTTGATAAGGTGGTTTGAGGAAGTAGATAATAAGTACAATTTCAGACGCCAATTTGTTTGGAATGTGCTAAGAAATTGTAAAAAAACTGCCTAACTTAATTAATGTGCAAGAATTTTATATTTCGTTGTTTTACATGCCTTATTTAATGAAGTAAACCGATTGTTTATAACAGATATGATATTTTATTTGCCAAAAAGATGCTTTAGTAATGTAACAAAAAATACAACTTTTTATACGATCTGCTACTTTTTGGTTCAGGATTCATTCTCTAATTTCAGAATATCTACATCGGGCACGGTACGTGTGCTAGGGCTATGTGTAATTGGTTATTTACTTATTGGTTCGATATACATGGGGCTGATGAAGTAAAAAAGGAGTCTCACAAACGGGTAGGCAGGGTTTATGTCCTAAATTGTGGACGACAGTAGTTAAGGGTTAACTTGGGGAGCCTTTCTCTGTTGATGTTAACTCTCGCATTTGTCCAGTTCACTTTCTTGTCGACTCTTTCTAGGGCCTGGAAGAACAATTTCGAAGATATTGTATCATACTTAAATCTTTGAAAAGTCTAGTTGCGGCCGTGGTTTTTAATTTGTTTTTATTGGATTTTTTATTAGAACCAACAGACGTAGTAGTATAAGATTTTTTTTGATATAGTGTGTACTGCCTCCACCTAAAGTATATGCACTAACCCTATATATTTATATACACCATTAGCACTCGCCTTTCAACCGCATGGAGATCAAGAACAGCCAGAGTAAAGCTGTGTGCAGGGAATATTCCAGACTCACACTAAATTAATTCATCTAGTGAGACTTGGGATCTAGACCCTGAAACTCTCTTCTTATTTCTATTCTGAGACTTGGAAAGTAGAAAGATGGAGGCACCGTTTCAATCTACTTGGATATTAACATTAAGACCCTGAGTTCTACCTATATTTTGAATTTCATTTTCAAATTAATTTCTAGATTATCCCTAGAAACAGAAAACGAAACGTCCAGAAGTAGATAAATTTAGACGCATGCCTCATCTGGAACCTAGTCGGGTTCAAATATGTGTATATTTCTACTCTTCATTTAAACCCATTTTTGCTTAAAGTTCTAATGGTGTTTATCTTTTGAAAGAAAACAGCAAAGATAGGCCCCAGTAATTTAAAATGATTTGTAATGAGCAATTTCCACGAAAAACTTTCCTGAGTCAGCAAATCTCGCTCTAAAAAATTGTAATTCATAGCAGATTAACTTTTCAATTAACAATTTACAAAAAGTTCCGCCTTAATTACGTAGGCGACAAACTTCCAAATAAAACCAGTTCGAGTATGAAGAGAAAGAAGCAGAAAACACATCTTTCTGTCCAGTAATTTTTCATTACTGTGCGCTTTTTCGACGACTGCGAACCTTAAGTTCTCTCAGCGAATTCGAACGAACTAATAGCAGTTTAACAACTTTCAACACATTCATTCATTCCTTTGCATAAAATAATTACTGAGTTTGTTTAGGAAGTTTTAAGTATTTCTCGTGGTGAATTTTTTGTTCATTTTTCGTAGGCAAATGCCCATTAAGTTTTTTGCTTAATAGGTAAATCATTTATGCCGACTGACAGGTAGAAAGTCGAAATTAAATAGTTCTTAACTTTTGCTGTTTAAGATTCCGCTGCTAACTTTGCCCAGCCCGAGCGTTTGCAAAGTGGTCAAAGTTTTTCGTTGTGTTGTATTAACTTTAGTTTTCATGTGTCAATACTCGTAGATAATCAATTATTAAAGAAATTGAAACATGAAATTCTAGTGAATGTGCCTTGTTAAAATGTTACAGTCTCTAAAATATATTTTTCAGCTATGACACTTTTTAGGGTACTATTAACTAGGGATTTACAAAATGGACAAAAGCCGGGTTCCTAAAATTTCAAGAAGTGGAACGCTATTTTTTAGGTGAAGAGAGTTTTGGAAATAGCAACTTACTGAGGGTAAAATCAAAAAAAGAAATATGATTCTGGATATAGTTCAGACACTGACTAATAGATCGTGTAACTACTGTCTGGCTGCTGGGGAGAGCTTATCTGGGTCCTCTAACCCTCCAGAAAAACATGTAAGGGGGCACTCTTTCAAAATGTGATCAATAGTTTGTCTTTATGCACCTCAACTGCACGTCAGGGTTTGCATTATTGTGGCCAGTAAGAAAGCGGTTTAGACGACATCTAAGGTGCCTAGGGATTTTAGAAGGCTACACTTGCAACTGATCTGATGTTGGCTACTTCTTGTTGGTTCTCAATATGTGACTTCCATCTAAGAGTAATATTCAGTGGCTGCCGTAAGTTTCTGTCCTACCATATAGGGCATCTAGATTTCAGACGCGTTCGAGGGATGTCATTAAGATCAGCCTGAATGAGAAGGTTTATTTAATGTGCTTAGTTCCCTTCTCGTTTTGCAGCAAAGAGCCTCCGTAACTCAGCTGGAGGAGTATTTGACCGAATGGACACATACATAGCAGTCGTTGATTTAACAGTGCTTCATTTAGTAGTTTATTGCTTAAGCTTCTATCCCGAATTTTCCTGATACCTTTAAAACGCATCGCGTGTACTTCTGCATATACTTCACTCCTGTATACGCCACACCAGATATTTACATCATATACAGTAACTCTCTGAATTATTACACCCCATGTCTCTATTTCTCCACTGTAGTTAAAATCAGTACATTAAGATACGGTATATTGAGTTGGCAGCCAACCACTAACGGCAAAGAAGGGCTTGTTCACTGTCAAAACATGCGAATATAGGTACCAATATATACTTCTATAGATGATTTACACTATGTTTGTACCTTATTTATAATATAACCGGTATAACTGCTAAATTATGTCAATTATATTTGCCTAATTCAGGTTGCAAACTATTTGTAGGCCAAGGTTCATCCAAATCCCTTCAGGCATTTTGGTTTGATTAGTTAAGAAATGTGCAACGATCTTATTTATATTATACTTAAGGACTTTGCGATACTACAGGTATAATACCAAAATCAGTACTTCTCGATACCGGATATTTCTGGTATCTATATGTTTCTTGTGATACCTGGAACCTCATTTGGATATTTTGATGTCGATATCAGTATTCATACTTTTTGTAATTTCAATACTTTAAGGGCATTCATTCACCGCGGTGAATTAGAATTTTCCCTGTATTTGAGGTTAGGTTAGATAAATTATATATTTTCAAACTATTACCGATAGCGATTTGGTATTGCTGTTTCGATACTCCGTGGGATACCAGTATCGATAGTTTAGTGGTATCGCAATAGTATTATACCCTGGATACTACTAAAATTTGCAGTCATAATCATGAAGTAAATCAAAACGTTTTGATTGACTCTAAGATGATGGATGACAGCTCAGCTGTTGAAACGACGTTAAGTCGGTATATTTTACCTTTTCCTTAAAGAAAAAGTATTTTTTGTTTCTCTTGTAAAATCCTGTAAATATGGGTTACCTGGTTTGTTAAATAGTAACTTAGTTTGTTAAATAGGCCAACGATATAAAAAATATGGGAATCACCGCCATACAAAAACATTCTCAAATTAATTTGCAGTGTTTTTGGGATTCTTCCAATAAATCCTCAACAATAAATTAATAAGAACGTTTATTTAATATTTTTATGACTTTACGTTTGAAAATCCGACCAAACTGCATATCGTACCAAAAGGAATAAATCCAAAAGTGCAGGTGGAAATTAAACACAGCTTCGTACATACACAACATTCATAAGCTCTCCTGCTCTTTTTGGCGAAATATTTTTTCGAAATGAAGTTGTACAGTGCCATTAGTTTAATGTTTAACGGTCTTTTACCGAACTTGGTATATTTACAGCTATATATACAGCAACCAATCGAAATTAATAGCCTATTCCTGTGCCTGTAGTTCGCCGTGTAATACCCGTCAAGTTTTATATCATGTTTAAGAGGAAATAGCGGGAAGATTTAGGAAAATATATACGTTCAAATGATCGTTTATATCAGGAATACGGTACACGTTTAAGTCATATAGAATGCGGATGTGCCTTTTTTTGATCGTACATCCTATGCTGGCTATTTCAGTCAATATATGCAGATTATTAGCGGTATGTGGTTCGAATGGCTTCATAGTCGAGAATAGTCAATACCTTCGACTTTGAATATGCATATTTGTTAGACGGGATTATGTGCTAGTATGCAAATTGTTTAGTGGTGGTTTCGTTCAATGCGGGTTAGCACTGTATTGCTTTGATTGGGGAATTTGATTATTGTTGGTTTATATAAAATTTTGATAATGCAGCTTCAGAATGTTTGTATATAAACGGAAACATGTACAAACAGGTAAATATGACGATAATTGCTAAACTGTAGGTATGTGATTAATAATTCAAAGGGTTAATTCTCGAGAGCAAACCAACCTTTTAGGAAGAATCTTTAAATGTGATAAACGCTTTCGTACTTTAATAAATGTCACCTCAAATTAATCTTACATACGAAGAGGTCATTCCTAAGATAAGATCGCCGTACAGCTTAATGAGTTGCAAAGTGTTGTAAGTAGTGCCTTGAACCTATCTTTAACAACTGGATTAGCAGTGAGCACATATAGTAAAGAACGAGGAAGAGCGATAACGCGTGGGCAAGACCAGGTAATACCACATTGAGGAAAAACGAAAATCCAAAAATTCAAACTTGTGTGTGAATGGCATTAAAATCTGAATAAAATATAATTCAGATTTTAATGCTGTTGACGAAGAAGTCGGAATAAGACTTATTTTAACATATTTTATTCGGATTTTTTAACCGACTTCCAACAAGGAAGAGGTTATCAAGTAGCCGGCATGTTTTTTTGTGTATGCTCAGTGATTTTTCAAAAACGCCTTGAGCAATTTTGATGATTTAAACCGCACGGTATTAAGGAATATTACAGAAAATTATATTACAATTTTCTATAACGTGAGATTTACGGTTTCCCAGAAAATCAGAAAAAACAGTAATTAAGTGACTACACTTCAGTGAATTTCAATGACTCTAAACTGTTTTCTCTAAAAAAGAGGTCCAGCTTTTTTAAATCTCAAAAATATGTGCAGGAAACGGTAAACATCAATGTAAACGTCCAATTTTCATCATACATATTTAACTTAAACGTCAAGATCGGCCACGATAGTATACCGTACAGGTGTTTCTAACGGTTTTCATTTTACGGGGCTTATAGTCGAGTGAAATGACACAAAATATTCCATAAGTGTGTCGAAAAGAAAATTTGTTATATATGAGCGATCTTTTCTAAAGATATACGGTGACAGGTGTGTGTGTGTGTGTGTGTGCATGCATTAAAATTCAAGCAGCAAGCAATGTGCACAGTTGAAATATAGGGGTAAGTAAAATTGCAGTTATATAGGTGGATTCAAAAAATCTTAAAAATAAATGTGATATGGGGTGGTACACATAAGCAGTTGCATATATATGATGTTTGAAATATAAGGTGCAGTGCAGTTGTACAGGTAGGTTAAAAAATGTTATATGGTGTGGAATATAAGTAATTGCGTATATTTGACATATGAGGCGAAGTAAAATTATAGGTATACAGAGATTAATAATTATACAGGGAGGTTACAACATCATGTGGAGTTGAATTGTAGTTGTACACGCTGGTTCAGAAAATTATAACAAATAATTTATGTTGGGTGACCAATACACAGAAATATGTTCAGGGTGGTTGCAATATAGAGTGAATTAGAGCTATACTTATAGAAAGTGGTCCAAATAATAAAACAAATAAAAAAGTTATAAATATGTGGAAAATATATAGAAACAAATACAAATTATATGGAGAGGGGGAAAGAGAGAGAGAGAATGAGAGAGAGATAAGAATAAATACTAATAATAAAAATAAAATGAGAAGAATATATATTAGGAAATATTGATTAGTTGCACAGGGTTTTAAAACGTTTATTTTAAGCCAGTTGAAGTTGGTTATTTTTTAAATTTAAATTATAATGCTGTTGACATCCAGGTTTGAGTAAGAAATTGAAACCTTTATATTTTTGAATATTGAGTCTTTTCTCCTAAGTGTGTTGTTATTTCCAAGAAAACCATAAAAGCAATTAGAAGATGGCACAAATAAACTTCAGAAAAGAAGTAGTAATGGTCATAACGGCCAACAGAAACAAAACGGACATATCTTCTTCATGCAACCAGAAGACTATTCCACTATAGCCAATGCGGACGGCCTAGTGTTAGTAATGAAAGCTAACAAAAAAAGCATCTAATGAAGGGGGGGATCAAGCCTGTAAATTATAAGAGAATGATTTTAAGCAAACATTTTCTCACTGCGCCGCTGTTAGCAGCTAATGTGTAGCTTGTGTTCTCGCTCTCAATAGAGCTGAGCGCACACTAGTAGTCTCAAAGGAGTGTGTATTGCATATTCAGCTGTTAACTTCAGACTCAAACCACGAATCATAACACTTTGAAACCAGATAAATTGGCTCTCTTCTTGAGAATGATCGTAAACTCTCCAAAGCACTAATTCATTAGATTAACTGCGTTTATTCATAGTAAAACATAATCGTAAAGGGATCAAATTGACCTCAGACTACTGTCCAATTGGTTAGCTGTATTGGCACTTCATACAATTGTATACATTGACAGGGCAAACTAAATAGATGTCGGATTGGACTTCCAGCGAAACTCTATTTCACAAACCATTTATCACTTCTAGGTCGTCTTTTCACTAAGTAATCCCTTCTGGAATGTTCTTAAATGTTTTTGACTCAATTTCTTCTATAGTAAAGATTTAAATAGGATCACCACTTACTTAACCTACCTTTGTTGGTCTGTTGGTAGACAATGTAACTCGTTCCTCGAAGTTTCCTTGCACTTCCATCGTCTTGAAGTGGTTTATCTCACAACTATATAGCTTTGTATCTGCTATCGACATCAGGTGGATGATAGGAAATTCCGATTATCCGTCGTATTTATACCCTTAACCGTTCATAGCGTAGCGGCAGAGGCCGAAGAAGAGCTCGCCAAATATTTTTAATTTGCAGGCTGGCCTTGGTAATTATATTTTTGTTCGAGATTATATATGCTGTCTCTATGAATTTTCTTTTATTCCAGTGCTCTTCCTTGTGAATTACACTGGCCTGGTCCCAGTTGATATTATGGTGTTCCTTTCATGCGTGATTAGCTATCCCAGACTTGGTGTCCAGCGGTCGCTTTGTCTCTCCAATGTAAAGATTGCCAGATTCACAAGGTCTGCTGTATATACAGTTATTTGGTATTGCTGGTGCGTCCTGCCTCGTTCTTGTAATCATGCTCCTCAAGGTGTTGTTGCTCTTGATTCTATAGCTCTGATTCTATAGCTTTAAATCAAATATTTTTCTAAAAATCTAACACTGAAAGTCCCAGTTATTAACTCACATTGTTGTTTGCTAGTTGCAGCAGTGTCATAAAAAAAAACTGGTGAAACAACAGCAGCAAATAATTTCAAAAATATTTACTATTCAATTACTCATGATGCTATAGAATTTTAGAAAATTCAAAAATGTTGACCTAGTTTTGATCAGTGTAATTTTTAAATTGGTCTGTATAATTACCTAAAGGTTTAATCTTATTTCGTAATGCCTTATTAAACTAGAAGCGCACTGCAAACTAGAAACTATAGTACACAAGTTGTAAAATAAATAATAGTGAATTGATTACAGACACGAACGATTTCTTTATGAATTTCCCTATGATTCACTCAACAAAAAAAAAGTAACAACACAAAGTTACGGAGCAAAATAATATGATGTATATACGTACAATAACGCCAATATCGTGACATGGCAAAAAGCATCGGATGGAAAAAATATTAATTTTATATATGTGAAACGTACTAACATACTCCTCATTCGTGAGGCATATTTTATTCATGGATTAAATAGCCTGAAATGTCACTCCGACAACATTATTCCATGAATTATTCGTCATGTCAGTGGAGCATTTTTTAAGTACGTTCAAACGGCATACTATTGAGATAAAATATGACGCTGATTTCAAGACAAATGTGGTTAACAAGTATTTTTGAAATTCAAGGAAAATATTTCGAATATATTATACATATTGTATTTGGTACAAAAAAAATTGTTTTAGAGATTAGTAATTTGAAAGATAGTATTTATTACATTATAATATCTCATACAATTTTGTTCGAATAATGTAAAACAAATGCTAGTAACAGTATTTGGAATTTCAAGAAAATATTGTAAATATATTTTAGATATTCTATCTGATAATAAAAATGTTGTTTTAGAGATCAGTTATGTGAAAGCTTGTATCTAGTAAATTTGGAAGTACTTAAATTTGTTGAAATTTGAAGACCCATGCACAATCTTGTTCTAATATTAATAAAAATATTATTACTTTTATACTTACCTAAATTTCTAGATGTTTTAATATAATGATGTATTATTTACCATGTTTATCTTATTTCGACACATACTTCTATCTTCATAGTGTTAGCTTTGAGTATTTAATCGTCACTTCTGGTTGTGTACTATGTTGATGTTTACACAAACTTATCCCCTGATTTACAGCTGCGTCCTCAAAACTCTATTTCTTCAGTTTTCACTTTACATTGATTCTTTACTGTTTTTATTTGATCCAAATATAATACCATACTATCAAAGATTTACCTTATTTTTATTTCCACGTTATTGTTCCACATTGTTGGGTGTTGTTGTTTTATTGCAATCAGTTCCTTAATTAGTCTATTTTGATTTCTAAAATGCATATGTTCCATCATCTGCCCTGAACATATCACTACCTTGTCAAAAGTTATACATAGTAGCTAGTTTATATTGGCTTCATTTAGCAAATATTATCTGATCACTGGTGAAAGTGTCATTTCTAGACATTTGTAGGATTTGAAAAAGCGACATCTAGGAGTGTCAGCAAAATGCTCCATGTATCCCCAAACAAATAACTGAAGATTAAAAAAGCATCCATGTGAGGAAACTGTTTTAATTTCCTTATAAAACTTATGTTAAACGTATGTTATTAATTGGAGTTCGGGTATCTCATACTTGTAAAACACTAAATATTTCTTAACTGTGCGATTCCTAGAACTTGGCAGGCTCAGTAGCTGGAGGGGGTGGTGCTGGGAGTGATTTTAAGTAAGAGTAACTGTGTTGCGCTGGCGGTAAAGTGAACTGCAGGTGCGCAAACATAAAGCGAGTACGTCATACCCGACCACACAGTCGGTATAAGCATTTTGTGTTTGGTTTTGTTTGAATTTTATGCGTATATTACTCAAATTTTGTTGTTTGTGGTTGTGTTAACTCAAATTTTAGAAGAATTTTCCAGTGATGAAAGTGGCGCATCAGGGAGTGATGGAGAAATTGATCACTGCTCTAAGCGTAGCGAGAAAAGTGATTGGGAACAGAATGCAAATTCTGATGTAAAGGACTGCCACGGTCACATTCTACAGTCGGAAGAAAAGTGTCTACTTATGAGGTACGTGAATCCTATTTTACTGCTAAAAATGGAACTAAATGGCAAAAAGTCTGTCATCGAACAAACACGCGCACAAGATCGGAAAATATTATTCGAGATCAACCTGATGTAACAGGTGTAGCTAAAAGTGCCCAAACAGTATGGATGTTGAGCACTTTTCATTGCAGATCCTATGTTAAATAATATACTTTTCTATAGAAATAATGTGATAGCCAATATGAGGATTTTGTGTCGCCTTGGGAATAACAAGAGCACATGGAAAACATTACTTTCGAAGAGATGAAGTGGTTTTTGGGACTTCTATATTTCGCAGGTTTGAATAGCTCTAATGGACAAAATCTAAATGATTTTTAGATGTACAATGAATCTATAGCAGTTCTATTTTCTGCAGAATTGTCTTCTAATCCGATGCTAATTTGACATTATGTCGAAGCTAAATTATTTAAGATTTTTTCATTTTGTGTGCACAGTTGATCTCAATTTCCCAAATTTTTACATTTTAAATCACAGTAAAAAATACTACAATATAAATACTAAGTAGAACTGGGTTATTTTATCATATTACCTAATTTCCCTAATGTTAAATAAAATATTACAGAGATAAGTATTATTCTAAAGTTGTTTTAGTTATCAAAATTGACAATTCTGTATTAGGATATGTCATACCCACCACATAGCTGGTGTAACGCCGGGTTAAGTTTTGTAAAATACAATGCCAGCATATCTCCAGTTTAAAACAAAGGCTTACAGGTCAGACTTTACTGTTCGTCTAATAAAATTGCTTTATTATAGACATCAGTTCTTGTAAATTATTTTTCGCATCTGTTGTCACCAAAAATAAAATATTTTACGTGAAATTTGTTATTCAATAACTGAGTATTGATAGTAATAATACTTACACAATTTGAAATTATTATATCATCCTCATAATCATGTCAGAACCAAAAACTAGCATACCTAATATTTAACAAAGTATTGAAAACGTAGTCAGTAGCTTTACACTAAACATTAATTATTCTGTCATTATTATCGAGAGCTATGCTTATTTACAACAAGTAACATATCTACCAAAACGCGTTTATTATCTAAAATAGTTAAACCAAGACTTTAAATATACGTATTGTATAAAAACCCGGACATTATGGTTTTCTATATTTTCAATTTAAACTTGACTCCAGAAACATCTATGAATTCTATTTCAATATGAACTTTTAACATAAGTGTCAATAGGGAAATCAACTGGACACATCTTAGGATAAAACAATATTTTGTAGTTTTGTGTGTTACAAGGGAATAACTTTATTTGTTATAAATTAGTAAATATGATAGTTAAAGTAATTAAAAACTATAGAAGTATTACATAATAAAATTGCTACTATCAATCGCCCGAGAATGCACAGACATGTCTGAGTTATTGCCAACATTTTTTATTTTTATTTTTTTGGAGTAAATAACACTACATCTGGAAGCAGACACTGTATTTTTAAAAATCCAGAAAAACCTGGTTCATGGGTTCAATCCCAGAATTATCTTGGACTACCTCTATTTATATATTCTGTAAAAGGTACTCTTATTTAATTGAAGCTTGCTAGACCAACATAAATTGTGCTAACTCTGAAACTACTGCATGAATCCGGATAAAACCTGGCAACTATGTAAAAGAGTAGCCTCTAATAAGTTAGCTACATTCTTGTCATAAATATGTCATTTTTATACTAGTTCTATAATATCTATATTTCAAATACACTTCAAGATGACCTTATAATTATCAAAACTATTGTAGCTTACAACTAAAATCTAGTTATATCATGCCTTTTTAAGGATTTCGTACATTCAATGAATGAAACCCTCTAAAACTACTGAACAAAAAAGTCGAAATTTAGTATCGATTCACAGTATAATGACTCAGATCCGGGCTACATAGCGTAAGTCAATGGAATCTGATTTAGGAGGGATACTTCTGGGGAAATTGATAGCAAAATTCGACCATTCCAGGAACTAGATTAAAATTGTGGAAACAGGGAATATAGGGCCATACTCAAAGTTTACAGGAAAATCAATCTGGGAATATTGATGTTAATGTTTCAAGCATATCGTCTAATATATCAAATAAAAGGGCTAGTTAAAATGAATGTAAATACATAGTCTCAGCTCAAATGATAATTTGACGTTTTAATTTCAAACGAAAGCTGACCTGAACGCGATATTCAGGTGAACCAACTCTTCTGTACCGAAACACTTTTTTCTATATACAATATGCCCCAAATTCGCATTTCTATACAGGAAGGGACTCCTATTATACCTACAGCAAAGGTCAAATGGGAGAAGGTTTAAGGGAGACTTAGAGGAGACGAAAGCAGTCATTTTCGGATTTCCGATTATTTTCAAAACTAATCGACCGATTGTAAATCTGAATCCAGATATCGAATGCACTAAGTTTCTTCCCAAACTTTGCCCATTTGACCTTTGCTGTAGATATAATAGGATCAGTGCATGGAAAAGCGAATTTGAGACACCATATATTCTAGTTGAAGTTCTTGAGATTTCCAGAGTGCTCCATGTCACTAAATCAGTATTTTGTTCCGAACTATCAACATGATAGTGACAGCTAGTGTCTATATACAGGGTTCTCCCCTCGAGCTTAATTATAAGTTTCCATAACAGATTAATGGCAGCGCTTAAATAGCAAGTAATTAATTCAGTTGGTCAATCTTGCTTAAGCCCAACCACTATATTTACAGCTTATTAAATTTCTTTGTCATCCATAATAAACCCCGATTACCTACTACCAACAACACTCAAGTAAGTAAAGATATTAAATTCGAATTTCCACAATAATGTACATCGCACTATACTGTTGTGTAAACATGAACGTTGAATAATCTCAACTCGACCTCAGCTTTCAACTCAGCTGAGCTGAGCACACGAGAATGATTTACAGTAACGTGTTAACATATTACCCTACATATTCCCATGAGCAACTATCTGTGCAACATTTAGAACACTTTGTGTGGCGATAAACAAGAATTTACATAAACTGTTCGGTAACTGAAGACGGCACATTTTTGATTAATGAGTTTGCATCACATCGAGTAATAACTCATTGGGAGTTTTGATATTACGCGCCATCGAACGTGACTGTTTTTAATGAACTTGCTCGACTTGTTTTTGGGAGGGTGTTCTTCTTTAATATCGACGCCGTGCAACGGTTCCTGTAGGGAAATTCGTCGTTTGTGCTTTTCCATCTTTCCTTAACGATAACAAATTTGTAAGCAATCTGCAGCTATACGGGGTCTACAAATTTGTCACTTGTTACAAAAATTGCACTGACAATATTGTCCAAATTCAAAAATCCTCAACTCAATTTGTTGATTACCATTTCTAATAAAGCCATTTACTTTCTTGTAGAGTGGATTACTAAAATAAAGTGAAAATATACATAAAAGTCATAATTAATAATGTAACAAAAATGAAAATAAAGCCTGTTTATCGCCGGGTTCTCGAGAGCTTCAAAGTTAGTACGTTCAAAACTAAATCGTGGCAATCTTTACACCAGGAGCCTGTAACAAAGTAACTTCAGATGGAGTATTTTTAATGTAATGAGTCCGGAAATCCTGTCCGTTCTAAACCATAGAGAAGGACCCCTCTATTCGGGCCAATTTGGTACATAATCTTCTCTTAAGCATGAGATCACCCGAAGCCATTCTCTAGATCTGCCATTCTCTAGATCTGTACGCAAGACAATTTATATAATACATATTGTTTCTGGTCGGGAACCTTCTTCAGTTGCGCTTCCCACAATGAAATGTCCTCTCGAACACTTTGTATTTGATACATAGCAGTAAATCCTAGATGTTGCGTCTACAAATAATATAGACTTAATATTACTACTTATGGACGAAGTCCGCTCATATTAGAGATACCCAAAAAAGTGGTAATAACATGCGTGACTATGTGAGAGAGTGGGCCCGAAAGTAAATAAGAACGCAAGATCGGTCACGTGACGACCGGCAAAATCTCCAGCAATCACATTGCAATTGTCTAGGAATCATGTGGGATAGATTTGCTTAGCTATTCTGTTTTTGGCAGCAATCAAATAAGAAAATTCCGTAAAGTACATACACTTATACTATTGTACGTCGCGATATTATTATTTATTTATTTACAAATAGAGGGACACGCACAGATTACACATCCAAAATAGTGACCTCGTAATACAATTTTAGAATGTAGATCAGCGAAAATTAGTACAGTTATGATTAATTAATTATGATCGAAATGCAATTGTTAAACTACGCCTAAAATAAATGATTATCATTCACTTATCCGTTTATTTGAAAATATAGGTACTTATATTTTCAATACCTTAAGGTAATATGTATGTAAGTTTTAATATGCTGGTATGTTAATAAGTTAAAATTCAAGAATACATTATTTACAAGTTTGTTTACTGAAATGTTCATTATTAAAAAGTAAATGATGCGGTTGCAGAAAGAATTTATTTTCATTGCAATAATTACTTTACAATTTGAATTTTGATGACAACTAATTCGTTCTTACTTACATTACACACACAAATACTAATATGTTTTAATAAAATACAAAGTGTGATTACAAATTTATTTGGTATAAAAAAAGTGAAAACAGTATAGTTTATAGAGTTCCTGTTAATATAAAGAATCGCCATAAATTTCAGAACAAGTCTCAGTTTTCCAGGATTGATAATATTTGAAAACTATCCTATAAAAACAAATGCATAACTTATAAACACTTATTGTTAAAAGTTGCAAATATCCTGGTTTCTATTAATTTATCTACATGAAATCTATAAATTACAACTTGTTTTTTAAATCACACAATTTTAAAATCAATTTTTTTATTATTAACAGGTATTTAACCGAACACTGAAAAACTTATTTATAAAATATCAAAGATTAATTTGGCGCAGTAAGATGAAACCATTTTAACGAAATCGTTTAAACACAAATCCCCGATGCAATTACCTAATAAACAAATTTATTTTAATAAACGAAAACGCTTGATATCACTTGACACAACATAATTTCGCTGTTCACTTCTTTTGGCGGTCATCAGCTGTTTTGCTATTGCTATCTTTCTCTCAAATCTTCTTTTGATAATAATAATTGGATACCTTTAATCAAGGAAACTGGCCAGTTAAACGATATTTAAATTTATTAAAAACATCTTGAAAGTACATTTTTTGAGACGTACTCACTTGAGAAACTCCGTTATTCCTATTTCTTAAAACAATTCAAAGATATAAATTGTTGTTTTTTTTGAAAATAGTCTTACAAGTTTGCCAATCAATAAATTATATTGGCCAAAGGTTTCTTTTGAGAAATAAACTGTCTTTGGCCCCCTTCGAGAAACAAATTCCAAAACGCACACTGCAACTATCTGTGGACAATACAAGGTCATACTTGTTCAAAATTAAAACTTTTTCCCAAACTTTGAATTTGCTAAACCTCAGTATTCAATTTGCCAATCAAAATGTTCTGAGTTCTGCTCATTAAACTTATCGACAGTCAATTTCAGAAAATGAATAACGTTTTTGTTACAAGAAATTTGTTCACAATTGTTACTCTGTATGGATAGTTTGTCATAAGCTAGTTGTCTGTTACGGAATCTTACTGATTTCATTTTTTCAAGTAAGGGATGTGCCGTAAGACTCCAGTATAAAAGCGGTGTAAAAATTTCAGTTTTTAGTTTAATATTTAAACTATAATATTATAAAGTTAAACAAGTTATAACAAATGAATTTAAAAAATTGTCACGATATAAGTTAAACAGTACAATGGTGACTATGAGTTAGAGCTCGGGTTGGGAAAACTATGGAATCTTTGCTGTGCTACATATGTATAAACAGAAAGTTTTGTACCCTAACACAAACCTTTATTTTGGCACTCAACGTGTTTTGATTTACTCCATGATGATGACAGTTATGCTGTTGAAACGGCGTTCAGTGAAAAAATAAAGGTTTGGCGTTGGGGTACAACATTTTGTGTTTATACATTTGAGATTAGAGTTAGTTTTTAAGGTTTTCTCAATGCTAAGTGTAATAAATAGACGACATTAATTATTATTTAAAGTATAAATTATCTAACTTCATTCTGCATTAACTCAATTAACTTCAATCGATAGACTTTGACAAAATAGACAAAATACATTGAATATTCCGTATCAGATTGTTAGCATGAACCAGCCCATATTAAGCCTATAATTCGAGGCCTACAACCCGCAAATATAAAAACTCCCTCAGAAATAGATGAAGAGGGAAGAGCAATATTGCCAGACATATGAGGACTCTGATAGTATAGGTACCAAACGAGATTCAATGAGTTCACCAATATACAAATAAGCTATATCGATCTAACTAACAGACCATCAGTTTCATATGTTATCAAATAATCGGAATAGTATATCAAGATAGTAGTCTAACATTCTCTCTATTTCCTGGAACACAAATTCACAATAAAAATACTTGATTAATTTGAATGTGCAATCTCACTTCGTAATGGATCACCCGATTCCATCTTAGGCCTAACTGCCCTGCCTACTGCTTAGGATCGCTCTTATACCCTATTGTTTTTTCACGAACCCCTGAAAGCACCTCTGTCTCTGTTTCCAGTTGTAGAACGTTAAAATTTTCGAACATTCCGTATCGCACTTATAGTTTCTTGATCGTTAGCTAGGTATTCGGATGGGTAGTTTTATAATCGCAAATGATCAAATTCTAGAATCTATTGCTTTAGTGAAATGAGAAAACGGAACACTATAGTACTATCATATCGCTCAGCTCTGTTAAGGGATCTACGATTAATGAAGCTATCGAATTAGAAAATATCCATTCTGCCATTATCGATGCAATCATATCACTAGGCTTCTTACCACAGTGTGATAACAAATAATTAGCAATTTGGAACCTACACTACCAACTAAACAAACACGTTACATGCCTTCGAACCCGATCAATACCCGATCATCTAATAGGCATATTAAAACTAGCTCACGTGATTTAAGGAGAAAAAACAAAACCAACATCAATGTGTTCTAATGATAAAACATGACTAATTGACATAAAATTCAACATTTTTTATCGATGTGTTTTTGTTTTATAACAAAAAAAAACGAAAAATCGGTAACAATTTAGTTTTTTAACTTTTACACAAAATTCACCTTTGAAACCGTGTTTGCTGCTATTGGCAAAGTTGAAGAGAAATGAAAAACCTACAAAATGAGCTGCAATACGCTCTTTTTCGTTAACTGGTTTCTTAGATAATGGAATCTCTATCCGAAATTTCAAAAAAAATAATTGCATATATATTTTTTATTTTATAGTTAAAACATTCTTATTAACTGAAACTGTAGATCGTCTCATACCAAATTCATGTTCTAAAAATAAATACTGCAGCAACAGTAGTTTTTGCAAAATTTCAGTCATCCTATGGAAGACATATTTTTTTCACCTCATTATGAATAAACCACCGATGGAAAGTAGAAGAGTTGATCTCGAGACCCCTCATCTCACTTTTTCAAAATTTAAAGTATAAATAGATATAAGTACTGAAAATATTTAGCCATTCCTTTCAGGACTAGTCCATTCGAAATATGGCTAAGGGGTGGTAGGTACCTGTTTAACTATATCCTTATAATAAATAATCTTAATACAAATCTTAATTAGATACACTTAAAGGAACTTATTATTCCATTGTTTACACTTTTAGTGCATTTTATATTTTAATATTATATAAAAATGAAACGCTGATACAAATTGGTAATAGTTAATAATAGACAAAAATGGTATTCATCAATTAGTTAACAACGAAATATTTTGTTGTTCAGTTCCTGTTAAGAATTAATGAATAATTAATGAGACGCCAAATTTCTTTATATATATATATATATATATATATATGTTTTGATCTTTTTATTTTGAAATATTTAGAAATGGAAAAATCGCTTTCAACAGCCTTCGCATTTTGCATATTATGATTACTCCGTCATTATCATTTGTGGCTAAATAGAGTTTAGGTTCCTCGAAGTTTCCTTGGACTTCCATCATCTTGAAGTGGTTGATCTCACAACGTTTCAATAGCTGTGTATCTGCTATCGTCATCAGGTGAATGATAGGAAATTCCGAGTATCGGTCGCATTTATATTATACCCTTAACCGGTCATGAGTCACCGGTCATGGTCATTGGGTCTTGTCTGGTCCAATCAGCGTCGCCGTACCTGGAAGTGGGTTGCCGGTGATGCGTAGCGGCAGAGGCCGAAGAAGAGCTCTCCAAATATTTTTAATTTGGACGCTGGGGTCGCTAATTATATTTTCGTTCGAGACTATATATGCTGTCTCTATGAATTTTCTTTTGTACCAATGCTCTTCCTTGTGAATTGCTCTAGCCTGGTCCCAGTTGATATTATGGTGTTCGGTCCATGCGTGATTCGCTAGCCCAGACTTCGTTACCTCTGCCCTTTGAGTAGCTGTGCGGTGTTCCTTAATCCTGGTGTCCAGCGGTCGCTTTGTCTCTCCAATGTAAAGATTGCCACATTCACACGGTATGCCGTATATACAGTTATTTGGTATTGCTGGTGCGTCGGGCCTCGTTCTTGTTTTCATGCTCCTCAAGGTGCCGTTGCTTTTGAAGATCATTCTGATCCCATAGCTGTGTGCAATTCTTCTAAGTTTCTCCGGCAAGCCCTTAGTATACGGTAATAGTAGAGTTGCTACCGTGGTGTCCTCTTCCTGCCGAGGTGGTTTGTCCAGCTCTTCAAACGCCTTGGTAATGATCATTACATACAGCATACCGTTTGAATGTGGCAATCTTTACATTGGAGAGACAAAGCGACCGCTGGACACCAGGATTAAGGAACACCGCATAGCTACTCAAAGGGCAGAGCTAACGAAGTCTGGGCTAGCAAATCACGCATGGTCCGAACACCATAATATCAATTGGGACCAGGCTAGAGCAATTCACAAGGAAGAGCATGGGTACAAAAGAAAATTCATAGAGACAGCATATATAGTCTCGAACGAAAATATAATTAGCGAGCCCAGCGTCCAAATTAAAAATATTTGGAGAACTGTTCTTCGGCCTCTGCCGCTACGCATCACCGGCAACCAACCTCCAGGTACGACGACGCTGATTGGACCAGATAAGACCCAATGACTATGACCGGCGACGCATGACCGGTTAAGGGTATAATATAAATACGACCTGATGACGATAGCAGCTATACACAGCTATTGAAACGTTGTGAGATCAACCACTTCAAGACGATGGAAGTCCAAGGAAACTTCGAGGGACGAGTTACATAGTCTGACAACTTCAGACTAAAATTCTAGATTAGGTATTCTATTTTGTTAAATTTATTACATAAATCTATATTATCCAAGAAATATAAATATCTGTCTGCTTAAAATTAAAATTTGATTAAGATTAAGGATATAGTTACACAGGTACCACCCCTTAGCCAGTTTTCGAATGGACTCGTCAGAAAAATCGATACGGAATACCCAAAAGTTTTTAATACTTATATGTATGTATACTTTAAATTTTGAAAAAGTGAGATGACGTGTCTCGAGATCAACTACTTTCCAAAGGTGGTTTATTCATAACGATAGGGTAATCCGGTGAGGTAATTTGGCCTTTCAAAAAGATATGTCGTCCATAGAACTGACTGAAATTTTGCAAAAACTACCGCGGCTACAGTATTTATTTTTAGAACATGAATTGGTTATGAGAAGGTCTATCGCTTTAATTAATATGAATGTTTTAGCTGTAAAATTAAAAAATATATAAGCGATTATTTTTACGTTGAGTATCTCATTTTGTAGGTCTTTTTTCGTTTCTCTTTAACATTGCTCATAGTAACAAACACGGTTTCATAGGTGGACTTTGTGTAAAAGGTCGAAAAGTAAATTGTTACCAATTTACGCTGTTTTTTTTGTTATAAAACAAAAACGTATCGCTAAAAAATATTGAATTAGTCATGCTTTATCATTAGAACAAGTTGATGTCGGTTTTGTTCTACTATTAATTTTGTCACGTATTTTCGTAAATCACATCTGCTAACCCCAAGTTCGATGTACACCATATCACTGTTTTATATTCTTCCTTTAATTTTTCTGAAAATAGTTCAAAGGTGTATTCAAAACGTTGAGAAACTCTTAAGTTTATTAAACGTTTTCACCCGTATCCTCGCCCCCTTCATGTATTTTAACATTCTCCATTTATATTGACATATATTTCACGATTCATGAACTTAATCTCAGCGTTTGCCCTCATCGTTAAAAATACATTAGAAGAAACAGAATACTGATTAGTACAAACTGAAACTTCAGCTTTTCTATTAAAACAAGAAATTCCATATTCACTTTTTATTCACCATTAAAGGCATTTGACGTTCGAGTGCAATGTATTAATTACAAGGATTCTCTCTTTGTTGGCAAGCCACGTCTTGATACTGTGCCACATTAAAAATTCATTCTGGATCATAGCCAGACCGGTTACTCATTACCATTTCCATTACAGCGTTTAATTACGGCTTTTGTGCTTCAATTAATATGATAATAAAAAAAGATAACGTTGTGCCTGTTCCCTGAATTGTGTGCATGACTATAATGATAATGAGCTTGAAATCACTGTGACATAAGAATGCGATTTGGAGCACCATCAAGACGAGTCGATTCTGAAATTAATTGTAAGATGCATACTTTACAAGTTATTAATTGCTTTGCCTGCTGAATCAAAAGTTTTACTTATTTAGTAATTTGTTTATTTAGAAATTGTAAAGAATGAATCATTAGAAACGTTACATACTTGTAGTAAGTATACTAGGAAAAACAAACACAAAACAAATGATGAACATAACAATATAATTCCACTGGTTCACAAAATGTTGTATCTCATGAAATTTTTGTGTTTTACTTGGTAATTCATCATCAATGAATATTATCGGTTAAAAAATAAGGATAGTGTAGCCGATAGATATTCATCCCTATCAGTTTGTGTCCCAGGACCATACCTACCGTTAGAAATAGATATGTGACGGCTCCCAAAGTCACCACCCCATTATCTAATTAGAAGTTAGAACCTTTACTAAGGAAATTAATACAAATCTGACATCAGCATAGTGAACTGGGATGAAATCAAAAGAAATGAGCCAAACGTATTGCTTTTTGGCTACAAGAAAAGTAAGCGAATTAAAGTGAAAATATAATCATAACAACCATTATACAAAACAAAAACATAATTGAAGGACACAAGCGAAGTAAAAGATGATGTATCGAATATAGCGAAATGAATAGGTCTGATGGCAGGAGTAGAAACATTTGGAGAAAACACTTTTAAGACTCCACAAACGAACTGAAAATCACAAATAGGCCTTTAGAAAAAAGACGTACACACATACGTCAGGAGTTCAGGAAAACAAATAGCAAGAATTGATTATGTTAGTGGAAATGAGCAGATAGTCAAGCGACTGATATAATCCCTGGCCACTACGTAGATCTAGATGAGATAGCATTACCATTAAGATGAAGTCAACTCAGAGCAGAAAAAAGCCACTACTGAACAGTTTATCGCAAGCGGATGCCACTAAATCTCAACATCGAAAATTAGATAGAACATCAAAATATGTTAATCAACAAAATTGTTCTAAAGAAGTAGTAACTAGAGCTCACCAAAAATTCTGAGAACCCATTATAGAGTAGTGAATGACAATCAACTGGAGATACCATACTAATTAATGTAGCATCTCTACAAACAACAAACTTACGTATATAATATGATGACGTATATACGAAAATACCTAATTATAGCATGACCAAGATTTGTGAACTAAATCAAAACAACCTGAATCTAGATGACTTAAAGGTAGAAAACAAATTAGCCCATTTAACAGACACAGACTCACATACAACGGTCATTAAATAGCCACCAACGAACTCAAAGAAGCTTTAAACCACTCGAGAAATTGAAAAGCTACTGACCTGGACGACATAACGACATAACGATATATGAGTGCCTGGAAAAGGAAAGAAATATAAACTAGATGACATATAATATTATCAGTCTACAGTAAAGGTGAAAACTGCGGAGAAATTAACGATAAATTTACTATTCTCAGAACTCTTTAATAATCTACTGAAGAAGTTTGCGGGAACTTTGCCAATAGTAAAACAAAACCAGTTATAGTCAACCGAAACAAATTACAGGAAAGAAATAATAGAAAGACGCAAGAGCTACACCAACTTTCTGAAATTGTGACAAATACTTAGGAAAGAAAAACTAATTGGATAACCAATACATTAGTGATACTACTATGATAATAAAAACTGTGATATTTAAAGCAAACAATCGAAGACAATAAATAACCAACCCATAAAGCAAAGTATTCCATTTCAATTTTCTAATCTACGATATAACACGAATATAGATTATTCCTAGTCGTATTCTCATGTCTGATAAATCGTGATCTCTTGAAATCAGGTACATCTATTTACATTAGTTTTCCATGTTTGTCGGTTCATTGTTTCAGTTAGTAGGGTTTGTAGGGTGTATTTGTGATTTTTCTTACTTGGTCTATCCATCTAACAGCTGACTTGCCTCTCCGTTCTTTACCTTTCATCTTTCTATGAACTATTAGTTTTTCTAGGATGTCTTCCTCTCGTCCTGTAGCATCTTCAGGGTATTTTAGGATTCGACGGCGACATATTGTGGACAATCGTTGTTTGACCTTCAATTCCTTTAAAATAGATACATTGGTGCGTTTCTCTATCCATGTAATCGGTAAAATGCGTCGCTACCACCACATTTCAAACTTATCTATTCTTCGTATGTCTGATTGTCATTGTTCAAGATTCCGCTCCGTACAGAACGATTGAGGATTCGAGGGATTTGACTATCATGATCTTTATGTTTTATGTAATATGACGATCTTTCCATATTCTGCTCATGGCTCATCGTGCCATTGCTATTCGCCTTTTTATTTCTTTTTCGCATCGTTCTTGGTTACTCAGTAGGCATCCCAGGTAAACAAATTCATCTACATTTGGGATGTTCTTTCGTGAGAAGATTTCACCTCTGTCTATTACCATAAGTTTTGTCTTACTGAGATTTATTTCCAGGCTCAGATTAGCACTTACTCTCGTCACACTACTAATATTATCTTCATTTCTGCCTCTTCTCTCACCAGGAACGTTGTATCGTCTATATATCGTAAGTTTGTTAGTATTTTACCACCAATGATACTTCTCCCTCAAAGTCGTCTACAGTTCGTCTTATTGTGCATTAGCAGTATATCCTTATCATCGCTTACATCTTAATATACATTATTATTTTTATTGAATTCTAATGATTTTTTGATTAGTTCTCTAGTATTGAAAATCTGGTCTCTCGTTCCCCTGCCCTTCACGAAGCCTGCTTACTCAGGTGGTATTAAAATAAAGATACTGTCCTATTAAAGTAAAGATACTGTCCTATAATTTCCGCAGTTTTTAGTAGCCACTTTCTTATGTAAAGTCCAGTCCAGTCGCTTGACCACCTCCTCGTGTACCAGATCATATTGCAAATATGAATACGATATAATAATTAAGTCTAGTGAATTTAAATCAATATGATACTATACACAGAACACTTGAGGCAAAACATACACTGAATTATGAATACATAAACCTGGACATTCATGAAAAACGATATGCTAACAACGGCTAACAGGCGATATGAAATTCTAAAAGAGAATTTGAACTTTATGTTGCACCCCAAATTAAAATATGTTGATATGAGAACCGAATTAAACGCAAACTCTATGAAAAACAAAATAACAAAAGGACAAATAAAGTGGAGACAATATATCCAAAAAGAATGAAAAATAAATTATTTTAATTTATTGACGTAAGCATTATCCATTGTTGAAATATTTGTACTATACTTCTATTTTATAAGCTAGAAAATGAACTACGATTACTAGGTATTACTAATGGTCAACAAAAAGTTTCTTGCTCTTCTGTTATCACTTATAAATAAGTACCCCAGCAAAGAAGTTTACGTTCAATATTGCGTTTTTTCGCTTCGTGTTAAATGTCTCCTTAATGAACTTTCGACAAGAAACAAGCAACTTTTCATCTATGAAATTTAAAACCGCTGTCATCCAAAGTTTGAAACATCGAAGAGGGCGATAAATTATGGATGGCAGCACATGTTTTGACAAAGTTTCGAACTTATCGAGACACACTCGATACATCAAAGCAAAGTAAACGTCCACTTCCCTAACTGCTAATTATTCATATTTCCCTCCGAAACATCACAGTGCCTCACTAAATTAATAGTAGCAAATGTTTCTGATGGGGCAGGATTGATGGGTGACGCTATGATGCATTTTCTTTCCAACCCCCCAGTCAAGCAGGAACGGCGTCAGAGATATTTATGCGACAATGTCGTGCTAATGTATATACTACTCTATTTTTGTTGGGATTAATGTAATTAATGAAGAACGAAAACACCATTAATACTAACAACAATTTGGTAAAGGACCTTCTTTTCAAAATTCTTTGTATACAATATAATTCAATTTGGACATTACCACTGAGATTCCGGAAACTATAGGAGATACGAAGAAGTTTAAATGAGGGCAAAATTGCGTAATTTAGAACTTGAAGAAATGCCTTTTTTTATTTTAATTTTCTGAATAGAAAATTGGAGATTTTGTTTGTATATTTTTTGAAGCGCTATTTGACGAGGAAACGCAAAACCAAAAACAATTTTTGTTGACAGTTTTGTTCAGCTCTACGAAAACTTTACCAGATTTGCCATTCGACCGTTTTTCGGTTACATTTCTCACATATTTTTTCTTATGAACACCATAATAAATTTTTCCATAGTACATATCATTCTGATTTCATTGATATACAACTTCTTGTAATTGGCTTTCTTAAAAGCACAAATATTTAAATAAAAGATATAGCACCTCAATTCGATTTGACGTTTCGACTTCGGCTACCATCATCACCTTTTTTTCCACTGGAACGCCACCTCTGAGACTTTTCAATGAAATAGCGACTTTCAATCTGATTTCATTCTCATAAAAACTATTATAATTTGCATTTTTAAAAGGACAAATATTTAAATAAAAACTAATATGACTTTAGTTTTTCTTTACTCCACCAAAGAATTTCCTGTTATAAACATAACAGTACTTGTCAAAAGAGTTTACATAGTTTCAAACACAATGAGTTTCACAAATAAAGAAAAACAGTAAGAGTTCATTCCAAATTTCATAGAAACAGTAGAAAAATGTATTTTGAGTTATATCCAGAAAGGTAAATACCCTATAGAATATTATTTAAAATGTGAGACGAACATTGTTCTAAAGTATGGAGTATTAGCGTCTGGAGGGAGTGTAAAGAAAGTTTAACATGTTACAAAATACCCATTTCCCCGAAACTATCTATCCTGGTGATCCCGATAGAAGAATGGATTTTTGCAGTTGGCTCTCAAATCAGGATGATACTCCAGTTTTTTTGAAAACCATTATTTGGACTGACGAAAGAACTTTTTCAAACTGTATCGTCTTCAATAGAAATAATAAACACATTTGAAATGAAAATATCTAGACACTCTAGGGAAACTAATCCGCAAGTTCGTTTTTGTTTAGATGTATGGGTTTGAATGGGTATTAAAACATATCTCAATTTTTTTTGCAGACCCAATTTGAAGAATAGGCGATGAGTTGCACCTATCAATTATTATATGTACTGGTTTTAGGATGACGGGGCCCTTCACATAAAACTAGAGCTGTTTGGGACTATGTAGGTCAAATGTTCCCGCATCGGTGGATAGAAAATTCGAGTTTCGTTTGGTGGTCGACCATACAGTTGCAGATACTTTTTTCTACTGTTTATTTTACATTTGTGTACTCTAATTTCGTTTGACAAGTCAATGTGAACTACCGTGATATTCCTTTTGATTTAAAGTCGTGTGGTAAAGCAGTTGAATGGTTCGAGAATCGGGCCTCAGACATTTGCACAAAAAAGTAATTTTTCGTTTTTTTTTTTGCTCAAATCATAACCATGATAAAGCGGGTAAATGTGTCGATATTTCTATATTTTTATTAATATATTTTAAACAATTTTTTTTTTAATTATGAAAAAAATATAGGTTATTTTATTTCTAATAATTAGCACTTTCGTTTAACATATTACCTAATGATTTTAATTTATCGTTTAATTCCATAATTTGCCCCCAAAATTAATATTAAGATTTTGTCTTTAGTATTCCAGTAAACCTTCGGCAACGTCCGATATTCCCATCTTTTCAAAATTTAGTTTCAGGAATAAGGGGCGAAATTCTCGATTTTTCTAAACTTCTTTCCAGAAGTACCGCCCAATATAAATCATTCTATTAATGAACAACGTTTCTTTGTATTGAATTTTGTCATGGATTCTATCTAAAAATGTATTTATCTGCCAATTAAATTGTTTTACACCAAACAATATAGTTTAAAAAAAGGTAAAGGCTGTTACAAACTTCACTTTTGCCACACCGCAAAAAAGGAGCTGATCTCCAAAAACTAATAATCTTTCAAGAAAATCTCTTTTGTTATTATCTCAACACCAGGAGTGTACTTGAACGAGCGGCCGCATTCTCTCTTTCACACTATTAAAGGGGTGTTAAGAAACCCCAATCTGACACTTGAGAGCGACCGGACATGAGGTTTAGCCATTGTTTACTCTCTTAGAAGACTTCTTATATCTTTTCAAAATTCTTTTGTGTCTCCTCTAGTGGATATTTATGACACGAGGAATTAAATGCAACTGACAGGTCGTTCTTTTACGTTCAACGAGATTTTTGACATGAAAGGAGAGATGCATCTAATCCCGAATTCATTCAAACATAATGGCATTTGCAGATTAAGATGTGTTATATGATGGTTCGTATTAGATTTGTCTTTGTGTACCAATTTGCCAAATTTCGAAGTGACATTTTTCACACACTTGGGACAAAGTGGCTGCTGATGAAAAGAAACGTTTAATTTTCTGCAATAAGAAAAAAGCGTTAACGAAATTCAGTCTATCAGCATGTAAGAGTGATTTGATTACCAAAAATGGAGTTTTGTCTTGTAAATAAATTAATAAATACAATCATGGACAAATTTATATGATACGTTTTTCTTTGATTATTACTCGAACAAGTGTGGTGAAGTTATTCATCTACTGGGTAAATCTAATTAATTGTTTTAGAATATTTTGACGACTGGTTCATTTTAACGGCGTAAATTTTCTTACGCGAGTTTGGTTTCGAAAATTCTTTACATAAATTAAAGTTTTTAGTTAATTGAGTTTTTCGTAGCGAACACGAATTAAAACGATATACAAGGAAGGATATAGACAAAACAGATCGGATATCTTAAAAAGGCATCAAGAAACTGAAGATTTTGTACGCAAAGGTGCAAACGTGTACAACAGCAACTGATGACTGCTTTTTGATTCTTAATTTTACCCGAACCAACACATTGACATCCACATATCTCAAAACTGAGTTAAGGGATGTAAGACAGTTTATATCAGTTCGGGAAGACTGAAATAAACAGGTTTGAAGCCAAAACAGCCTCTTAAAGTTCTACATCTTCTCCAAAGTAACAAAACTCCTCGACAAAAATTTGCTTGAAAACATTTTTAATGAAATATCTATAATTGGAAAAATGTTCCATTCACTGACATCACCTACATATTTCTTGAAGAAAAGAAATTCAAAATCAAGTTTAGATAGAGACTCATAGGCAAAATCCATTACATATTATATATAGGGCGATAGTTTTCACCCATTGATGAATAAAAAATAACTATATAATTTTCCTTTAAAATATAAACCTGTAGCAGTAAAATCAAATTTGCGAACTTCAGATATATTTTTTTCTTTGTTTTTTTTTATACAAAAAATAAATATTAATTTATATTCTTAATTTTAATATTAACTATATGATTTTTTTTGTTTTCTATCGTAATGCAATTTAGTAAACAATATTGTTAGTGATTCCATGTGGGCTATAAACGAATGAACTAGATGGATTGCCAACCCTTCAGTACGCAATATAAATGTAATACAAGACTTACTAATTGCCATTGTAAACGCCAAGCAAATTGGAAGTGACAAACGTTTGAAAGGAATGGTTGAGTCTGAGGGATCTTTAGAATGCGCTATAGAAGAATAATTTCACCCTAAAATTTGTTTTTTAAAATGGAAGCATTGACCATGATTTTTTGTGACTGAACCCAAGCCATTTCGTGACCTTATACCATTCAAATTTCGAATCAAAATGATTGGTAAACCACTTTCAATAGTAAAATATGTGGTGACATTCCAGATAAATTAAGTGAATTAAAGAATTCAACAGGATAATTGAAAATTTCATCAGGATCGACAATAGTATCGTTTGATTTGAGTGATGATCGGATGAAATTGTCAATCTAAACCATTTTTGTATCCGTTTCCACGTATACGAAAACTTTCATCGGTCCAACCATTTAGGAGGAAATCGTAAATAAACATACCTACAGAATTTTATATAGAAATATAACACTACCTATTTTCGAGTGAAGCTCGGTTACTTAAATGTTATATTTCATTTCATTTTCATTAAAAATAAGGACACATATATCCAAATAATCGGACATTTTATCTGTAAACTAATTGCCTCCAAGACGAAATAATCAGTTTAATTTCAATTCTCTAACAGTTATTAATAAAGCACTCTTTATCCATTTTATTTTATATTTCAACCACCGTGTATATGGAACCGCTCAGGGATCACGCTTTATAACATTTTTCCTTACGTTATTTTATCACCGCGTATAACTATAATTTCAACTATAAATCATTCCTTTCCTTAACCTTTGTTACCAAAACCCTGTACAACAATAATTCCTTTTCACCCTTTATAGCAACTATACTCTATATACAACTTTTTACATGATACGAAATATAGCATTTTTTAAATCACACTGTGCAACTACAATTCTACTCTAGCATATAGTTCAATCATTTCGTACATGAATCTGCTTATGGCCACACAAAAAACATTTTTTTATCACCCTGTATAACTATAAGTTCACTCCACCCTATATTTCAAGCAACCTGTAAATGCAACTGCTAATGGGCTATGCTAACCTTATTTTAACATTTTTCACAAGTTCATATAACTACACATATATTCCAAATAAAGAAACAATACTCGTATTATAATATTAGATAATTTATTAATAATTTAAAACAATTCCAGGATTTTTAAACTAAGTTATATTGTCAATAATAATTGATTTATTTAATCATATATAATACAGCGTGTTCTAAAAGTACCGGAATGACTAAATATCTCGCTCAGATAGAGTTTCGAAAAATTTTTATAAACAAAAGTTGAAGAATTTTTCCTTGGCTATTCAAAGGCCACTTTGGTTTTGCCTTGAATTTGATCTTCAAGCTCATTTGAAGGTCAAGTATTTTTTAATGGGACCCTCTAATTTTTCTTACGAATTTGGCAACAGCGACAAGTTCTGAGTTCAATATGACTTTGTACGTCACTCATAAGTTTATTTATTAGGATAGAATGATTGCTGCTTCATGCACATGTGAACATCACTGAAATTTAACGGAAAATCATGTGAAATGCTCACCCAAAATATTGTGCTTTACGAATTTGCAGAATGTACAGTCTTTAATTACACTGCAAAAGTCTTCACACTTTAATTTCGTTTTAGTTTTCAATTAGAATCCACCATATAGTGAGGGAGAAAATCATTTGTCCTTTGTTGTAGACATTTTTCCTGAAAATGCTATCCTCGAGATTTTTGACACAACGTATATATAGGGACACAAAAGGCTACATTTTTTTGTTATTTGCTTGAAGAATATGTTAATCTGTTTGTTTTAACTTAATTTATTATTTAATTTTTATTTTTTATATCTATAGTCTTCTATTCATTCGAGTAGAATACTACATAGACCAGTTTTTGTGCATGAATCACTATCATTTTATTTTATTATAACAAACAAATATTAATTATAAGTGATGATTTTCCAATCAAATTATTTTTACTGAGGTCCAACTCGCTAATTGGTTGGCTGTTTATTCATGAAATATTTTTCTGAATTGATGTAATAGTTGCAGTAAATACCACGTTCGTACAATCTAACATATAACTTTACGTGTTTATATATCAGTATAGATAAAACAACATTGTGACCAATGAATCCACTTCGTAAATATGGCTCCACTATTCAAAAGTAAATAAAGCAGCCTGGTTGATAACAAAACAGTTCGACATTCTCTCCCACGTAGGGGTAAAAAATTGAAAATGTGAATACTGAAAAATTTAATGTCTAATCAGGACGAAACAAGTGATTGAAAGTTTAATTCGGAATGACGAATCAACGGCTCACCAACATTTTAATTATTCAAAACCTAGACTCAAATAACAATTCAATATCACAATGAACTGTGTCGTCGAAAGGACTGAATTATCCAGCACTTTGCCGCTGTTAAAAATGGAATCCCCATTTTTGAACGTGCAAAGCTTATGTTTTTCGAAACTGTGTAGACGGGAAGTATGTAAATTTAAACAGACATTAATGGATTTTTTTGATAGCTCATAGATTATTTGTAGTTTACCAACCCTGAGGGTGAATAATATAAATTTTCCCAGTATTGTTTGGATATCCCTTTGATGATATTCCTATGTTATTTGTTAACGAAAACAATAACAAATGTATGTCAAAACAGTTCAGTTGTTAAAAAAAACTTCTACCATTATTTAAGTTTTCCTAATTCTACTTGTTCGTTGGATTTTCCTCAGTTTACTTCTTTTCTGTAACAGATAAGTATTTCACTACATATTATACAAAACAATATCCACCGCCGTGTCTGTCTGTCTGTTCGCGATAAACTCAAAAAGCACTTAACCGATTTAATGCTGTTTTCACCAATGGATAGAGTGGTACTAGAGGAAGATTTTAGTATATAATTTGTTAAGTTTTTATATATATTTATATATAAAAAAAATAAGCCTAGGAGCTTTCAACGAAAACGCCGCCTAAATGCTTTGAGATATAACAAAATAATGTATTATTTTGTCTGTTCATTGGGTTTTCTCTCCTCCAAATTTTTTCCTGCAACAGATAAGTATTTAAAAATTCCAGACTCGGAGTTGAAACGTCTCCATACACAGATAAGTATTACACAATATACAATACATTACTTATATACAGGAATACTGGTTGATCATTTTGTAGACATCTCTTTCTCTCAGAATAACTGTGAGTAAGAATCTCTGTACAGACAGCCAGTAATCCGAGCAATTTTACGAAATTGCCTTACTACACTTTGTTCTACATATACAGTTTTTAAATACTTATCTGTTGCAGGAAAAAATTTAGAGGAGAGAAAACCCAATGAACAGACAAAATAATTCAAGACCTCCTCAACAATCTTTTCGAAATTACTTAAAAATAATGTATGTTGAAATTGTATATCTTATAGAGGTCTAAAGAAAAGTCCACGCGATGGCATATGTCTTTAAAAATGGCCAATTATAAGGCGATAATTGGAAAGCTACTTAGACAAATGCGGTATTAATCCTTATCATTTCAAATACATTTGTTGGCTTAAGCATTTTTAAGAATTTTTTCTCCTTTTACACCATGCAAATTAAATGAATAAAAATATTGCTCAACGAAATTAATTTCGTGTCGCTGTAATTCGAGCAGACTCAAGGTATAACTTATATTATGAAACATCTGTTAGAAGAAAGACCACTCTCATTGGGAAAGTACGCATCTTCTTTGGCAAACTTCTCGTCAACGCATGGCTGAAGATTTCTGTGGGTGTACATCACAGACATCAAGAATTGCCATTAAATTTTAGCTCAACTATTTTCGATCAAGCGTTATTTGAGTTGAGTAAACAAGTAAAATCTCTGCCAGGAAAATCTATAAAAAATTTTGGATTCGACTTGCCATTAAATTTCAATTTAATTGCAACAAATAATACAGAGTGTTTACGAGGAACTAACTATAACCATCTGAGACTTTCAAAAGTCATTCAAGATGAATCTCTCTTGAATGCTGAACAAAAATGTTTAAGATCTAATACTGTCATCAATTAAGAATAGTAATGAAGGAAAAATGTTTTATATATGCCCCTGGAGGCACAGGTAAAACATTTTTAATACACTAATTATTAGCAAATTACGATCCGACAGAAAAATTGCCCTAGCTGTGGCTTCATTCGGCATAGCAGCCACACTTTTGGAAGGTGGCCCAACCGCCCATTGCACATTCAAACTGCCATTAGTATTATGTATTGATGACGACAATAGCATTTGCAATATTTCTAAACAGAGTAGTGTCGGAAAGTTAATGAGAGATTACACTTTGATTATTTGGGATGAGGCTTCTATCTCATAAAACTTCATTCGAGGCAACTAGCCAGGACAATGTGAGATCTGCGCAACAGTAACTGCCCAATGGGTGATTGTACTGTTTTATTCTCTAACGATTTCCATCCAACTGACAATCAGGGAGTCTCAATTATAACTAGGGAAACGAGAGCAGATGAATTCAATGCATCGCTCAAAAGATCGCATATTTTGCCAAATATAACGAAATGTGGACTTAAAAACCAGTATGAGGATTTTTTCGTTTAACGAAGATATTACGAAATTTTCTAACGATTTGCTCAAAATAGGAAATGGTATATTTCAAGCAGGAAACGTATATGTAAATTTTAACAATATTTGTGTTTTGCTACAAAATGTGAAAGAAATTATTGAAAAAGTTTATCCGTATATTATTAACATATCCACTAAGACATTAAATTGGTTTCAAGTTACTAATAAAAGTACATTACTAAGAAATTTGAGTCCACCGAATCTGTGCAACGGTACAAGACTCAAATTAGTCAATTTTTTTTTTTTTGATCGAATGTATCATATTAACTGGCAACGCAACTAGTGACACTCTCTTTTTACCAAGAATTCCTATACCCTCGGAATTGCCTTTCCAATTTAAACGTAAAAATAGCGTTTGGAATGGCAAATAACAAAGCGCATGGTCAAACACTAAAAGTTGCAAGAGTAGACTTAAGCACACAGTGCTTTTCGCACTTATCACGTGTTACTTCGAAACAAATTTGTTCATTTTTACAGGTGATCAGGTTATTAACGTCGATTTATTTTTAAAATAATATACTTAGAAATATACTTAGAAACTAATCTAAATGGTTTCTGTTTTGTTTGCCTCAGTAAATAAATTCCACTCAAAAAAAATCTAAATTAATTTCGAAAAACACAGTTTTGCTTTATATAAAAGTTTCGTGTTAGGGTGCAAATCCGTGTTTTTTCATTTGTTTCACACCAAAGGTTTCACACCATTTCCAATAAATTAATTTTGTTTGTTACTATTTAACACAAAAATTACTCAACCAATTTTACCGAAAGCTGCATCTCCTCAAAGTAACATAGGCTATTTTATATTTTCTGTACAGGACCCGTGCGACGCTAGGGCGGGTTGCTAGTATAATATATGTATAATAAGAACAAAGTGAGCATGGCAACTTCCAAAAATTGCACAAACTAAAGGTTGATGTTCTTTACAGAAAGATTCTTCACAGAACTTCCGAGCAAACGAAATCTCTAAAACGTGAGTAACCAATCGGGTACAGATATAGTTTTAACCGACATCCAAAAAGGAGGAGGTTATTATTTTAGGGTTCCATATATACAATATACGGATAACCTTATAATATCACTCCGGATTTCTGCCTCTGTCACATCACAGCAATTTTCTCCTAAACTACTGAACGGAAGAGGTTGAAATTTGGTATCAATGTATAGTTTGGTGACCCGATCAGGAGTACATATCGTAAATAAAGAAATTTTAATTTTAGGGGTACTGGGGGAAAAAAATCGACACCCCTGATCTCCGAAACTACTGAGCCTAAAATTTTGAATAAAATAGGAAATATAGATCGTTGCCCGAACTTTACAGGAAAAATAAGGAGAAATAATTAATATTAATTTTGGGGAGCAAATTATAGAATTAAATGAAAATTTAATTTTTTTTTCAAACGCATCATGTAATATATCAAATGAAAGGTCCTATTCTGAGGGAAACAAATATATTTTTTTCATATTTAAAAAAAATTAATCAAAAATATTAACGAAAATATACCAAAATTTACCCATTCCCCTTATCTCCAAAATTATAAAACGTAAAGTATAGAGTCTGACCTGAAGTTTACTTGAAAAAGAAGGAGAAACCTCTACTTTTAATTTTGGTTTGGCAAATTACAGAATTAAATGAAAAATATAAAATTAAAATTGTTTCTAACTCATCATGTTATATATCAAATGAAAGGGCTCATTATGACGAAAACAAATCTATTTTTTCCATATTTTTAAAATAAATTAATTAAAAGATATTAACAAAAATATAAAAAAAATTCATTCCCCCCCCCCCTTATCTCCGAAACCGTAAGCTTTAAAATTTTGAACAAAAATACAGATATTTCGCCTCACCTGAACTTTACTGGAAAAATAAGGAGAACCCCCTCATATTCATTTTGGGGGGCAAATTATAAAATTAAATAGAAAATAAAAAATTATAATTGTTTCTAACGGATCAAGTAAGTAACATATCAAATCAAAGGGCTCATTATGACGAATACTAATATATTTTTTATTTTTTTAAATAAATATAAAAAAAGTATTCAAATAATTACTCATTCCTCCTTTATTCCCCAAACTATAAGACCTAAATTTTTTGTTTGCAGGAAAAATACGAAGAAATCCCTAATATTAATATTAGGGGCCAAATTATAGAATTAAACGGAAATTAAAAAAAAAATAAGACATCATGTAATACATCAAATGAAAGGGTTTATTATGAGCAATACAAATACATATTTTTCATATTTTTTAAATTAATTGTTTACAAGATATTAACATAAATATATAAAAAATTCTCATTTATCGCTTTATTTCAGAAACCATACTACTTACAACTTTGAAAATAATTAGAGGTACTGGTGTTCACTTGAAATTTATAAGTAAAATTATTAGAAAACCCCCATAGCAATTTTAGGGACAAATTATACAATTAAGTGAAAAATAAAAATTCAATTTGCAAACGCATCATATTTTTAAATCATTTGTTTAAAAGATATTAACAAAAATATTCAACATCGACTTAATTCCCACTTTAGAAACTACACTATTTAAATTTTGAAATATATATTTTATTTGTATTTTTAAATAATTTCAATAATACATTTAATACTTTATAATTTAAGACTTGATCAATTTTGCTCTATATCTTCCAATCTACAGAGCCTCAACATTCAGGCAGTAGATTATAAATGGCTTCGCTGAAAGTTTATTAGTAAAATACAACTCTAACATTAATTTTTGGGGGCCAAATTAGAAAAATAAATACATATATATTCTTATAAAAATCAAGCGAATTCTGAAGCAGATAAAATAAAAAGTCTATGTGTGGAAAATGAACGTGTATATTTTTTATAAATTTAAAATGCTTCCTTTAACAGATATTAGGGCAAATATAAGAAAATGCACTCAGTCGCTGCTTGTCTGAGACTGGAATATTAGAATCTTGAAGGTGGTACGGAACCCTTAGTATGCGAGTCCAACTCGCACTTGACCAAATTATTTTATGTATGGTCAGTGATTCTTCAAAAACGGCTTGGGCAATTTTGATGATTTAACCGGCATTGTATTAAGGAATATTACAGATGGGTACCATATAATTTTCTTTAACGTGAGTTACGTCCAGAAAATCAGAAAAAACAGTAATTAAGGGACTACACTTCAGTGAATTTCAATAAATCTACATTGTTTTCTCTTAAACGGCTCAAACAATTTTCATATTTTAAATTGTATTCTACTGAGTTGTTTCACCAGCTTTGGTCTTTTTGTCATTTTAATTCGTATATATGTTTTTTCTCCAATCCATTCGATGTAATTGTCATTTTTAAATTAGTACTAAATAAATATAAACTACGTCGAAGTTTTATTTAGAAATTCCATCAAAATTCCTAATACACTATTAAAAGCATTTAGTTTATTTATCTTCAATGGGACTTACAGACTTATTTGATATTTCAGAATCTAATCTACCAAATAAACATTATAATCCCTATTCCAATTGAATTAGGCTGAGAATAACTCTTTGATATCCGTTTAGATTCACATAACTTTGATATATTCACCGAACAAGAACGATGATTTTTTTCGAACACAGCTGTTTGTTCACATAACAACTGACAATCAGGGACGTCTCCGAACACGATAAGGACAGCATTTGTGCGTTACATGACGGCTCGACAGTTTACATCAAAGCTAATATAAACAGAGACGACAACGACAACGAGAAAGTCACTAATGTGTTGATGTTACCCCTGAAGATGTGTATTCACTTCTGATCTACACTTGAATTCTATTTAGTTTGATTCGAAAATTTAAAGGGACAGATTAAAGACACAAAGAAAATTGAATTGTCAGTATCTTGCAGGAAACAGATTAATATGTAGGTATTTGAGTTAGTTCAAACAAACATTAAGCAATGACTTATTGGGAAAAAAACACCTTTTTTTCTAATTTCCACAGTAAAATTTTGCTTTTTATCAACTTTAAAATTAAAAAGTTTTATATTCGACACACATTCAGCTTTTTTTGTGAATGTTGATCAAATTTTCTAAAGCTTTAACAGATTTGTTGGAGTTAAACGATATTCTATCAAGAAGGTGCCATATGTTTTCCTATTTCTTTTTTAGAAAACGGAAAAATCAATAATTCATAAAATGTTTAAATTCTGTGAATTATTCGCTGATTTCTCTAAGAAGAATTACCCAATTTAAATAATTTAAATGAATTCTATTAAGGAAAATCCCGAGTTAGTTCTATATATTTTTCTCAGACCGAAAAATCATAAGAATCTACGAAAAGGCAAACTAACATTTCATCATAAATATTCCATTTAAAATATATGGGAAATGGGAAGTGTAATTTGTACATCTTCAGTTTGCCATGTATGTACCTGATTTTGAAGAAATTCGAAAAGTGACACTATATGTACATACGAAGTTCTCGGCATTATATTTTCACAGGCATAAACCTATGGAATGTCTTAGACCAGAGAATAGCGGCGCATTCGTTTACAAAATTGTTTTAATTCATAATTTTTTTTAAATATCCGGGAGGACTCCTTAAACAACGAAAAACTATATAGCCTAGAAAAAAATGAATTTTTTGCAATTAATTAATTTTTTATATTATTTACAATATTCCGAATGAAAAAAGTCCTCACACCCATCATCATATCTCCAACCAATTAATTGTTATTAATTTTTTAAAATTGGAAATCGCCGAAATTCTTAATTTTGTTGAATTAAATCATATACCTTCAAAATTGAAATGCTACAGTTTTTAATTTTCTATCAAAAATTTCACCTATATTAAATAAAATAGCCTAAATAGATTTTAAAAATGTTGTTTAGTTCTATGTTTTTTTGTATTATAACAATATGCTTCCTATGCGCATATACTTTTGAGAGAGGAGTATCTCACTCTCATCTCGATGTATAAGATGAGTAAGCGAAAGGCAGACGACGCACTTGTTTTTTTATTTTTCAGCGGTAATACCCAAAGCTTGTTGTTATATTTTTAATTGTAGCGATATCGAAAAAACTGTTTAATCATATATTTTAAGGAACTTAACATTGATTCATAAATAAACATTATTAAACAGTTACTTTAATAGTTTTCGACAAGATTATTAAAAACTTGGTTATTTTTTTAATGTACCTACCACGATAGTGTGAGGCCAGTTTTTATCCCCAAGGAGGTATGTAAATTTGGGTGACGCTTCTCGTCCGGGATTTAATGTTCATAATGTTATAAAATTCATTTTACGCCGCCGATGGAAATTTATCAAACCTTCTAAATTAATAATAAAATGGCTATCCGGGACTTTCGATAGGCGCAAAAAGCATCGACCTCGAGAAATTTCTTATAGAAAGGTTCTACAACAAATGAATAATCCTGGCATTCTAGTATTTTCTAAATTGATTTTAAAAAGCACAGTGTGAATTCTATCGACAGACATCATCTATAGTAAATAAATAGTGCGATTATTTTGGTGTAAATGAAGTCATCGAAAGTGAACATGAATATATGTGTAAATTTAATTTTGAATCCACGAAATTTATTGCAATATAATACAATGGCAACGTTTCTTGTCCCATTGTCACAGGTGCGGAACATTAAAAACCTGATACAAAAATTTAAAAATTTGAAATTATATATTTAAAAAGTTGCAAATAAGTAACAGAACATAATACTATGCAATCAACACTTATGTAAGTAGTCACCTACTGAATACCTAAGCACAAATTAACTTCAGGTACTAATAGGATTTTTACAGTTATTGTATGCTTCTAATGTACAAATTTATTAAATGTCATGAAGTAATAAATATAAAAACAATGCAAATAGACCTTACTTATTTTTGGACAGTGTTTTTGCTTTGTGCCATGCTGTTTTTAGTATTCCGCTTCTTAATTTCCCATGCACTTTTTTTTCTAAACATTATTAACATGTTCAACTTTCTATAAAAGCATCTCAGTATTCTATATTTAGTCCTTTTTTTGGCTTCTTATCCAATCTTTGCCAGTGATATTGAGTTACTCGTCTTCAATATTTCATTCCGTTTGCCTCTCATTTGTATACATTAATTGTAAAAAAATATATATTATATGATTATGATTCTGCAATTTTTCAAATTTGTTTCAGAGTTTCCAATTTTTACTTTTTAGAATTTGTCAAAAATTTTAGAACAATTTGATTTGCTTTATGATAAGTTACAATTTATCAAATTTGCTTACATGGTTTCATGAAACACCAAATAGTTTCTAAATTTAAGGAAATCGGGTTTGTTACTAACAAAAAGCCAATTCATCTAAGGCTCATCAACGGCATTACACTTTCCCATGATGCATTAAAGGATTTCAAAGTTCCCTCATATAAAATGGTGATACGTAAATCAACGTTTTTGGAAATACTGAATTAACTATCTGTATGTATAACATAATAAGTGTTAGCCAGTGATTAGATTATTAGGACAAAATGAATGAATTGGTCTCACATTTTTCTTATAAAGTTATTTAGAAATTATTATGTAGAAAACCGCTCCAGCCTCTGCAGAAGAGTGCAAGTGAAAAACTTATTAAAAAATATCGAGCTATTCCTAGAAAAATATTATTAAACTCATATTAACAGCAATAATATGAATTTATGCACTATATGTTTTCGTGCTATTTCGCCGTGGTCTATTGGCATGTCGTCTGCAACAGCTCGAGCATCATTCGACGAGGTATTAACTACGCCTGCGGCGCTGAAGATGTCTGCCGCAGTTGCAGAGGAAAGGTTCGGAAGACATTTCAATAGACCACGGCAAAATAGCCCTGAAACATATAGTGCATCCATTGACACCGGCCGTGAAAACCTACATACTTTAATATGAATTCAAATAAAAATTATAAACTCAGTTTACAGTAATAGGTTTTCAATAATGAGCTTCCCAATGTTACTTTATAAGTGTGATGTTTCTGTTTGGGTCATTCCATGTCAAATCGACCAATGGTTGGAATCGACCCTTTTTGATCTGGATAAAATTTGGGCCTGAGTTTTCATTTATTATAATAAGTTCTGTACAAGGAACACAATTTAAAAAATTGCCTTCAAAAGTCACGCAACTTTTAAAATTCCACTATTTTTCATGTTTTTTTAAACTTATACTTCAAAGATCTCGGAAACTATTATAATTGCTTAAATGATGTAAGCTAGGCTTTTAAGTGTAAATTTAAAGCTACCAAAAGAAAAAAAATTGGAAACAATTTCTCAAAAAATCTCTTTTTTGCAAAATTTTTCGCTCAAAATTTTTTCTAGAGTACCTTTAATTCATCTCAAGAGATCCTGAAATTTTAGGGATGGGTTTTTTTTTCGTTCAAAGATAAATTTTTGATTTTTCGAAAAAAAAATCAATCTACTTTTATATCAGTTCAGAAGTGACCCACTCTGCCACCTACATGTTTGCTACTAAAATTTTTCTTCTAAATACTTACTATGAAACTTTCTAGAGGTCTGTATTATCTTTCTTTTAGAGTTCACAGAGTTTGTTGTTGATATTAAATAAACAAAGGAATAGTTTTTATTTTGTATTCTGGTAATTTCAAATATTTTCAAACCACAAAAGATAACCTTGAAATTGGTCAAGTACTTGTTGTCGCTGATTTTTCAGAAAATTATTCATTCTTACTCCAAAATAGTGTTCAAGGAGCATATGGGAATAATAAGCAAGCAACAATCCATCCTTTTGCGTGTTTTACAGATCGACTGAAGAGAATGAAAGTGAAAGTGTATCTCTCAACTTGGTAATAATTTCTGATAACCTAACGCTTAATACAACAGCGGTTTACACCTTTCAAGGAGTATCGATATCATTTCTCCGGGCTAAAATTTCAGATATTTCTAATAAAATCTATTTCTCTGATGGCGCTGCATCTCAATACAAAAATCGCTAGAATTTAGTCAATTTGTTGTATCATGAAGAAGACTTCCAAATAAAAGCCGGATGTCACAATTTTGCTCCTTCTCATGGAAAAGGCCGAAGTGACGGTTTCGGTGGGTTAATCAAAACGATTAATTGGCCGTGCCAATCTTCAACTTCCACCCGATAAACAAATCCAGACATCTGAACAATTGCACAAATGAGTAAAGGACTATATTATGGGAATAAATAGTTACTTCGTCTCAGATGAACAAATTCGTAAAACAAAAAACTGAGGAACAGGTTCAAAAACGCTTTACCAGTTCAGGGAATACGTGGTAGCCATGCCGCAGTTCGTACTTGAAATAAAGTTTTGAGAGTGAAGTGCTCGTCATCATCTCCAAAAGAAGAGGATTTTCGATTGAAAACCGTAGATGTCTAAGAGATTGTCGAGGAACCCAGCATTCAAACTCGGTAAATTCAATCAGATTTAATTATTTACATGGAATTCATATAAAATTCTCATTGAAAAATTGTTTTCTAATTATTAATATTTACTTTTAAATTGAGAAAGAGAAGTGGGAAATCAACACCACAGGGACGAGCTAAGAAATAATTTGTCAAGTGCGAGTGATATGAAAAATATATATTTGTATTCCTCATAATGAGCCCCTTCATTTGATATATTGCATGATGAGTTAAAAAAATATTTTTTATTTTCAGTTTAATTATATAATTTGGCCCCCAATATTAATATTAAAGATTTCTTTATGTTTTTCCTGTAAATAAAAACATTTTATTTTAAAAAAATTTAAAAAAAACATATTTATATTGGTCATAATGAGCCATGTGATTTGATATAATACATGATCCGCTAGAAACAAGTTTAATTCCATTTAATTCTAAAATTTGCCCCCCAAAATGAATATTAGGAGTCTCTCCTTATTTTTCCAGTAAAGATCAGGTGAAGAGCTATACCTCTATTTTTTTTTCAAAATTTTACAGCTTATGGTTTCGGAGATAAGGGGGGGATGGGTAAATTTTGGTATATTTTCGTTGATATCTTTTTAATTATTTTTTTTAATTTGAAAAAAATATATTTGTGTTCCTTAGAATGGGACCTTTCATTTGATATATTACATGATGCGTTTGAAAAAAAATTTAATTTTAAATTTTTATTTAATTCTATAATTTGCCCCGTAAAATTAATGTTAATGGTTTCTCCTTATTTTTCCCGTAAAGTTCGCGCAACGAACTAGATTTCCCATTTCTTCACAATTTTAGGCTCAGTAGTTTCGGAGATCAGGGGGGGGGCGTCAATTAGTTTTAGTTTTTCCCCTCAAAAGTACCCCTAAAAACAAAATTTCTTCATTTACGATATGTACTCCTGATCGGGTTAGCATTTATATCAAATTTGAACTTCTTCCGTCCAGTAGTTTAGGGGAAAATGGCTGTGATGTGACAGAGGCAGAACTCCTGAGTGATATTATAAGGGTATCCGTATATTGTATATACGGAAGCCTAAAAACGATCATTCCAGCATAATTATATAGAATTTAAAACTAAAAAACCAAAATATCACATTAAATATTTTTTCATTAACTCTTAAAATAACTTATTTTTATTCAGCCAAGCTCAAAAAAAAAGTTTTATCCAAAATTCAGAAATTTATATTTTTTGAAGGAAAAAAAACCCATCCTAAAATCAGGATCTTTATAATTTTGAAAATTTTTGAAAAATTGTTTCCAATTTTTTTTCTTTTGGTAGCTTTAAGTTTACACTTAAAAGCCTAGCTTACATCATTTGAGCAATTATAATAGTTTCCGACATCTTTGAAGTATAAATTAAAAAAACATAAAAATAGTGGAATTTTGAAAGTAACTTTTTAAGCCAATTTTTTAAATTGTTTTCCTTGTACAGAACTTCTTTTTATAATAAATGAAACCTGATGCCCAAATTTTATCCAAATCAAAAAGGGTCGATTCCAACCATTGGTCGGTTTGACATGGAATGACCCGTTTACAGTTTTTGAAATGAGCTTTATTAACCATAAAGTGTATATTGTTTAGTTCCCAATTTTTGTTTCACCTCTATCTATCGAAACCTTTTTCAGGTCTCCTTGTGAGTTTTTTAATCGAAATATAGCTTTTCCATTTCTTGACAATAATGCTGCGTTTAAGTGTTCCACTCAGAATTTTGTAATAAATAAGCAAATTTTGATACAAAGAGAATCCACAGGAAATAGTTAACGTATCCAATTATAAAATAATTTTCCTCTATAAAGAGGTTCTCTAAACGCCTGCATACACTTCATTCAATCAATAGCCATTGGAAGAGGCCAGCCTCTTTATCTACAACAGCCTGTATAAATTCTTCCCTCTCTGTCCCTCTCCTGTGAAACGCCGCGTAGGTTTTCCAGAGCAGAGCTTTCACGCCAAACCGCATGTACTTGTGACAACGACATGCATGCTGGGGTACCAACCGCCGTTATAATTCTATGACCCGGCCAGCAATACCACAGCCTTAATTAACAGCTAACCAAATTTTCGGTCTTTGCCTGGAGCTGACCTACAGAACGCAATTGCAATTTAAATTTTTGTTCTGCACGAAGAATTTTTTGCCGTTGAAACGCCTGTGGAATACCGAAATTCCGGGGATATTTTGAATAATGATGTTCCGAACGTTCATTACCTTAATTTTGTCGATGTGGGTTCGAATATAGAGAGCAGCTCATTCTGAATGTGCAGGTATCGATTTCAGGAGAAAAAAAGTTTTTTCACAAAATTCTGTTACCGCTTTCGACGAATGTAAAGTGACTCGAAAGTTTGCGTGACAAATTATATTAAGCGCAATTTAGCAACAATTGTTTTTAACTTGTTTATTTAATCAAATTATAAGAATAATTGGAAGACAAAATAAACCGTTTGAATAAGTCCGGTGGATCTTGTAGTCAACAACATAATTACTGACTAGTTCTAATTGGCTATACCCTGTTTCTACATAAGTTCTATTGGTAAAATATCCCATCAAACTTTAATATCTGTCTTTAATTTATGAGTTGTAGAGAATACGGAAATAGAACATTTTTGAAAAGTACAAACAAAAACTGAAATTTCGAGTCGATGCGTTCCTCCAATTTGTAGAACTCGGCACATGCTTTGAGAACTACTTCTTAAACCAACAAGATAAATTAATATAAGCTCTTAGGCTACTTCGCTTAACTGATAAGAACAGAAAGGTCGAAAGCTAAAATAGAAAACTTTACCAACAACACAACACAACACAAATTTGAGGTGAACCCTTTGGAAACCCAGTTTATTACTTAGTGAACCATGGACGAACTGTACAAGTGTGAAAACCCTTTTGGCATCCATAAACTACAAATTTCGGAACGTGATGACTCTTTTGGCACACAATTTTGCAGCGGTTTTTCGGAACCCACAAGAAGTAAAAGTATTCTTTTGTCAAAAATTCTGTTGGGTTTTGTTTGTTAAAGCTGTACCTAACAGGTTTTACTTTCGGTGTGTTTCAAAAAGACACTACAAAATCGTATGCCAAATGGATCACAATGATACGAATTTAGTAGTTTTTGTACCTCAAAAGTATCTTCGCAGTTACTTAGTTTATATTTAGTTGACTAAGTAAGTGATATATACTTTATAAATTTATATCCATTGAAAACGAAATCCGACAGGATTTTGAAACGTTTGGTTTTAAAATATACACAAGTTTGAACTCTGATGTGGTATTATTCCCAAGAAAATCTAAAATAAACTAGAAGATGCCACAAATAACATTCAGAAAACAATAAGTAACTGAATTATATCAAAAACCAAACCAAATTACATAACTCAAAATACAAAAAATTGCATTTATAAAATCCCGTGTGAATGTAATAAATTCTATATCGGAGAAACCTCTAGACCTCTGAATGTTCGAATAAAAGAACACAAAAATTACATAAAAAAACGACAATTTGAAAAATCTAAAATTTGTGAATATGCTTGGGACCTTGGTCATAAAATACAGTTTCAAAACTCAGTCATATTACACAAAGAAGAACACAATACCAAAAGAAAACTAAAAGAGTCTGCTTTAATTTTGTTAAATGAAAACGATTGTATCGCTACTACCTCCGTAGAATTCAGTCGTTCCTGGTTGCCGATGATTAAGGAAGAAATTGCTAATGGTCATGTCCTTGTGAACAACCCAATATCGGGATAGTTCATAAGGTTTTTCCTTATGACTTTAATGGGATCACTGAATCAACACAGTTCTTTGGTTTGGCGAATGCACTATCTTATAAGAAAGTCGCACCTAGGAGCGCCACATAAAGTTCTGAAGATCTCCCTTTCAAATTATTCCAATTTGAAAGGAACTTTATGATTATATGATCTTTAGAAATTTCTGTGCTACCCTGTCTATTACAAATAAAATTCTCTTAGTTACGTCAAAAATCAAATAATAAACATTGTCAAATATTTAAATTTACATCTTGGAATTGTACCTTTTTTAATCCATAGTTTCTTAGCCATTGACAACGGAGTCTGATCTAGACCCCGAAACGTTTGGAATATACAGCAATTTCCTTTAAAGTGTGGTGTTATTTCCCAATAACTTAGACATTAAGTAAATTGGGTTTCCAAAGGGTTCACCTCAACCTAGTTTTGTGTTGTTGGAAAGGTTTCCTATTTTAGCTTTTGACCTTTGTGAATCTTATCAGTTAGGCGTAGTAGTATTTACCGTCAATCCGGTGAGTGACTAAAGACACTAAATATACTATCATGGTAAAGATTTTGAAACAATTAAAATATTTTTTTAGAAAATCATAATACCAAGGTATCGGCGCATGTCGTATAAAACGTTGCCGTTACCCGCTGATACGGATGGTCTGGTTCTTAACTGCTTCATCTTATAACTGATAGCCCATGGGCCGGACTTACCTGAACACCAGGATTAAATGGTAACATCTTCCATAATATTTGAAGAAAAGTAGTCCATTGCCTCAGGAAGAAGCCGCTCTCTGGGAATCGCTATAGGGCATGTCTGGAGGAAAATCTAGATATGACAACAAGTCGGTGGCACGGTGCTGAGAAGGTGAGCCCTTGTCATCCAAACAATTACGCCCAAGAACCAGAAAAACCTTTGCAAGAAGTGCTGCAGCAACTTTCAGTCAAAAAGAACCTCAGAACATCTACCTCCTCTTACCATTCCACAGTAAGGTAACAGAACCACAAACATACCTAAACACAAAAAAACATAAAGTTGTAATCCAGGGTATACAGCCCCAGAGCAAGACACTGATCTGGCTCGTGGGTTATTGGTGAAGCAAAAACTCGACCACACTATATGAGGCTCTACTATAATGGTATCTTCAACGAGCATGTTAGAAGGGTAGTTGCGAAGGGAAAGCCTTGGTAGCAGCTTTGGCAGGGTGGCGCCAAATGTCGAGAACCCAAGAGAGCATAATAGTGCGTGCTGAAGGGTTGTGCTTCATCATGGGACTATGAATGTTGAGCTTGAGGCGGAAGAGAGGAGAAGAATAATTGAGAAGAGGAGGAGAGGAAGTTGATAAGGAAGAAGGCCCGGATGAGATAAAGGGACAATTAGATTGGTGGCAAATCAGAGTACCGCTCAGTGGGCGAATTTATTAATACTTGGTATTAGAGTCATTCAGATCCTGTCAGGATATAGTTGTTGATAGCAGTACTTGGTGATGTTTTGAATAGTGATGATGAGCTTTGTGTGTATTATGGGCAAGCAGATATTCCAGACCATAACTTCTTTTGCTGTGAGATGTAGATGGGGTATCGAGCAAGTTCGGAGTGAGCCATTGGGTGCACCATCATTGCGGGAAATGTGGTACAATATTTGAGGGAGAGTGGCAGAAATTGGAGATTGGTTGCGGAGTTCCTTACCGTAGTGGTAAGAGAGAAGGAACTTGAGGAGCATAAAGTGGAATAAGTGGGGTGGTAGGATAGGTTATTGTAAGGTGTGTCGTGGGGTGCCTCTCTAGACTTCAAAGTACGCCTTGGGCTACAGAGAAATCACCAAACAGGTGGTTTTATTGAGTAGGAGTCTCTCATCATGACGTCACGATAGTACAGCCTATCTGTTATGAGTTTCGACATAAAACCAAGACCATAGCGTTAGAACCAGGCGCAGCAAATGGAATATCACTGACATGATGTACAGAGAAAAAGACGAATAACTGAGAACACTTCTATCATGTAATCACCTTTCAATAAACCAGATTGGATTTCAGTCAGTTGACAAAATCAACTCGGAATCAACAATTTTCCATTATTCTATTGCACAACGAATAAATAGAACGAAAATATGTTCTAAAATAAAGCGAATATTATTATTAATTGATTACGAAATTGCTCGTGACGGCTGAATTTCTCGACACAATGTTAACTGCAAATTTCACATTATAAAAGCGTTTGTATGTCTCATTAATTTAACACAAAAATCGTTTTAAATACAAAAATAAATCAGGAAGCCGTTCAAATCTATTGAATGACCAGCGAAGCGATTGGTTGTAGGGGATCAAAAATAAATCTACTCTCGTGTTAAAATACTGTCCATTAAAACTATTCCATTGCAACGGAAATCATTTCCATAACATATGCGTTTATTTATGCATTTGACATATCGGATTGTATTTTCTACGAAATAATATGCGAAAACAAAATGGAATTTTGCCATTTCGTGTGATTGATAGTGGATAAACGCAACGAAATTGGATGGTTTAATTTCAACATTTTGAAGCAATATCATTTTAGGTAGTTACTCTGTGTTGCAGTGATTTTTTCAGTTTTCGTACACTGAAAAATATTTCAAAGAACGTATAACGTTTGTAATACAAATGCAAAATAACTAGATGAAAGAAAATATATGTTATTTATACAACAACATTTTAATTAGGTGACCAAAGAAAAGAAACTGGTCCAAATAAAAATACAAATGTTTTTTCAAACGGGAAAAATGACAGTTTGTGCATTATACCCCTTTTACCATACTACAGTTTCTTCTTCTTTCAAATTTAAATTCAGCTCTTGAAAACCCTTCCCCAAAGTGTAGTCTTGTCGGCCTGTTTTATTAGTGGAAAATATTTAAGTAAAAGTGAGTTTAACCATTTAAAAACCAATTGTTGCAATTTAGTATATTTTAAGGTCTTAAAGGAACTTTTATGAAATATTTATATAGAGTTTTAAGATGGAACTCTTGCATTCGAACTTCTATCAGTGGTCTTGGTAACAATGCATGACTTTTTGCAGACATATTTTTAGGGTTCCGTATATACAGTATACGGATACCCTTATAATATCTCCATCTTTCACTTTTTGTCCTAAACACTGGACATCATTTATTAGCCCAAAAAAACAAAATATTTTTATTTTCGGTCTCGCGTATATACATGTAAGAACTTTCACCAAAGGACGGATACCCTTATTACTGGATCAATCTCCATCAACTTTTTTGTGTAAAATAATATAAGGATTCTGAAGTTTTTTAGTTAAATTTTATTACATCACAAAGCTTTATATCTTTTTGAGCTACCTCTTGAATATTATCGACCTAAACTCACTCAAGGACGCGGAAATTAGATTGCAGCAAAAAATCATAATTTTTTAAAATTATTATTATTCAAAAATTAACATTCTGATTATATTTTCAGACTTTTTTATAACATTTTCAACTTTTAAATACAATAATAGTCAATTTTAGCATTGCTTCAATCATCAATAAACTTTTGTTTACTAAAGTATTTTTACATTATACTTAACAACAATAAATTGAACTAAAAATAATTTAAATGTAGCTAATAATTGACTATTATTGTGTTTAAAAGTTGAAAATGTTATAAAAAAGTCTGAGAATATAATCAGAATGTTAATTTTTGAATAATAAATAATTTTAAAAAATTATGATTTTTTGCTGCACCTGTAAAAATTTATCCATAATTTTTTTTCTGCTTCTCGCGTTCTAAATTAATTCTTTGATATGTGAAAAAAAATTTAGGTCGATAATATTCTTGTTTAGAGGTAGCTCAAAAAGATATAAAGTATTTACCTTGAAAATTTATAAAAATTCGGAGCGACCTTTAGATAATAAAATTTTGACTTAAAATTTTCAGAATCCTTATATTATTTTACACTAAAAAAGATGACATGACGAGAAAAAAAAATGAAACAAAAAAAAATCCAGTTTTCGGCGATTTTGGAATTTTTCAAAAATTCGGAGCGACATTTTAAAAATTTTTTTTCGACCTGTCCTTTAGTAAAAGTTCTTAAAACATAGTAAACTAACATATTTTCACGCGAGACTCGAAAATAAAAAATATTTTGTTTTTTTGGGCCACCCTAGTGTATAGTTTGGTAACTCGATCAGGAGTACATATCGTAAAAGAAGAAATTTTGATTATTTATTTATTTATTTTATTTAGCTTATGGCAATAGTATACATGAACTGATCTTATAATAAAAAAATACGAAATTACATTTAGAAACTAACAATGCACAAGAACAAGAATAGGTTAGAGTAAAAACAGAAACAGGGAATTGGAAATAACAAGTCCACACATAGTAATCACAAACTAACAGATAGGTTCTTTATCCATTCAGTCGCTGCAGTAGGGAGAGTATATATATATATCTGTTATTATTCTCTGGTAGGCCGTAAGCTTACAGTCTTGGTATATATGTTTGACTGTTTGATAGGCTGCCTCGCATTCACAATAGTGCGTGGGTTGTTTATTCCATTTATACAGCATATCTGCGCAGACGCCGTGTCCCGTTCTATTTCTATTTGCCATCTTCCATATATTGCGAGGTAAATCGAAACCCGCAGGTTCCTCATGGATGCTTACATAGTCGAGTACCTCTGGAGGGGCATCCTCCCTCCAACCTGCATCCCATTCCCGGAGACCCCTGAAATCACTTTCATGCAACGCTTTCGCAGTCCTGATTGGTGGATGTCTGGATTTCAGTCTGGTGAGGCAAGCAGTTGGTATATACTCATGGATGGGCAACTCCGGGATATCCATTATCTCGTATTCTCGTAGGAGAGCTTCTTTCCGTCGGATATTTGGCGGCATAATATGGCTGAGAGTTAGGAGCCAGTAGGTTGGTGTAGATTTTATGCATCCCGTTGTGATACGCATGCTCCTGCGAAGTTGAACATCAACTTTTGAGACATGGTGGCTGTTCATCCATACTGGAGCACCATACTCAGCCGCGCTGAAGACGAGACCCATTGCCGAACATCGTAAGGTATCGACAGTTGCTCCCCATGAGGTTTCACAGAGCTTTTCCAGAATGTTATTCCTCGTTTGAATTTTTGCAGCCGTGTTCTCTATATGTTTCCTAAAAGAGAGCGTTCTGTCCAGTGTAATACCCAAGTATTTTGGGTTCGGATTGTGCCTAAGGCGTTCACCATTCCAGAATATTTCAGGCTCTTGATTAGCCTGTTTATTATTTAAATGAAAAAAAGGAACACTGTGTTGCTAGGACTTGGAACTAGTCTCCATTTTTGATAATGAATAACCAAAGTTTCGAGATCTTTTTCTAACATTCTCTTTGCTGCATCAAAAGATTTAACTTTCACAGCTATAACCAGATCATCGGTGTATGTATAAATTAAAAAGGACAGGAGCAATTACGGAGCCCTGAGGAAGGCCATTATTTAGAATTCTCTGTTTGCTGGCTTTGACGTTCATGATTAAGAAATTTTGATTTTAGGGGTACTTTTGGGGGGAAACTACAATAATCGACCTTTCCACTCCCCCCCTTATCCCCAAAACTATAAGCCATAAAATTTTGAAAAAATATTGGAAATGTAGGGCCTCACCTTAATTTTACTGGCTAAATAAGGAGAAACTCCCAATATTATTTTTTGGGGGGCATACTAAAGCATTAAATGAAAAATATAAAATTAAAATTATTTCTAACGCATCACATAATATATCAAATCAAAGGGCTCATTATGGCGAATGCAAATATATAGTTTTCATATTTTTAACATGAATATTTTAAAATATATTAACGAAAATAATAAAAAAATACCCATTCCTCCCTTTATGCCCCAAACTATAAGACCTAAAAGTTAAGAAGAAATCCCAAATATTAATTTTGGAGTCCCAATTATTGAATTAAACGGAAAATAAAACAATATTTTTTTAACGCATCATGCAATACATCAAATAAAAGGTGTCATATAAATACAAATATATATTTTTCATATTTTTTTAAATTAATTGTTTACAAGATATTAACAAAGAAATACAAAAAATTCTCATTTCCCGCTTTATGTGAATTATAAATATATCATATTTTTAAATCATTTGTTTAAAAGATGTTAACAAAAATATTAAACATAGACTTAATTGCCAGTTTAGAAACTACACTATCTAAAATTTTGAAAAATTATTTTTAAAAACGTATACGAGATATTGCAATTCAAATACAGCATATCACCGCAACCTTTCTCAGAAAAGACATTCTTTTAAGTAGGTTGTGAATTTGACATTAACTATTGATTTATTCTTTGCGTACTGTCGATTTATTTACTGTTTTATAAAGTGAGTAATTGAAATAAAGCCTGCATTAAATATGCCTAGAATTAAAGAATTTGCAAATAGTGAACTAGAGGATATGATTTGTGTTTATGCACAAGTAAATTATAATTCAGGTGCTGCAGTTAGACGATATGCACAGTTATATCCAAATCGAAATGTGCCTAATCTTAAAATATTCCAACAGTTACACACAAATTAAGGTGAAATAGATTCGTTTCACACCAAAAATTTTGGTGGCTGAGCTAAAAGAATTTCAGCTGATCATGAAGATGATATTTTAGTTCGAATTCTGGAAAATCCTGCATTAAGTACTCGGCGCTTGCAAGCATCTACTAGTGTAAGTAAATCGAGTATATCACGAATTTTAAGTAGAGAAAAATTGTATCCGTATAACTACGCCTGTGCAAAATTTATTGCCCAACGACTTACCACGTAGACTACAGTTCTGTCAGTGGATGCAACATAAAATCATTAAAGATCCAACGTTTCTTCAAAACATCCTATTTTCTGACGAGGCTACATTCATCCTTCAACTGGAGAAATAACCACTATTATGATTTTGATAATTCTCATAAGTATCTATCGTGAAGCTCATTTTCAGCATGAGTTTTCCATCAATATCTGGTGTGGAATTATTAGCGATAACTTCATTGGTCCGTTTGAACTTCCGAAGAGATTAAATGCATTACAGTATTTAGAATTTTTGGAACAATAATTTGGGTATTTACTCGAAGAAGTTCCTCTTATTGCAAGGCAGCATATGCGGTGTATGCACGATGGCGTGCCGCCACATTCTCCTCTTATAGTCCAGCAATATTTAAATGACAACTTTCCCCATTGTTGGATTGGACGTGGCAGTGAATTGCCTTGGCAACCTCGTACTCCAGAACTTAATCCTATGGACTTTCACAGCAATGAAATTAATACCCGAAACGAGTTTTTAGCGAAAATTCAGGAAGCCGCGAATATTTTTAAAAATAACATTGAAACCTTTTTCAAGATAAGACAACAATTCATAAAAAGTGTAATAAAATGCATTTATGCTAATGCTGGTCAATTTCAACATTTAATGAAGTGAATCTATTTGTTTTTTTTTTTGTTTTCATATTTAAATTGAATGTTCTTGAAACCGTTAATGTTTTATTTAAATAACTAAACGCCAATATCCCGAAAATGCCGTGAAATATGGAGATTCAACCAACGCAAATTATACGCGGTGTTAACAAAATAAACATGGATTTGCCTAATTCAACCTTCGTAGCAAACACCCTCTAAGATTACCACGAAAAGTGATAACAAATTCTTATTTATCCCCTTGTAAACTATGCTGTACCAAATTTGAGTTCAATATATGGAGCCGTTTTTCAAATATCACAAATTTTCAAAAACCAAATTCCAACTTAAGCTCCCTGTATATTGTTTACTACAAACATTTTACCAAGGCGTGTTTGTGTTCATCGGTATATTTTCACCGCCTCTAACTGCAGTTATCGTATTGTCCGTTAGCTATGGGATACTCTGTATATGTACGAAATACCTGAATAATTATTCGAATTTTCAACCAGTATAGGGAAAAGCAACTGATGGAGGTTCTCAACTAAACACAATATATTGTCTTGCGTTCAATAATTTGCCAAATCCCAAAAAAAATACTATTTTTTTGTTGAGAATTATTAGCATAGCTGTTACAAGTAGCCTTATTGCAACAAAAAAATAAAACTTCCACACACAATTTATGTGCACTTAAAGAAAAATTCATGTTGATTTTATAAGATAGATTTTACGAGCATCTCACGCAAATATAACAATATCTTATCGGTCGGACAGAATCTTTATAGAGACAAGAATCGATCGATGCATCAATCTCTGCCTCTGCCTACTTTCTTGAATTCTCTCAAACAAAACGAATTCTTACCGTCGAGACAACTGATGTCGACCTGCCCAAACTAACTTGATTCACGATGCCGTCAAGTATGTTTCCATTCTTTCCAGATGAATATTTTAGTTCAATGTGCCTCGTTTTTTTGCCTTTACTACCAATTTACTTTTATGTTCATGTTGAGAAATGTACGGCTTTCAAAAAGGTCAAAAGTTTATTTGCTTTCTGTCTTGTGTAAACAACCTGATATGGCAATTTTTCACGTATTGTTCGGTTGTTACTCAGAGGTTTATATGTAAACGTTTTGGCGCTATTTAAATGGTAACGATTGAGCTTAAAAATAAAAAAAATCTGTTCTCGATCAATGATTCTTCTTTAAACGATATAAACAAAACTTAATGTAATACGCATGAAAGATGACTGTAAATTGAGGTAAATTTTAATCTCACAAAGGTTTCGGCAGTTCAAAATAAATTACAAGTTTACAAATTTCTATTGAGTATAGAATTTGTTCGAAACGTCAGCGATTTTCCTGTAATTTGGTACCAATTGGGGGTATTTTAAATATTTAGTAGTCTGACGAGGGTTTACAGATTCTAAACTCATGACAATATATCGTTACAAGTTGGGAACTGTGAGCAGTTACTCTGCATTCAACAGACCGACATTACAAAGAAATGTTTTGAGTGGCGAATCCATAACATGTTTGGGGGGAGGGGGAGGTGCCAAATCACATTTGTTCTCTTCAGGTCGGTTCGCAATAATTGGCATAATTCTAGTAGCCTTCTGCTTACGCTTCTAGTTACTCGAATACTAAGATGTTCAGTAGCGTGCGCGCTGTTATATAGTCGTGGTTCGGTGCTTATCGGTTGGTATAGTGAACGGCTGCATGTGATTGGCCCTTGGCGCTCAGTGGCCCCGCCTCCCGCTTGCTGATTAGATATTTCTAGGTGAGTTTCTATAAGTTCTGGATTTATTTGCATGCATTTAGGCTGTGAGGCCTCTTCGCGATTTCAATTGTCTTGCGAGTCTAGATTTCGAGTGTCCTATATTTGTCAATACTCTGATATTCTTGAAGTCTATTCGATGTGACGTCGTAGGGGCGTTTTCCGCAATAGATGTTGTTTTTTCTTGCTTTATTATGGCCTTCTGGTGTTCATCACATCTAGCTTGAATTCTTCTGTTAGTTTGCGTCACATAGGTTTTATGACAGTCTGCACATGGAATCTCGTACATACACTGTTGTTCTAAAGGGATCCATGTCTTCGGATACCTCAATACTATGCTATTTTTTCTGTCGGTATTGTGTCTCTATAGAATTCTCGCAATACTGTCCGTGGTACTCTTGACATACGGTAAATAAGCCTTGTTTATTGGTGTCTTAGGCTCCTCTTCTGTTTGTTTCGGTTTATATATTGCGGTCTGTGAACCCGTTTTGTCTCAGAGCTGTTTTTAAACTGTCCATTTCCTGTTTGATGCTATACTGGTCAGTTAGTCTTTGTAATCTGGCTACTTAAGTCTTGACGACGGCTTGTAATTAATCTGGGTGATGATGAGAATCCGAAGACGAGGATCCCTTTCCAGGGAGTGTACGAGATTCCATGTGCAGACTGTCATAAAACCTATGTGGAGAAAACTAACAGAAGATTTCACGTAGCGTGAAATCTTCTGTTTTATGACAGTCTGCACATGGAATCACGTACACTCCCTGGAAAGGGATCCTCGTCTTCGGATTCTCATCATCACCCAGATTAATTACAAGCCGTCGTCAAGACTTAAGTAGCCAGATTACAAAGACTAACTGACTAGGATAACATCAAACAGGAAATGGACAGTTTAAAAACAGCTCTGAGACAAAACGGGTTCACAGACCGCAATATATAAACCGAAACAAACAGACGAGGAGCCTAAGACACCAATAAACAAGGCTTATTTACCGTATGTTAAGAGTACCACGAACAGTATTGCGAGAATTCTATAGAGACACAATACCAACAGAAAAAATAGCATAGTATTGAGGTATCCGAAGACCTGGATCCCTACACACACATAATGCACACCAGAACGCTATAAGAAAGCAGGAAAAAACATTCATTGCGGAACACGCCACCACTATGTCACACCGAATGGACTTTGAGAATAAAAGAGTACTGGCAAATATAGAACACCCAAAATCGAGACTCGTAAGAGAGCAATTGAAATCGGGAAGAGGCATCACAGTCTAAAGGCAGGCAAAGAAATCCAGATCTTATCGAATTCTTAGAAAATTCTATTAAACAGCATACCGGCCCGGCCCCGGTATGTATTTTTCTATTATGCTGTCACTAAGGTTTCTTATATTTTTTTATTTCAGGAAGATGTACAGGAGACAACTTTGTATACTCCGTAGAAAAACATGCTAGTAATTAAGTTAATTTCCCAATAATAAGAGATAGAATAACCAAAATTGTCAAATTTGTATGCCTTACATGTTATGTTCTTCTTTATGCTATAGACAATCAGGAAAGCAGTGGGAATATTTCAAATCAATTGCATCCAACCTCTAAGTTCATTGAAAAAATCTCAGATATCTGAGAGGGAGAAAGTTTTTAGTATGACATAGGAAATTGCTTGTAAGCATTTTCATAGAGGTTGTTGAATAAATCTTAGTTAGATATATTGCTATTTTTGTCAACAAATCAATTAGTACTATAATTTTGTCTGGGAAAGATTTACAATATACCGATTTTGATGTTTTAATGAGTTGAGAGGTATAGTAAAAAACATTTTTTGCGTTGCTCGGTGTACCTATAACTACAAATTTTGTAAATGATGTGATCGTAAAATTATCAAAAAAGTCAAGCACTCAATTATGTATTTATATTTTGTTAATATAATTTCTATCATTGAGAGCGAGGTATGAAGAGGACCTTGAAACTTTACTAAAAATAAACAACTTTTGTTCTCAAATATGGTGTTATTTCCCTAAAAACTATAAAAAAATTAAAAGACGCCATAAATGACCTTACAAAAGTCAATCAAACAAATGTATATACTCATACTGATCCTGAGAGTAATGGTCAAATCGGTAAAGATACACCACGACTAGTTGTAACCGGTTTTTGAACCGCTCTTATGATATTTGCTTAACTAGGCAATTGTTCTTTCTTGAATTCCGTCCATAATAAACTTAAAAAAATTGTAGGCCATAGCTTCACATTAGCATATACTACAGTGGTGTGCAAAGCTTTCAGTATTCTCAGAATTGAATCATTATTTAATAAATAAAATAACGATTACAATTAAAATTGAAGAGAGAACCCTCGTTGCCATACCAAGTGATACTTACCAAATTTCTTGTTAAATAAGGCAATATCATTAATGTTGAAATAATCATCAAAGGACTGCGGGCAAACTTTAAGAACCTGCACATAATTTCCGAATTCCATAGTCTTTATGCAAATATGCACTCATTATGCTTAACTGAAAAGACGCTTATTGCTGATTGACGTTAATACTTAACCGCTCAGCCTTAAGTTTGTGACTAACCTACATGAAAGTTTCGAATACCAAGTGACAGATGCCCCTTTTAAATATCCCCAAATGATCTCCTCATGAATTTTTAATAGAAGATTTTTGATAAAGAAATAAAATAACGAGATAAAGAAGATTTTGAGATAATTTACATTTAAAATTGACTCGATGAAAACAAAAAAAATAATCCAAGAGAATTGACTTAAGCCTTTGACAATGCAATGCTTATCTCGGTGATCCACGCGATTGAAAGACGACCATAAATAAAACAATAATCTGGTATTTAGTTTTAATATCTTTTGAAGTATTTGAATTAGTTAAGAAGTTATTTAGAAAGGCTTGTGTATAATATTTACTGTTAGACCGGAAGATCTGAATTTGAAGTTCAACCACGATTTTCGGAGTCCTGCCTTCTAGAGTACTAAAAGGTTGTATGAGGTACTTACAATTCATGGAAAAATCCTAGAGTTTCCTAAGGGATTTACCTGTAAAAATTAGATTTTCTAAACAAAAAAAAGTGGGTGCTGCGACGACTTTCTGAGTACTGCCGTGTTAATAAAACAATAAAACAGTAGGATACCATCGATTTCACCAAGAAAATTGTTTTGGCAGGGGTGTATTAATGAGTCTAAAGGTTGAAATTGATGTATAAACATATAAAAAAATTATTAATTTTGAATGATTTTCTAAGGGCTGCCAACTAAATTAATCAAACACAAAAAAAAATTCCAGGACACCTCTAGGGAGTAAATAAATTTTCACTTGGAAAGTTGTGTGGAAAATTTTCATATTTAACCTGTTATTCCAGAAATGACTCTAGCAGGCATAATGCAATTTTTGACCATTTTAAGATAAAAAATTTTGATTATTATTGTTGGCTCAGAAAATCATACAAGAATCAAAGATTTTCCCTGCATGTTCAGTTATCGATTTCAACCCTTAGACCCACTGCTACCCTCCTCCCAAAAATATTTACGTGATAAAATCGATGGTAACCTATCGTTTTATTAACTTGGCAGTACTCAGAAAGTTGTCGCAGCACCTACATTTTTTCGTTTGGAAAATCTAATTCTCACAGGTAAATCCCCTAGAAAACCCAAGGATTTTTTCACGAATTGTAAGTACCTCATATAACCTTTCAGTACTACAGAAGGCAGGACTCAGAAAATCGTAGTTAAACTTCTAATTCGAGATCTCTTCGGTCTATGTGGTACAGTTAGTTAGGAAACAATTTTGACCTTCTTGTAACCTGCGTTATAATTTTGCGTTACTGATGTTTTTCAGTGAAGAGATTGTTATAGTTAAGCATCTACTGTTAATATTTAAACGCAAATTAGAAAAGCGAAGTTTAGGGATACTAGCAATTAGCGTTTCCCAAATCAAGTGTAATGCTGTCAAAGTAAAATTATTAAATTAGAAATCGCCAGATACCGAATCAGAAGTTAACTCATTGGAGGCTTTACAACTTCTGGGTGGAACCAGAGTTCATATAAGAAGAGTGTTGCCAAGGTGTAGGCTAAATGCTGATTGGCTCCGCCATTTTTTGCATTGGATTCCAGGGTTACGATAAGAAGGGGAGAACAGATGTTTGTCGCAGAGTTGCCAGATCTGACGATTTAAAGTAAATCTGATGATATCTATATAATTTTAGCATTTGGTATTCTTAGAAAAATTTTACTAAATATAAGCCCTAAAAATGCAAAGCACTGGAATTATAAAATGTTTTCTATAATTATCTGATAACAGTTTCACAAACTCTATAATTATCGTTTTTGCGTTCATACGATAACAGAGGAATTTAAACAAATTAAATTATGTACCTCAATTAGGTTTCAGAAATCTTTTTATAAAACTTATAGATATTTTATTTTTTCAACACAACCCTGCTTGCAGTATAATAATCTGCATCAACCTGATTTTAGTTCACTTATTGGTAGAAAAAACGGAAAATGCTTATTACCAAGTATTGAGAATCGCTACTAATTTTTGCGAAATAAATTCTATATTCAATTCTTACGATAACAGCCTAAAATTACAATTCAATATTTCACTCTAACCCACAATTAATTACCAGAAATACTGCTACTATCCCTTCAAACTATAATAAATTTAAACAAATCAACTAAGTTTATTATGTACCCCAATTAGGCATTCATCACAATTTCAGTTATAAATCTTTTAACACACTTGATAATTGGTGTCGTTCGGTTCAACTTATAGTTATAAACTTTCTAGCACAATTGCCTTTTGCGTTGATGTTGTTAACTTCAAAAGCGCAGCTTTATGCAAAGAATGGATGATCACATAGTTTCTACAGTTTCTTTTTGGTGATCTAATAATAGCGACTGAAACCATGCGACATTTTGATATTATAGATACCTGCAATGTTTACAAAATGGTTTAGTCATTTTGATTTGGCTACAGATATTCAGGAAATATTGCAGTGATCTTTTTACCACCAGATGTCTCAAAAACTCTTCGGTGTATGTATGCACACAAAATCATGTCATATTATGCACAAAGTTATTTTGTTGGTAGGCATAAAATGATAGACAAAACAAGAACCAGAGTCACTTGGAAATTTATAGAATATATATACGTAAACAAAAATCATCCAGATACTAACCAGCGCAAGCAATTATGAAAATTTAAAACATTCAAAACCATTAAACAAGGAAACTAATTTTTTGAGCTGATTGGAGTAACTTGTACAATGCAGAAAGCTATCACGAAAAAGATTTCTATTATTTTATTTCCACATTGAGTAGTCTAATTTGTCAATTTAACATTTTAAAGTCATACTTACAAGTCATTTAATATTGAATTCTCCAGTACAGTTATTGTTTAATATTGTAATTCATTATTACAAAAACTTCTCAAATGGCTCTAATATGTGATACTATAGTTTTCAGAAAACATAACTGATATGCTTCGATCTCTTTTGTTTGACATTTTTTGAACTAAACTTTTACTCACAGGAGACTTTATATAGATGTAACTGATTGTGACTAAAACTAGACAAGCAGCTGAAATTAATTCCAGTTAAAAAGCTCTTTTTGGCATATAAAATCAGAGCAAACTCAAAAGATTTTTCAATGATGTAAAATAAACTTATATCGATAAGATTATGCAGTTTATTTATGGTTATTTATGATATATATTTTTCAATTTCCTCGTAGACGAAGTTCTAGGTTGCAACTTGTTGTTCAGTAATTTGTGACAAGTCCATTAAACCCATTTTAAACCCCCTTAATCTGTTTTTATTTTATACTCATCTCTGAGAATGTCTAAGAATTATTTTAATTAGTTTAGTTACTCACACTACTTCATTAAGATAATTTAAACTTCTTGTGCTTTAGGACAATTAACTAGAGACTGAGTATTACTTAATCAAAGCCTCGAATATTTTATTTTGCAATTGTAGACAAAGTAAATAGTGGCTTTAAATAAATAGGGGCAATTCTCTCTTCGACATTCTAAAATCCAGTTTGAGCAAGCAGCATGAAAATTCAGCAATCCAAATTTGCACACAATGGCTCTAATTAAAGGTTACAGTTAGCATTTAATGAGCGACGAATTTCAGAAGAAATCTTTAATAAAGAAATTGACATGACACAGACATTTCTTATTGCCTATATTATTAAAGATAATGAAAAATTGATAATAAACCAAAAGCAATAAATATTTCATAAAGGAGCTTTTATTAAAATGAATAACTGAACTAAGGAGCTCAAAAAACCCGTCATTTGTGTCCATGAATATGGCAATAGCAAAAGTTGTTATAAATATAAATTTTGCTGCTATTTATATTTGTTTGTAATTATATATTTTTTCTTTATTTTAAGGGATAGGATAAATAAGGAAATTACGCGACAAACTTTTGTATCGCATAACACCCTGAACATAGCGATTATCTATATATAAATAGGCAATGACAAAACGATTAGGTACCATTTTCTCCATTGTCTCTCAACCGATTTTCTTCATTTTTGTTTTGTTTAGTAGCCACTGACGACCTTCAGTGCAGAATGCTAATATTAATTTATAATATTGGTTCATTCATTAAATAAAATATATTAAAAATTCATTATTTACGTCCATAATGTCAACGCCAAACAACTGAATGTGCCGCCGCCAGACTCAAAACATTGAATAATTATGTATAGAGGGACCAATGCTGTTATACACTTAGAGCATGTACTTCTGGAAGTGGCATACAAGCGTTGTTAGTGTTTAGTGGTAAAGTAATCGTTGTATATTATAATTACAGAGGGCGATTCCAGTTATGTTAGAAATCATTTTTTTCACATGAGCAGTTGCATATATAGGGTGTTTAACATAAAGAGTAGAGTGCAATTATAACTAATCAAATGATTATATATATATATATATATATATATATATATATATATATATATATATATATATATATATATATATATATTATACAGAGATGCATATACAGGGTGGCGGAAATCGAAATGCAACATTTCATAACCCATAAGCAGTTGTATATATAGGGAAGATGAAATATAGGGTGAGAGGAATTACAGATATGCAGGATGATGATAAAAAATGTTAGAAACGGAAATGATTTATAGAGTAGCCCACGAAGAGTTCCATATATATGATGATTGAAATACAGGTCGGAGTAGAATTATAGTTACAGAAGATAGTTAAAAATTTCATAAACAAAAAGAGCAGTGGCATATACAGAATGGTTTACCGGGTGGTTCAAAACTGTTAAAAAATATTATGCGTGGTCCATGAGCAGTTGCATATACAGGGTGGTGAAAATATATAATGAGATGGAATTATTATAGTAAGGATTTTAATAAATTAAATAAGAAAAAATAAATATGTAGGGTAGCCCATTAGCGATTGAATTGTTGTCATATTAAATTAAGAATTACGAATTTGAATACAAATAAAGTCTTATGAATTATATCTGAAAAAAACTTGCATTTCGTTACTTATTTGTAGAAGCGAGATACATCGACATCTAGGATTTTCGAGGAAACTAGCACACAGAGGTTCCGAATCTGGATCCGTTCCGTGTAATTGCTGTTCTGTCTAAAATCCTAGGATAGAATGTCACGATAAAATTTTCAGGTTACCTAACATGCCAGAGATATTGACACACTTGGTCGAATTTCGACCACTGGCCGACAGCTAGTATACAATATTTGTCTATACTGTCCTTTTGCTCCTCTTCCGTGGAAAAGAAATCTTCAACCCTTTTATGGGTTTGATATTTCACAACATTATGGGTTTTATGCACACTTTATTTTTAAGGTCTTTTAATATATTCTTATTTGTAACATCATTTTTAACGTTTAGGTTTTTTAAATCTTTTTAGTTAGAAATAACGGTTTTACTTTAAAAACTGCTCGTTGTCTCCGTGCGGCGTACCAGAATCAGCCCATTACTCCATAAAGATTGAATTAACTATCTTCTATATCAGGCGCTAAGCGTGTTATATCGTATCTCATAGAAGCTATATAAGTTTCACCGTGCGCTAGCCGAAGTGCACGGTGAAATATTCTTTCAAGTGAATATAAGTCTTAATACAAGATTGGATTGGAACATAAATTGTTTTTTGGTAAATTCATTGTTATTGATATGATATTTATTAAACATTTTGTGTTGATTTTTAAACTTATTAAAAGCTTATTAAATTTGGTGGTTTAGCGTACGAGCCGCCCCTGCTTTTGACATGAATAAAAAAATGTTACATATTTTACTCCATCTATGCATTTTAAGTAACGCTTCATTATAGCAATGTATGTTGCTTGTTACTTATGTACAGTCCTATAGAAAATAATAAACCAAGGAATTGCTAATAGTATTCTGCTACATTTTATACACTGGTGAATCTCAGCATTACACAATGGGCCACATTCCTCTTTCTGATACGCTTCGAGTAAAAGTATAGAACAGGGACGGCCTGTTTCCCTCAGTACATCATTTTGAACCCTGATGGTTATACGACTATCCCTTGAGAAGTGCCTTCATGAGGAGATAAACCTGGCAGCTGCATCATATAACACATATTTCTCGTTTTCACTAACCGTTGATCACCGTCTTCAGTCAACTACTCATTGAGGCAAATTAGATGGTTTTACGTTAAACTCTTAAGGAGATATAGTCACAAGCTTCTGGATTCATCATCGAAAATTGATCACCATGAATCAGGAACTCCCCTTCCAACTTCTTCAAAAGACCACCTCCATGGTACCATATTATTGCCGGAGTTATACAAGATTTCAGGTCAAGCAGACGCCAGGAACTGGTTCAAATGAGATATGGAAACACTGTAGAATAAATAAAATATGAACCAATCATACATACAAATGTGAAGCATGTAAAAACACTATGGAATCTAATAAACTGAATTATTTTCGAGAAAACGTTAGTGTATTAAGTACAAAATAGAGCGCAGTATAATTTTCCGACCAAACTTCGCATATTAAAACGCGGTAGAGTCTGCTGAATTTTAGAGGTTTCATTTATGAAAGAAAAATTTGTTTGTACTGCATCCCAGTGTTCATTTTTCCTATCAGCTCACATAACAATTAGTTAACTAGTTTTAATTAAAATTTCAACTTGCTTGCGTTTGAAAGTTGCACAAGTTCCCAATTGCTTCCACACCGTAATTACGATTAAAATAAAACCTTTGTTATTATCTGAGTTTTCGGTGTAGGAAGTAATTAACAATTTGCCGGTTTGCGAAGGTTATTATTTTCCTCGGTATAAAGAAGAACACTCTTCAAATTGAAGTGCTTTAATGAGATTTCTTGAGTTCACTTCTTTAGAAAATAGTCTTTTGATGTGCAGAGATTTGCATAAAGTAAATTATTAAATTCATAGTTCAAATTTATTCATACAATTTCAAATGTAAGAATATTTTCAATTTGTTCATTTTATGAGACAGGTAAGTTTCTAAAAATTTAATTAACATAACCTAGGTGAAACAAGTAATAAAATTAAATCATTTTTAGAAAAGCAGGACATAAATAGTACTTATAAAACTTCAAATAATATATCAAGGAGTATATAACTGTAAATCCCGGGTGTACAAAATAACTGCGATAAGCTGTATATCGGTAGGGCATTTCGGAATCTCAATATCCGTACTAGAGAGCACAAAAGAAGTTATTTAGCACAGGATAATAAATCTTATTATGCGCGTCATTTAATAGAGGATAATCATAACTTTAATGATAATGTAAAAATTTTACATATAGAAAATAATCCCAGTAAAATTAATTTATTAGAATCCCTAGAAATTAACAAATAGGTACAAATATTCAGGTAGACTATTAAATAATCAGTTAGACCTTAATCCATCCCCACTATTAAATCTTTCTAATAGCTTTGTGTAATTATTCATGTAAATTACAATGTATCTGGTGTAGTTAGAATAAATATTTTGTGAAACTTGATAAAGATATTATATGCCGAAACGTGTTGTTGTGTCAAAATAAAGTGTATTTTCGATTTTGTGTTTCTCTTCTAAAAATTTGTTTGTCGTTATACAAATAATCAATTTTAACAAGAAAATATAACTTAGACACTGACGTACAAGTAGTTTTTTCTATTGAAAATGTGATTGAATAGAATTGATGGCATCTACCATGTTTTCAAGAGCACTTATTGATTTTTTGTTTATCTTAATTTCATCATTATTGGGAGCTCTATGGGGTAGAGCGTTGTCGGTGGGATATATACGCTGTATACATTTAGCTAGTAGTTACACAGATATGTTTATAAAAATGTAAATATCAGGTGAATTAAAATAATTGTCACTACTTTGTTACGACTCAATCATTAAAGTGTAAGTTAATTTGAATTTTTAAATAAATAATTTTTCACATACACAATTTCTTTTAAAGCCGTTACAATTATATATCACTAACTGAATAATCCAACAAATGTTTAATGAAGAAAAACTTTAAATGCTTCTTTTTAGTTGAAGATATAATTTTCTTAACTTATGGCTTTATTGTAGATATTCAAGATTATAACCAGGAATAGGTATCATCTGGAAAATTGTTCTTTCCAAACACATATGCTGCTCCTTGAAAATCATTTGTAAATATTTTTCATTCTACTTCTAAAGATAAAGACCAATAACTGTGCTATTCTTTTTTCAATCTTACAATTAGTGACTGCCTACCCCCCAACCATATTAAGTTTTAAAATAATGTGCTCCAAAAAATATTTCCACATTACACATATGCAACCCACAAGTCACTAATCTAGGGTGATTCACCTTATCCGAAATGGAATAGCATGTCACTTTCATATACGATCAAACGAAAAATGGACTGAAACATAAGACAAAAATATAAAGAGACACAGATATATTTGTTTACAAATATTAGGCTCCAACAAATAGCGTCCAATCAGCAAAAAATTAAAGGCTCATGTTCTTCAGACTCGAAATAATACAACTACGTACCTAATCCACAAATCTAAATATATTAAAATGCATTAAAAGATGTGCACAATAACAAAAAGGATTAGTGGCTTAATTACTAATATGTTACAGTAATTATAAAAACATTTTTTTATTCACGTAAAAATGTAGTTTAATTTACTGCTTAAATAACCTTTACTACATTAATGATCTGAATCTTCGGCAACCGAATATGTCATTTTCCTGTATGTAAAACACTGAAATAACACCTTATTATTGTTTTTTACAGTTATAAAAAATATTTACTGATTTCAAACAAGTTTCAACACGCAAAACACTTTAAACAATATGAGTTACAAAGTTAATCTCAATTCAAAATGTAAATAAACCGACTTGCGCTGTTGCGTGCTGCACATAAACTGCGTAAATTATGGCCGTTCAGTCAATGCGTGCAATGCCTAGATTCACATCTTATTGATTACAATTGAAAGAAATTTTGCATCGGTTAGTAATTGTTTACTATTTTCCGGCAAACATCTTTCAACCCATTTTTAATGTAAAGAAACGGGTCGATTTATATTAGTAGTTACGAGACATCTATTATATGTAGATATATTTAAATAGTATTTTAACTATGCAAAGGGAGTGCCAAATATAAGAAATGTCAATGTTGGCTTTTATTCATAGAATAGGATTTTTTTCAAAATTGATTCGCTTAGTCCTGATATGCCGCGTCTAATAAGGTGAATAACCCTGTATAAACAGTAAACGTTTAGGGGTGAGATACTTGGAGCCCCTGCAATTGCTTTGTAAAAGTAGGCGAACTTTTCGTAAATATTTTTCTATATTATTTTAATTTATTATTCAGAGTTCTTAATGTAAACGGTTTACATTATAATATGAAGCTAGTCAGCGCACAAATTTGCAAGTAGCTAACATTACCTTTTTTGTTGTGTTCTTTCTGACTTCTGACATATGTCAAACAGAGAATTGGAATGTTTGTTAAAACGAAAAGCAAATTTTATGCATGTATTGTAATTAGATGTTACATTTGTTTATTTAATTTATTGATTTTATATATTTATTGTCCAGTTTCTGATACAGTGAACTGAGTTCTATGGGTGTGGGTATTTCAAGATCATGTCAGAAGAAATGCAGGTTATGGATTTCATTTCCATACTCATCTATTTTCATATGTATAAGTGTACCTTTATGAAACTTTTGCTTCAAAAGTATACGCCGATTTAATAACCTCCTGCTTTTTGGAAGTAGATTGAAAATCTTAGTTTCTAAATATTCTGTTGATAGTTATTTCCGATATTGTACTGTTCACAGATATCTTTCTACTCCTATTATATTGTGAAGCATTCCTTTGATCTTTTCCTTCGTATAACATGACCACATAAGTTCTTCGCAGAACAGCCATTCTCTCAAGAGGAAAATAGAATTATAGACCATTGTGTTTTTAGAAAATTTTTATAGTTTTCTTTTCCGATTTTTTCCTCGAGTGCCGCTGCTCTAGTAACAATGTAATCCCGACAGAATTCCCTCGAGCGAGCAAAACTAGAGAGAGGAGCAGAGTGGAGAATATATAAGCGCTGTTTAATGACATAAAACAAGATCACGATTCATGGTGTATATATATATATATAATTGCTTCAATAGATCCGTTGATGACTTTATACAAGAAGAGTGTTTCTCGTTGCCGAGAACCGGCGGAAAAGCAAATGCACTTACTCGCCTCGTATATTGTGTAGTATATGGTTTCGAGGGGGACGCTCTCGGACGGTATAGGCCCATTCACTATTGTCCGCAAAGTCACCATTAATCTTCTCAAAGTTGTCAGCCCGTTTAAAGAACAGAACTGAGCAGATACTTATCATTGCGAAACAAAAGAAATGAAATTGAATAGTGCGCGCTATATATATATATATATACACCATGAATCGTGATCTTGTTTTATGTCATTAAACAGCGCTTATATATTCTCCACTCTGCTCCTCTCTCTAGTTTTGCTCGCTCGAGGGAATTCTGTCGGGATTACATTGTTACTAGAGCAGCGGCACTCGAGGAAAAAATCGGAAAAGAAAACTATAAAAATTTTCTAAAAACACAATGGTCTATAATTCTATTTTCCTCTTGAGAGAATGGCTGTTCTGCGAAGAACTTATGTGGTCATGTTATACGAAGGAAAAGATCAAAGGAATGCTTCACAATATAATAGGAGTAGAAAGATATCTGTGAACAGTTCAATATCGGAAATAACTATCAACAGAATATTTAGAAACTAAGATTTTCAATCTACTTCCAAAAAGCAGGAGGTTATTAAATCGGCGTATACTTTTGAAGCAAAAGTTTCATAAAGGTACACTTATACATATGAAAATAGATGAGTATGGAAATGAAATCCATAACCTGCATTTCTTCTGACATGATCTTGAAATACCCACACCCATAGAACTCAGTTCACTGTATCAGAAACTGGACAATAAATATATAAAATCAATAAATTAAATAAACAAATGTAACATCTAATTACAATACATGCATAAAATTTGCTTTTCGTTTTAACAAACATTCCAATTCTCTGTTTGACATATGTCAGAAGTCAGAAAGAACACAACAAAAAAGGTAATGTTAGCTACTTGCAAATTTGTGCGCTGACTAGCTTCATATTATAATGTAAACCGTTTACATTAAGAACTCTGAATAATAAATTAAAATAATATAGAAAAATATTTACGAAAAGTTCGCCTACTTTTACAAAGCAATTGCAGGGGCTCCAAGTATCTCACCCCTAAACGTTTACTGTTTATACAGGGTTATTCACCTTATTAGACGCGGCATATCAGGACTAAGCGAATCAATTTTGAAAAAAATCCTATTCTATGAATAAAAGCCAACATTGACATTTCTTATATTTGGCACTCCCTTTGCATAGTTAAAATACTATTTAAATATATCTACATATAATAGATGTCTCGTAACTACTAATATAAATCGACCCGTTTCTTTACATTAAAAATGGGTTGAAAGATGTTTGCCGGAAAATAGTAAACAATTACTAACCGATGCAAAATTTCTTTCAATTGTAATCAATAAGATGTGAATCTAGGCATTGCACGCATTGACTGAACGGCCATAATTTACGCAGTTTATGTGCAGCACGCAACAGCGCAAGTCGGTTTATTTACATTTTGAATTGAGATTAACTTTGTAACTCATATTGTTTAAAGTGTTTTGCGTGTTGAAACTTGTTTGAAATCAGTAAATATTTTTTATAACTGTAAAAAAACAATAATAAGGTGTTATTTCAGTGTTTTACATACAGGAAAATGACATATTCGGTTGCCGAAGATTCAGATCATTAATGTAGTAAAGGTTATTTAAGCAGTAAATTAAACTACATTTTTACGTGAATAAAAAAATGTTTTTATAATTACTGTAACATATTAGTAATTAAGCCACTAATCCTTTTTGTTATTGTGCACATCTTTTAATGCATCGTAATATATTTAGATTTGTGGATTAGGTACGTAGTTGTATTATTTCGAGTCTGAAGAACATGAGCCTTTAATTTTTTGCTGATTGGACGCTATTTGTTGGAGCCTAATATTTGTAAACAAATATATCTGTGTCTCTTTATATTTTTGTCTTATGTTTCAGTCCATTTTTCGTTTGATCGTATATGAAAGTGACATGCTATTCCATTTCGGATAAGGTGAATCACCCTAGATTAGTGACTTGTGGGTTGCATATGTGTAATGTGGAAATATTTTTTGGAGCACATTATTTTAAAACTTAATATGGTTGGGGGGTAGGCAGTCACTAATTGTAAGATTGAAAAAAGAATAGCACAGTTATTGGTCTTTATCTTTAGAAGTAGAATGAAAAATATTTACAAATGATTTTCAAGGAGCAGCATATGTGTTTGGAAAGAACAATTTTCCAGATGATACCTATTCCTGGTTATAATCGTGAATATCTACAATAAAGCCATAAGTTAAGAAAATTATATCTTCAACTAAAAAGAAGCATTTAAAGTTTTTCTTCATTAAACATTTGTTGGATTATTCAGTTAGTGATATATAATTGTAACGGCTTTAAAAGAAATTGTGTATGTGAAAAATTATTTATTTAAAAATTCAAATTAACTTATACTTTAATGATTGAGTCGTAACAAAGTAGTGACAATTATTTTAATTCACCTGATATTTACATTTTTATAAACATATCTGTGTAACTACTAGCTAAATGTATACAGCGTATACATCCCACCGTCAACGCTCTACCCCATAGAGCTCCCAATAATGATGAAATTAAGATAAACAAAAAATCAATAAGTGCTCTTGAAAACATGGTAGATGCCATCAATTCTATTCAATCACATTTTCAATAGAAAAAACTACTTGTACGTCAGTGTCTAAGTTATATTTTCTTGTTAAAATTGATTATTTGTATAACGACAAACAAATTTTTAGAAGAGAAACACAAAATCGAAAATACACTTTATTTTGACACAACAACACGTGTTTCGGCATATAATATCTTTATCAAGTTTCACAAAATATTTATTCTAACTACACCAGATACATTGTAATTTACATGAATAATTACACAAAGCTATTAGAAAGATTTAATAGTGGGGATGGATTAAGATCTAACTGATTATTTAATAGTCTACCTGAATATTTGTACCTATTTGTTAATTTCTAGGGATTCTAATAAATTAATTTTACTGGGATTATTTTCTATATGTAAAATTTTTACATTATCATTAAAGTTATGATTATCCTCTATTAAATGACGCGCATAATAAGATTTATTATCCTGTGCTAAATAACTTCTTTTGTGCTCTCTAGTACGGATATTGAGATTCCGAAATGCCCTACCGATATACAGCTTATCGCAGTTATTTTGTACACCCGGGATTTACAGTTATATACTCCTTGATATATTATTTGAAGTTTTATAAGTACTATTTATGTCCTGCTTTTCTAAAAATGATTTAATTTTATTACTTGTTTCACCTAGGTTATGTTAATTAAATTTTTAGAAACTTACCTGTCTCATAAAATGAACAAATTGAAAATATTCTTACATTTGAAATTGTATGAATAAATTTGAACTATGAATTTAATAATTTACTTTATGCAAATCTCTGCACATCAAAAGACTATTTTCTAAAGAAGTGAACTCAAGAAATCTCATTAAAGCACTTCAATTTGAAGAGTGTTCTTCTTTATACCGAGGAAAATAATAACCTTCGCAAACCGGCAAATTGTTAATTACTTCCTACACCGAAAACTCAGATAATAACAAAGGTTTTATTTTAATCGTAATTACGGTGTGGAAGCAATTGGGAACTTGTGCAACTTTCAAACGCAAGCAAGTTGAAATTTTAATTAAAACTAGTTAACTAATTGTTATGTGAGCTGATAGGAAAAATGAACACTGGGATGCAGTACAAACAAATTTTTCTTTCATAAATGAAACCTCTAAAATTCAGCAGACTCTACCGCGTTTTAATATGCGAAGTTTGGTCAGAAAATTATACAGCGCTCTATTTCGAACTTAATACACTAACGTTTTCTCGAAAATAATTCAGTTTATTAGATTCCATAGTGTTTTTACATGCTTCACATTTGTATGTATGATTGGTTCATATTTTATTTATTCTACAGTGTTTCCATATCTCATTTGAACCAGTTCCTGGCGTCTGCTTGACCTGAAATCTTGTATAAATCCGGCAATAATATGGTACCATGGAGGTGGTCTTTTGAAGAAGTTGGAAGGGGAGTTCCTGATTCATGGTGATCAATTTTCGATGATGAATCCAGAAGCTTGTGACTATATCTCCTTAAGAGTTTAACGTAAAACCATCTAATTTGCCTCAATGAGTAGTTGACTGAAGACGGTGATCAACGGTTAGTGAAAACGAGAAATATGTGTTATATGATGCAGCTGCCAGGTTTATCTCCTCAGGAAGGTAGTTCTCAAGGGATAGTCGTATAACCATCAGGGTTCAAAATGATGTACTAAGGGAAACAGGGCGTCACTGTTCTATACTTTTACTCGAAGCGTATCAGAAAGAGGAATGTGGCCCATTGTGTAATGCTGAGATTCACCAGTGTATAAAATGTAGCAGAATACTATTAGCAATTCCTTGGTTTATTATTTTCTATAGGACTGTACATAAGTAACAAGCAACATACATTGCTATAATGAAGCGTTACTTAAAATGCATAGATGGAGTAAAATATGTAACATTTTTTTATTCATGTCAAAAGCAGGGGCGGCTCGTACGCTAAACCACCAAATTTAATAAGCTTTTAATAAGTTTAAAAATCAACACAAAATGTTTAATAAATATCATATCAATAACAATGAATTTACCAAAAAACAATTTATGTTCCAATCCAATCTTGTATTAAGACTTATATTCACTTGAAAGAATATTTCACCGTGCACTTCGGCTAGCGCACGGTGAAACTTATATAGCTTCTATGAGATACGATATAACACGCTTAGCGCCTGATATAGAAGATAGTTAATTCAATCTTTATGGAGTAATGGGCTGATTCTGGTACGCCGCACGGAGACAACGAGCAGTTTTTAAAGTAAAACCGTTATTTCTAACTAAAAAGATTTAAAAAACCTAAACGTTAAAAATGATGTTACAAATAAGAATATATTAAAAGACCTTAAAAATAAAGTGTGCATAAAACCCATAATGTTGTGAAATATCAAACCCATAAAAGGGTTGAAGATTTCTTTTCCACGGAAGAGGAGCAAAAGGACAGTATAGACAAATATTGTATACTAGCTGTCGGCCAGTGGTCGAAATTCGACCAAGTGTGTCAATATCTCTGGCATGTTAGGATCGTTAAGATCGGGAGCAGCTAACTCCAAAGCCCCGTCATTCCAGAAATACAATGTTTCCTTTAATGATATAGTAATACGAATAAATTCATCTTGAATTATTACATTGAATTATCGAAATATGTTTAATTAAATTAATTATTATTACTACTGCTTTCATCACTTTATAATTTCGTTTGCTATGTTAAATGTCTTATTTACGATATCACCCAGTAGCAATTTAGGCTTGACGTGTGTTCAGAACGTAAGTTTTCGCTGACAGTCATAGTTAATTATGCTTTTTCCGGATTTTTTTCGAAATAATTTATTTATATATCCTAACAAACATATAAATAAAGTTTTCCGAAGCTTCGCCCTCACTTGTCGGAAGACAGACAAACCTTGAATTTACTCATGTTGATGGAAAAATGTCTTATGTCCACTTTTTTTTTCAAATAAATACTACATTCAAACTTCTGGTACACCCATGGGTTCACTGCTGTAAGAGGTTTTGAAGAAATTGATCAATATAAGACCTAAATTCATATAGGTACATGTGCAATCACAATTTCATCTCTTTACGTATAGAATTCTTTACTCAAATCTGAAATTCCAACAATCCAGGTGCACACTATAAAACCAAAAATATTCAACCAAATTAGTTCATAACCGGAAAATAACTTAAAAACTACTTTTGAAACCCAGAAATCTACCTTCAATATTTATCTACAGTATCTACACTGTATCATATTATTACATATTTGTTTCTGAACCATAGTTGTGGCATCACTGGTTTATATTTTTAGGGTTCCGTATATACAATATACGGATACCCTTATAATATCACTAAGGATTTCTGCCTCTGTCACATCACAACAATTTTCTCCTAAACTACTGGACGGAAGAGGTATCAATGTATAGTTTGGTTACCCGATCCGGAGTACATATCGTAAAAGAAGAAATTTTAATTTTAATGGTACTCCTGGGGGGAAAAACTGAAAAATCGACTGTTCCTCCCCCCTGATCCCCGAAACTACTAAGCCAAAAATTTTGAAAAATATAGGAAACATAGAACGTTGCCCGAACTATAGAAGAAAAATAAGGAGAAACCATTAATATTAATTTTGGGTGGTAAATTATAGAATTAAATGAAAATTTAAAATTTAATTTTTTTTAAAATGCATCATGTAATACATCAAATGAAGGGTCTCATTATGAGGAACACAAATATATTTATTTCATATTTAAAAAATATTTTAAAAGATATTAACGAAAATATACCAAAATTTCACCCATTCCATCCCCTCTTATCTCCGAAACTATAAAACATAATGTTTTGAAAAAAATTAGAAGTATAGAGTTTGACCTGAAGTTTACTGTAAAAATAAGGGGAAACCTCTACTTTTAATTTTGGGGGGCAAATTACAGAATTAAATAGAAAATATAAAATTAAAATTGTTTATAATGCATCATGTTATATATCAAATGAAAAGGCTCATTATGACGAAAACAAATATATTTTTTTCGTATTAAAAAAAATAATCAAAACATATTAACAAAAATATAAAATATTTTACCCATTCCCCCTACTTTATCCCCGAAACCATAAGTTGTAAAATTTTGAAAAAAAAACAGAGGTATAGCGCCTCACCTGACAGGAAATAAGGAGAAACCCCTAATGTTCATTTTGGGTGTCAAATTATACAATTAAATGGAAAATAAAAAATTAAACTTATTTCTAACGGATCATATAATATAACAAATCACAGGGCTCATTATGACTAATACAATTATATTTTTGTTTATTTTTTTTTTTAATAAATATTTTAAAATATCTTCCCTTTATTCCCCTAACTATAAGACCTATATTTTTTTTATTTACAGGAAAAATACGAACAAATCTTTAATATTAATATTGGGGGCCAAATAGAATTAAGCGGAAAATAAAAAAATATTTTTTTAACGCATCATGCAATATATCAAATGAAGGGGCTCATTATGAGGAACACCAATACATATTTTTCATATTTTTAAAATTAATTGTTTAGAAGATATTAACATAAAGATATAAAAAATTCTCATTTCTCGCTTTATTTCAGAAACCATACTGCCTAAAATTTTTAAAATAAGTAGGGGTACTGGGGCTCACTTGAAATTTATAAGAAAAATTATTAGAAAACCTCCATAGTAATTTTAGGGACAAATTATACAATTAAATGGAAAAAAAAATTAAATTTTCAAACGGATCATGGAATATATCAAATAGAAGGCTCATTATGTGAATTACAAATATCATCATATTTTTAAATCATTTGTTTAAAAGATATTAGCAAAAATATTAAACATTGACTTAATTCCCATTTTAGAAAGTACACTACTACACCATTTAAATTTTGAAAAACATATTTTATTTGCATTTTTAAATAATTCGAATAACAGATTTAATACTTTATAATTTAAAAATTGACCTATTTTGCCCTTTAGCTTCCAATCTATAGAGCCTCAAAATTTAGACAGTAGATTGTAAAAGGCTTCCCTGAAAATTTATTAGTAAAATAAAACTCTAATGTTAAATTTTTGGGGGCCAAATTAAAAAAGTAAATACATATGTATTCTTATAAAAATCAAGCGAATCTTGAAGGTAGTACGGAACCCTTAGTATGCAAGTCCAACTCGCACTTGACCAAATTATTTAATTATGAATAACATAATTTGTCAATTATATGCGAAGCTGTAATGGATCAGCTCAGGTTATTCAGGTCCAGGGCAGCCCCCCTTCGGTACGCACTTCATAATCTTGGTATGAACCTAAATCTGATACATTAATATATTACAATTTATGATTAATTTTTACAACTGACTTCAAATGAGTCAAAATACAAGTCCTTAAAAACACCCTGTGCGGCAGTGGCGAGTCGAAGAGGGGGGTGACTTCCCCAAATCGTACATTGAAAAAATCTGTCAAAATAAAGACATTACGAAAATTAAATAGATAATGATTGTTAACGGGGTCACTGATTATATTTCCTGAAATACAATAATGAGAAATAGTTACTTATATATAAAATACATTAAAAAGCAACAAGATTAACATATATGTCACATTTAAAGCTTCTTTGCTATCAGTGCGAAGTAGGTAGTAAATACCTTGGTTTCCACAATTACCAATTAGGGTATTTAAAAAATTATTTGCCTAACATTATCTAGTTCATCTTATCCGTTATTGGTAAGATTTAACATTTTTTTTAAATTAAATTAAAATATACATTAGAAATGCTGTTATTGTACATTTTAATGTATAAAAAAAGTGACACAACTGCATCCCTGGTGGGGATCGAACCCACGACCTTTGGATTAGAAGTCCAACGCGCTATCCTCTGCGCTACAGGGACGTTGAATATTGTGTTCGATATAGCCGTAAATAAACGACCTACTATAGATTTGATAAAATTATATGAATTAATTAACAGCAATTTATAATTATAAAGTGAACTTAATGATTTCGGATGTTACTTCATACCTAATTTCTCTTCGCTCTCAAAAAATTAAAAATTATATCAATAGCTTTCAAATGTAGACTAGCAATTATATCAGTTTTGTAAAACAGACAACGAATTAAACTATCAAAATTTAATATTGTAATATTACTCAAAATGTTGAATAAAAATTGAATTTTATGTAAACTTAACTATATTATTGTGTTCTGATTTCAATATAATTAAAACGATAACGAAGTTAATCAATGTTACATTTAATAATGAAATTCCTATGGTATTTAATTTATACTGTATTGTATAATTTTGCGATTCATACATCCATTGTTATGTATTTGCAGATGTACAAATAAATCCATATTCATAAAATTTAAAAGCTATTACGACTAAATTATTAATTTTGACCAAGTTTATAAACAATATTAATAGTACGATTATATTCATTTGTTGTTACAATCAGTATTGGGGGTAATCAATAGATAGATGCAATAGATGAATATTATGTTTGGTAACGATTTATCGTCTCATACTCTTCTACGGAAATGAATGAAAATGTTCAAACTTAACATGGCTTTACGTCAGTAGGTAGGAGCAGAGGAGGGCCCAAAAAATCATTCCTTAGAGATATTAATTGTATGTCACAAGACATAAAAAATCGATTGCGTGAAGTTCTGATTGCTTAACAAAACAATTTGGTGAAGTGCGAGTTGGACTCGCATACTAAGGGTTCCGTACCAACTTCAAGATTTTAATATTCCAGATGTTTGAGACAAGCAGGGAATGAGTGCGTTTTGAATTGATAAAAACTATACACTTTCATTTTCTGTTATTCAAATTATTTAAAAATACAAATATAATATATATTTCAAATTTTAAATAGTGTAGTTTCTAATGTGGGAATTAAGTCGATGTTTAATATTTTTGTGAATATATTTTAAACAAATGATTTAAAAATATGATATTGTAATTCACATAATGAGCCTTTTATCTGATATATTACATGAAGCGTTTGAAAATTGAATTTTTATTTTCCATTTAATTGTATGATTTGTCTCTAAACTTACTATGGAGGTTTTCTAATAATTTTTCTTATAAATTTCAAGTGAGCCTCAGTACCCCTAATTATTTTCAAAAGTTTAGGTAGTATTTTTGCAGTAAACAAAAAATTCAGGCCATAACAGTTGTGGGGAATAAAGGGGGGAATGAGTAATTTTTTTAAATATTTTTTTAAAAATATTTTAAAATATTCATTTTCAAAAAATTAAAAAGATATATTTCTATTCGTCATAATGAGCCCTGTGATTTGATATATCACATGATCCGTCAGAAATAAGTTTAATTTTTTATTTTTCATTTAATTCTGTCATTTGCCCTCCAAAATCAATATTAGGGGGTTTTTCCTTATTTTTCAGTAAAGTTCATGTGAGGGGCTACACCCTTTTCAAAGTTTTGCTTCTTATAGTTTCGGAGATAAGGGGGAATAAGTAAATTTTTAAATATTTTTATTAATATCTTTTAAATAATTTATTTTAAAAATAGAAAAAAAATTAATTTGGATTCGTTCATAATGAGGCCTTTAGATTTTATATATATCTTGATCCCTTAGAAAGATCTATAATTTTTTATTTCCCATTTAATTCTATGATTTGCCCCCCAAAATGAAAATTAGGGGTTTCTCCTCATTTTTCCAGTAAAGTCCAGGTGAGGCGCTATACCTCCAGTTTTTTCAAAATTTTACAGCTTATGGTTTTCGAATTTAATTAATTTATGTTAAAAATATGAGAAAAGTATATTTGTTTTCGTCATAATGAGCTCTTTCATGTGATATATAACATTTTTAATTTTATATTTTCCATTTAATACTGTAATTTGCACTCCAAAATTAAAAGTAGAGGTTTCTCCTTATTTTTCCAGTAAACTTCAGGCCATACCCTATACCTCTAATTTTTTTCTAAACTTTACGTTTTATAGTTTCGGTGATAAGGGGGGGGGATGGATAAATTTTGGTATATTTTCGTTAATATCATTTTAACTATTTTTTTTAATATGAAAAAAATATATTTGTGTTCCTCTGAATGGGTTCTTTCATTTAATGTATTATGGGATGCATTTGAGAAATTTTTAATTTTTAATTTTTTATTCAATTCTATAATTTGCCCCCCAAAATTAATATTAATGGTTTCTCTTTATTTTTCCTGTAAAGTTCGGGCAACATTCTATATTTCCTATGTTTTTCAAAATTTTAGGCTCAGTAGTTTCGGTGATCAGGGGGGGGAACCGTCCATTTTTTTAATTTTCCCCCACAGAAGTACCCCTAAAATCAAAATTTATTCTTTTACGATATGTACTCCTGATTGGGTCACCAAACTATATGATACTAAATTTCAACTCCAAGTAGTTTGAAAATGCTGTGATGTGACAGAGGCAGAAATCCGGAGTGATATTTTAATAATGGTGCCGATACACACGTCCCTCGTCCGTAGGATGCCAGGTATAATTCGGGGATAATATACAACCTTCCATACTCAAAAAATCTTTAACACACTCACACAGGTCACGTCCGTCGACCGAAAAGACGATTAGGATTCAATTCAGTGACAAGAGAAATTTAATGGCATTTCAGTATACAAATTTTAACAGTTTTAAGTGTTATATCACTTAAAAACCTCCAGTAACTGAAATGTCGTAAGCTTCTTTCTTTGCATTTGCAGATTTACATTTTATTACGTTTTATGGCACTCTGAATATTTTGGCCTGGCAGTTATTGAAATTTCCTACTAGGAAACACCCGAATCGATCCTTGCATCGAGCCGCGCATTTGTAGTTACCGACCTTTGGCGGATAGGACTGACGGATCGAAAAACACCTGCATGAATAAAATTAACACCGAAGGCAAGCAAAAAAGGGTCAAATTGGTCGAAATATCTTTCATCTTCGCAAAATGTTTGGGTAGTTCAGGGAGTAGAATGAATATATCCATTATAAAAAACATTTTAAAGAAGGGTACGAACCCAACGTGGGTGGTCATATCTTGCGGACGAGGGACGTGTGTATCGGCACCTTAAGGATATCCGTATATTGTACATACGAAATCCTAAAAAGGAGTATGACGACAACATTTCATCTTTACTCATAACAAAGTCGTAATTATTGTAATTTGGTGATTCAGTAAAGCTCACTTATATCTGAAGTTGTTTAAGAGCAGGAACTGAAGCAACAGGAACAGGACGATATTTATGGAAGTAATATTCAGCTCGATACTTCAAATTTTGAAAGCAATCAAGAGAAACAAATCTATTGGCATTTTTTTGTATTTTCATTTTCCTCTAATTTGTGTCTGCGATTTTTGTCTAGCAAACCTAATCAGTTCAGTTAACTGCAATTTTAGTGTTGAGAATAATAAAGTAACTTATCTACTAGACTAAAATAACACAAATACCTGAGAGGAAAACAACCCAAAAATAATAGGTCAATAGACAAAAATACCACAACAAGCGAAAAAAATTTAGGGCAGTTATTTAACCATTTTTGCTGGAGGTCCGATCAAATTTTGTTATTTAACCTAACCTAATCGCTGAAATTGTTGCATAGACAACTTGAAGATTTATTTGCAGCTACACAAATCTTTACTTGCTAGATCATACTTTGAAGGAATTATTTTATATGCTGTACTCACCATAAAAGCTCCGCTATGGAAATGGAGGTCAGGAAATTCCTAAAATGTATTCCGCGAAACCTATAGGTTTCTTAGTCAAGTGACCAAGGTTCCGTCATTTTTGGCAATTAAATAATCCCACACTTACATATGAAAAAGAGTCTGAGCCCATAAACATTTTTTGATCTATTAAATGATGAGCAATTTCTTATAAAATTAATTTATCTTAATAACTCAAAAAAATTATGATCTTTTGCATGGAAAGTTAACAACCATTTTTATGGCGAGAGACTAATAATTATCAGCAGTTAAGTGAAACCTAAATTTCTCGGTTACCTGCATATAAAAAGACAATACTGAATGTTTTCCACCTTTAAACAACTTTCTACAAGAAAACCTATTGGAGTTACCAAATGAAAGATGAAATGTCATCAATAAGATTACTTTCCGAATAGTGATGTTAATATGGAAGGGGTACAAAATCCATTTATCATCAGAAGTCAACTTGCACTGCTAGCTGTCCTGGATTATGAAGCATTCACAAATTTTCAAAATTTTTCCCATTGATAAACACATTTGAGTCCCAGTCTCTAAACGAGTTTTGGGTTGAGGTTAAGATTGAATACTATGAACTACTCAAAAAGGCTATCTTAACATGCTTTTGACAAAAATTACCAACCTGAATCAGGTACATAAGTATCTATTACAAACTACACATTCAGATCAAGATTTGATGCTAATCTAGATAATCGCATACAACTATCGCACATAATACCGAAATATAAATTATTAATAAATCAGTGAAATTGTTGCATGCCATAAATAAATAAATAAATAAAGCTTTATTTCCCAACAGTACACAACTATTAACAGGACAATATTAAAGTATCCATAAAAAACAGCTAGCAAAACGTAGTAAAGCAGGACAAAAAAGCAAACAAATACTCGATTACAGAAACAATAAATAAGAAAGTTACAAATTTACCAAAATTATTAACTAAATAAAGCGTTAGCCCTATCACATTCCCTACAACTGAGGTTGAAATTTTGTGTCCTACAAAAAACAGCAGAGTTTATGCCTAAGTTAGTATGGTAACAATTACGCCTAAATAACACTGGATCTCTAAGGTAAACAGGAGGCACATTGAAATTAAGGTGTAATTATAAGTTCACTGCGTCTATTTTATTATGCAGAAGCTTGTATAGCAAAGTGAGCAAAAAATATTATTCGTCTGAGTTCCAAAATTACATTAAATCTAATACACATAAGTTGCTCATTAACTCCTTTGTTGGGATAAAATCCATCAATTTTAAAACACACCAATTTTTAAGACACTTTTCCTGCACGCTTTCTAATGGTAACTTCTGTTAATTGTAAAATGGTTTCCACACGATCGAAGCATATTCTAGCCTAGAGCCTACCAATGAAAAATAAAGTACTTTCAGAACATCTATACTACGAAACGATTTACAGTTCCTGACAATAAAGCCATATAATTTACTAGCTTCGGCAATTTTGAGGTAGTAAAAATTCAACCTTGTACCAAACCACACACCAAGATCCTTAATTAAATTCGTGCGTGGACGGCAAGCATTGCTTACCATTTAATTACAATCTAGACAAGCTTTCTTCTTGCTAAAAGATATTATTTTGCACTTAAGACACATTCAAATTTAGATTACTCTGCATGCACCAATCAATAACAGCATTAAGAATCTCTTCTAAAAAATAGCAGTCATCAATACCTACAAATCTCCACAAAAAATTTTAAATCGCCAGCATATAATAAATTGTTGCACTTTAACCTACTTTTTAGGTCAACAATGAAAAGAAGATACAGCAGAAGTCCCAGATTTGACCCCTGAGGAACCCCTGTTGAAGCAATGTAATAGTTTGATTTAAAACCATTATAGAAAACAGACTGGATTCTGTTGCCAAAATAAGAATTTAAAAAAGTATTGAGTTGACTGCCGAATCCAAATTTAGCCTATTTACCAAGTAGAATACTGTGATCCAGTTTATCAAAGGCCTTTGCAAAGTTGGTATAAACAACATCCACTTGAATTTTATTATCTAAACATTCCGCAAGGTAATGAGCTATAATAGTAATGTTGGTAACAGTAGATCTTTTCTTCAGAAATCCGTGCTGCGAGTCGGACATATATATGGATAAATGTGATCATACAAAATCATCTCAAAAACCTTAGAACAGTTCGACAATATAGATGTCGGCCTATAATTCTCGGTAGTAGGATTTCCAACTAGAGGGAAACGTTAAGAATCTTAATGATAGGTTGTATACAATACTGAGAGGAACATGTAGAACTCCAACACAGTCTTTAATAAGTAAAGACGGAACACCGTCATTCCCCGACGTAAACTTATTTTTCAGCTTCTTCATAAATTGAAACACAGTTAGCTCGAAAATAGTTGGTAATTCCAAATTTACATGTGTGATGATTAGGCCAACAGAGCCAATAAACTTAATGTTTAGGTTGGACTGCCCAAACTTACTCTGAAATAAATTAGAAAAAGCATTAACAATTTTCTGCGGATCCGCCTCTAAGCAAGCTTCAACGTTAGTAAAAGATGTTAGAAAAGACCAATCTACACAAGAAAGAGAGTTATATAGCGAAGCAAACTCTACTTTTCTGAAGTTATATGAACTAGGATATGGATTAGACCGAAAGTTAAAATAAGATTCTGGAATCGAGAAGTTAATAACTAATGCTCTATGATAAGTATCTTCAGGAACTAACCTGCATTAATAGTAAAAGTCAAGAATGAATGTAATACACTTCTAAGGGATTTTGTGAGGGTTCTATTACCTTAAAAGTTTAGGAATCCCTGAGTAGTCTATAAAATCGAAAGATTAAAGCAAGATGCTCCTAATAAGGAGAAATAGAAACGTTTACAAGTTTTAATTTTGATAACTCTTGAATATATCAATTTGTACATTCTACATCATTAAATAAACGCAATTTTTTTAAAAGTGTGTACAGTAAAACATTTAAAGTAAATTCAACTAATAAAAATGTTCACCATTTCCGTATACCGTTTATTAATTCAACATCATAACATCTAAGCGAGTATTAAATCATCCGATAATTTGACGATGAAAAACCTGTGGCAAGCATTTAACTGGAACATATGTAAGAGCAGTAATAAATAACTTAGCGCCAGTCAGAAATAACTATTTCGTGTTGTAAGATATGATGTTTCATTAGTGTCTTTTTTTATTTTTAATTATCTGCCCCATTACAACATCTCAAATATGTCTGACGAAGAAACAAAACGAAATGTTAGAAATGTCAAACACACGTCTGTCATTATCGAGACGAAGCTATCATCTGTAGTACATCAATTACAATATAAATTTCTCAGAAAGCAATCGATCTATTTTTGGTGTTGTCTGTTCTTTCAAAATGATTGCAAGGGAAAAAAACTAGTTATGTAGTCACTGGGTTATTAATTATATTGTCAAATATATAAACGCATATTTAATATGTTTCTTTTGAAGCTGGAATGGTCACATTTATTTTTTCTGGAAACCCGGTATCTTGATTTGGTAATTATATTAAGCAAATATGTAGTTTCAAAGGACATGCCACAAAAGTTTATATACTAGGTGTTTCAAAACGTTAACCGTTCCATTAGTCAACGACTACAATTTCTTTCTTTCCAAGTTTTATTGAAATCTGCGTGACCGGAAATTAATTCCTTTAATGAAATTTCCTGTTTTTTTTCACGAAAATGAATTCTCTGGTAAAAGTTTCTGGCTTCTGTTTGAAACTTATTGATTAAATTCAATTTTAACCATCTTCAACGATCTTTGAGAACATGAAGTACCTATTTTAATAGCTAAAGAAGCCAATTAAAGTGGAGATACCATAACCAATATTGAATCCTATTTTCAGCCTTTATTTCACATATAATTTTAGGTATTATTTATCTTATTAAATAAAACCTTTACTACGATATTTCAGCTTGTCCAAACTTTGTAAATTCATAAATTGGTCATGATTTTGGGCAAAATCTTTAATAGAAATATCTAGAATTCAGTTTTATAATTTAACCCATTGAAATACGCATAATTGACGTACTTATAATACTTTAAACTAAACAAAAAAAAAGTTGCAATACAAATAAGTATATTGTTACGAGATTTCATCCGCCAGCTGGTGCAATCAGCCATCAACCAATTCGTGGAAGGGACATTATTCCGATACTTCTGGGATTCCGAAAAGTTTCGTCTCTCAGCAGACCGACCGCTGCCGTTACTGGAAATTCCCTTAAAGCTTCCAGAACACATGAAAAAAGTTTCCCTATAGTTCGTTGACTTGCCAGAATAATTCCAAGAGAAATATATAAATACGGACAGGTGGCGATGGCATGGGATTCATTCAGTATTCGACGGTACTATTGTTAAGTTAAGATGAATTGTAAATAGTTCTTGTGAATATAAATTGTGTTAAAGTAGTGGAAATAAATTACAGTGAGTTGGACTGTGTATTGAAATAAATACAAGTACTGAACTGAACCCGAGTGTGAAAATTAAAACATTATAATATCTTTGTATATTATATAAAAGTAATACATAGATCACAAGAATCTTGTGAAAACATGCTATCCAATACCATTTATCTGTTAGAAGTTCAAATTAATCTCGATATTCTCGAATGCAAACTGTAACCCTTTTTGGAAACAAATCAGAACCTCAAAAATTTTTGACACCAAATTTGTTGTCATCGCATCTTTCTATAACGCATATCTTCCTATTACATTTAGAACACATAGCACTATAATATATACTGACTTAATAACATATAAATGTATTTTTTTCCTGGAGGATTGGTGTCGCACATTTACTTAAAAAGGTTTAACCAATTTTTGGAAAATAACACCATAAAACTCGAAATTACTGTATATTTCCAAACGTTACGGAGTCAAGGTCAGACCCCTTTGTATGTCGAATGACGTCACATAATACTGTCAAACATTTTAATTATAAATTTTAGAACTCTGCCTTTTTTGACAGTTTCTTTGCCGTTGAAAAGGGAGTCTGGGAAAAAGTTGGAAACATACCGTAATTTCGAGTATTGTGGTGTTATTTCCCAAAAATTGCTTAAACATCTAAAATATATTCCAGTATTTAATACCATTGACTACAAGATCAGATTGAATTTTAAAATATTTGTATTTTTTTAATATACAGCTTTTTGTTTAAAGTCTGGGTTATGCTAAAAACCATAAAAATAAACAAGAAGATGAAACAAATAACCTTCAAAAAACAATTACATATCTTATCCTTATAAATTGTAATCCAAATGCGGTAACTGATGAGAAAGATCCATAACTGGCTGGTCTTCATTTGATCGTTTACTTATGTACCATGATGGGCTCGAATCATTTTTGACGTGCAGAGCAGGACAGGGGTTGAAGAATAATGTCTCCCTTCAAAACTTCTAAATATTTTACTTACTATTATTAAAAATTGGGCCTGAAGTCCGATTTCCTACAATTCCGCACTAAAATTTGACCTTCCATGTATGAGCAACAAACCGAGTGTTCAAAAGATGGGTGCCTCCCCGTAAATATTGATAAAACTGAATCCCTTATCTTTTTTTCAGACTGACATAAAGCGCTACAACAACACATGTTGTACTACAACCACACTTCTCATCCCTATATGCCCACAAACTTTATTCTTGTATTGTGTTGACGCTGCACAATATCTTCATTACAAATTCGTATAACCAATGTAGAGTACCTACTGATTTCTCCACACTGTTTGCCATCTTTAAAACAATTGTTAGGGATTCCTCGAGGTTCTGCTGTAGTAAACCATCACTATAACTGAGAAATTTAATAAACAAGCGACTGCATAAGAGCGAGAACGAGCGAAAATGCCTCTATATGATCGCCGAATGGCAGAAAAGCACTTCTCGATTCGCAAGGAAATCATTCGGATTATAACGCAAATGCAGTATCGCTCGTCCTCATCGCTCATTGTGGTCACTCAGTCAATGTTTTGAGTTAAATATTCGATTATTTTTCATTCGAATACTTTGATTCCATTATCGGAATACTGGAATGATTTTCATAATCGAATGATCGATTATATTTCATCCGAATGATCCCATCACTAATATTGAGTCCCAGTTATTTTTAACATTCTTCCTATCATTGGAACAAACAAGAGAGGATCGCCTTATCTTACCTCTCCACCGATAATATATGAACCTGTGCATCGATTTTCTGATATTCTGACGTTTGACGTGATGTTTTCCTATATGTGTTTGATGGTTCAAGACTATCGATGATCGGTGCGACATTCGCTGTATCTTCAGAAGTTTCAGTTGATCTGCCGAATCCAAGGCCTTCTCAAAATCTACTGAAACAAGTATTTGTTATACTCAATACATGGCTACACAGAGATCACCAACTAATAAAAGGATGCACTAATTTGCTGTCGTTGCTTTTAGTTTGTATTAAACTTGTGTATCTACACTACGGACTAACCCTTACCTCCTGTATTCACCATAAATGTGAGTTTAGAAGTCATCTCGTCCATTTTCAAGGGAATGAGCGTTACCCTCCTTTAAAAAATTTTCGCCAATAAATATCGATATTCTCTTGTGAAAGCATTGATAGAAATTTACCAAACAGTGCTTTTCGACAATTTATCGACACCTATTGTCGTTTCTAAAAACAGTGACTGCTTTTGTGTTGTTAAAGCTTCTACAAATTTTGCAATATCCAAACTATTTGCTTTATATCGACAAAACCAAAGTTTGTAGTTGCTAATAACTGTGAAAACTATTTATTTAACCCTATTCCTCGGAAAGCCTCAATACCACATGAGAGCGAGAAGCACAAAGCGTTCGCTAACGTTAACATAACAAAACGCTCCACACGACTCCGTATTTCTCAAAGAAATCTCGGCGTATGAATACACAAGAGAGAGTCAGCTCTCGCAGACACTCGCTCTCATTAATTTAATGAAGTTACGCCGAAACACCAAAAGATAAGTGAATTCCATTACCAGTCAATAATTACGATCTCTTGTTGCGCTGACTGGAGTATTTCCAGATTATAGTATTCAATTTCCAGCCACAATAGTTGTTGATGAATCAAAGGGGAAGCGCGCTTTAGAGTCTTGTGCTTTCACCCCTTCACGCATTGGCTGACTACAAATCTCTGCCTGTCTGCCTGCTGCTTTCCTATGCCTCTGCGAGTCTGGAGAAATTACTGTACGTCGTGTTGTTCATGATCGAGCTGATGTTTCGTGTTTCCGAACTGTTTCAAGCTTGATCTCGCCTTACAAGTTTAGGAAATCGGTTTGCTATCGCGAAGTCGTGTCTATGTCAGTTTGCCTTCCAATCTTACAATGAAAGTCTTATTGAAAAGATTAGTAAACCTCGAAGATTGTATGAGAACTTTCGAAGAAAAAATGGTCAAAAGAAATTTATCTGCATCAGGTTTAAAAAAATCTGTAGGAATCATCTCTGGAACTAAACAATAACATTTGAATATAAAGATTTCAAGGTGTCGTAACAAAAGAAAGTTTTCTTACTTTCACTATATATTTTTATTCATGTAATTCTATATTGTTAAAAATTTAATTTAATATCGCAAAATTCGGTTTTTCATTTTTGCACTAAACCGGCTTTAATCAGTTTCATTCACATCTGTACATATAAGATTAGCATTTTATGTTTAATAAAGAAAAATAGGTTTTGTACATATAATTAATAATAAAAATTAGAGTAATGACAAATATTACAACTATTTTCTTGGGAAATAAAATGTGCAAAAAAATAATTTCTACTGCTGGTATAATGTCGAAGAAAAAAACATTAAAAGTCGTGTTTTTTGTTATGAAACACTTTGGGCCAGTCTATGAAAAAGATCAGCATCAACAACGATATATATTTGTTAATAATATTACCACTAGCTTTTAAGCTTCTTCTCCTTACTGACCCGGAAAGGTCGAAAGCTTCCATATTACACACTATTCATTGGGTTAAGGTGAAACCCGAATCCCAGCTTACAAACTTCAGATTCCTTTGACAAAAGCAAAGAACTTTTGAATTTATTAAAACTCCACGAATTTTATGGCGCTTTTGACCCTTTGTTCAAAGTCTTGGAATTCAAGGAAATAAAAGTATTCTTTGGTTCGAAAACCTGTTAAGTTTGGAGCTTGTCTCGACTCTACGGTTTGTCATCTTCAGCCAGGGAAAATACCCTGAAGCAAGTAGATTTAGTAGAATTTTCTTTTGAGAAGTTAAACATCATAAAAGATTTGGAAAAGACAAATGTCAACTATTTAAGTCAAAGACACATGTCAATTCTGATTGTGTGGAACCTTTCACACTGAATAGTGATAATAACATTAACTTGATGTTTTCAATAGTTATTCTTCAAAAAGAGAGAACGTAACGCGTCCAAATTTCAAGGCACAGAAGTGTTACTAGTGCCAAAGGCTTCTCCATCATTCACACAATCAAGATTGACTTTTGTCTTTGACTTAGGTCTTTGACTATTGTCTTTTCAAAATCTTTTGCGATATATATTTATTACCCCTCTTGCATTTTGGAAATGATCTGGCTATGTGGATCTTTCTAACAGAATACCCACGTTGAATTGCTTAATTTTAAAATCAGCATCGAAACCTCTCGTACATTGCAGTATCAATTCTACAGTTGCCGAGCTATTTCGAAATTAATTTTTTGTCCTCCCAGCGTTCGATGTCGTATTGGAATGAAACCAGGGCCGGCTTAGGTAAATTTCGTCGATCTCCCCGTGGTGAAACCATATGGACAACTGGAAATCCCAACTTTTCCTCTAATTCCTTGAACAACCTACCCCTAATCAGAAGTTCATACACCTTTCCGGTGGCCTTCAACAACGTGATAGTCGTTTGACCTCCTTCGTCTCACCCCCCCATTTGGTATTAAGACTGTTATTCATTTTTCACTCTTCAGGAGTGGTATGGGCATACGCCATTATCTTTATCTTTTCTAATATTGCGCCATTCAAAGGATTAATCGCTCCATCTATTTCTTCCTCCGTAAAATACTCCTGCACCCTCCCTCCAGTTTCAACCTCATAACACTATTTTGCATCTTACATTCGGAAAGAATTCCTCAATTATCCTTATCCTTTCATCCTCGTATAATTCTTGGGATGTACATCAGCCCATTCAAAAAAATTGTATTTAATCAATGTGTTCTATCAGTACTAACACTGTTGTGAAACTTTAATTCTAAAAATCAAAATGTACGTGTAATTATCAAATTTTCTAAAGGTCTACGGATAGATGCATTATCGGAATAACGGGGCGAGACCAAAAGAGGATAGAGTAGGTAAGAAATTAGAGTAATTATACGTCTACAAGAAATCCGGATTGACTTTAAAGACATACAAATTGTTATAGATCTGCATTGGTATAAAACAACAAACGTACGAGTGAAGGAGATTACCCAAATTCCTGTAAACATAAAATTATTTTATATTTTTGTCTCGTGACCTTCAACATATATTCCATGAGGATATATATCAAAGCACCGGATGGAACAATTACAGGCATACCTATTAGGAAATGGTATCCGCATCAACGACATAAGATCTGCGGATGTTATGATAGTTTTTGCATGCATCTCCAGGAAATCGTTAATAGCCTCGAATACAATATGGTTTGAATATAAATGATTGGGACTATTCCCAAGAGATTCTAGAATCCAGAAAGCAACAACAGCATTCATTAAACTGGCTAAACTTTTTCGAGATCATGATCTCAATCTGAGAATGATACGCTGCTGCTTTTTTCTAGTTTCTAGAAGCGTTTGAGATGTGACTGTACAGATGCATCCTAAAGATACCCTGGACCTAACACGTTACTAACCCCGATGTGTTACATAGGATGGCCAAAAACAAAAAAAAACACTAAATACTATTAAAACGCGGAAACCTGAACATCTTAGACATATTATGAAAAATAGAGAAAGTTGCGAACTATAAAAACTTGTTCTTGGTTGAGAAATTTACGTAATTAGTATGGCATGACAACAACAAACCTATTTCGCACTGCCGTAAATATAGTAAGGCCTGCCATATTGCTTGCTAGTATCCGCTGACGAATTAGAAGGCAAAGAATAAAAATTTCTCTAATCCACAAACTAAAATCCCTGAAATGGCAGTGTTCTGCCCATTGCCAATAGACCACACGACAAGATGATAGCTGGACAACAAAACCTCACCCATTAGTATTCCAGAGATATAAACAGCACAAAGAAAGCCACGATAAATGGCGGGAATGTGATAGTAGGAAAATAGCTGCCATAACCTAAAAAACTAAGAACAGAAACGCATGAAAAGAAATAAGAAACGAAAATTTAATGGGGGCTACGTCATAAAACAGTTGTATCATATAACTGAGATATCATGATAATAATCATCGTATTAATATTAGAACAATGATGTAAAAATGTCTCGGCTTTTCAATACTATCTAAAATAAAGTTCAACTATTTATTAACATTTTTCAAGATTATACTGAATAAAAGAAAATTTCAACATCGTACACCAAGTGACCATCGTTATGAAAAATATATAACATTATATTATAATAGTACTTAAAATTTAATTTGGTATAGTTACATAAAGGAGTTCAAGATATCTTGGGTACACTTCAACACAAAACACACAACGTTCTTGATTGTGTGCCATACACGCATTTGACACTCTAGAGCCCATTATTTCATTAAACTTATAATGAATAGATGTATTGAACGTGGAAAGTGAATGGCCTGGGAGCGTGCTCATGAAATTCAGTAATTACATCTTCTGAGCTCTTTGGAAAATTATTGCACCGTCATCTCTCTGCGTATCCGTTGCAAGATCTCACCAATAGAAGTTATGTCTATAGATGCGTTGGTATAGGATACAAAGAAGCAAATATTCATTCATATTTGATATGGGAAAACAACAAATAAGAAACTGCAAGTCTTTTTATAATTATTGATTGTGAATGTAATAAAGCATTAGCAATAATAATTATTATACAACCATACAAATGTTGAATTTTATACTAACGTTTATCAATCTCAAAATACAAACATAAAGGTCATAATTCAGAGACGAAAGGTGTTGGGTTGTCCCAACTTCAAACCTCGTCGGTTGAGTCTTTATTTTTTTTTGGCATTTATACTTACACAGTATTTTCATATTGTTGAATCGAACATTTATACATATGAAAATAGATTAGTAAAGGAATGAATTAGATAACTTGAAATTTCATTTGTTTCGACATCGAACCGACACCGATACTAACTCCGACACCTCACACCAGCTTGATTTGAACACAAATTATTATATGAAAGGTTGGATGCTTTGTCATCTTGAAATACTCGTACATTTCAGTTCACTACATAAGAAACGGAGACCAGATAAAATACATTATGAGTTTCTTCTTTTATAGAATATCAATAATATATATGAAACAAACTAATATAACATCCAATTAATATAGAAACCTGCACAAAGTTTGCTTTTCTAATAAAATCTCCAAACCTCTCTTTACGTTATAATGCACTACGGACTTGACGTATGTTCAGAAAGAACCCTTTTAATTTCGCACACCTTATTATATTATATATACTTGCAAGTAAATAATTCAACAAATTTTATTTGGTACTTATAGAAATTTACATTAGGAATTAAATTACGTTTTTGGATTAATACTTGAATCATAAAAAAATAATGAGATTTATTTTAATTCTCCTGAAGTTTATAACCATTACTAATGATAACACAAGGAAATAGAAACAGAGAGAGGAGATATCAAGAGACGGGAAGTATAATTAGTAAGAAGCTTTAGCTTCCATCGTTCGGTCTCAAATGACTGCCGCTGTTTTTTACAACTTTTAATTAGACATTACTTAAAGTGGAATTCTCTCGATATTATTCACCTCTAACCTACCCTAACAAACGTTTAGCAAAAAAAACTTATCAATAGTGTGTACAAACACGGGCAAAAAAGAAGGGACAGAAATTTGAAACATTAACGGGAAGTCTTCGAGAGCAATTGAGATAGATTATAAATGCGGCCGTACAATAGTAGCTGAACATAGTGGATGTACATTTAACACATTGCTTTTAGTAACTCAATAAAATATTTAAACATATATTTGTGAAAAAATTTGGTTTGTCATTAATTAGTAATTATTAATAAAAAAATGTCTTAACAGGAAACTGAGTTGAATAGTGTAAAAATTACATTTTTAACTAATCGAAAATCAATATCACAATTTATTCTATTATTAAATATTATCTATTCAAGAATATCAGATTCATGTTTATAATATATATATATATATATATATATATATATATATATATATATATATCAATCATATTTTTAAGAACTAAAGCATTATGTATTGAGAGTTTCAACAGATTAAAACATGCTGTTATGTATTTGTGCATTAAAAATTCATTGAATACAGAAGGAAAATTTTAGTTTTTTATTTAAATTTGAAATATTATTTTACTTGATTTAACAGGGCTTTCGCATTCCATTTCCTTAACTTCATTAAACATTTACCATTGGAAACTTTCTTTACAACATCCTACGTCGTTTACTCATTAATATTAATGACTTCTCCATCATTATCATCAGGGTCTACATTGAGTTTACGTATGCCATTTTGCTCAATTTATTAAATAAATCCATATTATGCTAGAAATTTACAATAAGGTTATTTATTATAAGGTTAAAGTTTCACAGATACCACCGCTTAGCAGATTCTCGAATGGACTCGTGCAACTGGACATGTTCAGAATGGCATAATATTTCCAATACCTATATTTATTTATCCTGTAAGTTTTGGAAAACTGAGATGAGGGGCTCCTAGGTCAACTCTTTTACGATCCAGCGCTGGTTTATTCATAATGATAGGGTTATCCGGTAAGGCCATTAAAAAGGTCTTTCATTGATATGACTAAAATGTTACAAAAACTACGGGGGCTACAGTTATTATTTTTAGAACATAATTGAATATGAAAAGATCTACCCCTTCAGTTAATAAGAATGTTTTAGTTATAAAATATAAAAATATATAAACGATTAATTTTTTTCAATTTTGAGTAAAGGTCTAGAGAACCAATTAACGAAATTGAGTGCATATTAGCTGATTTTTAGGTTTTTCATTTCTCTACAACATTACCCATAGTAGCAAACACTATTTGACAGTTGGATTTTGAGTAAAAAGTGAAAAACTAAATTTTTAAGGTTTAAAGAGCAAAAACTCATGAACAAAAAATGTTAGCTTTATGTCAATTAGTCATGTTTTTTCATTAGAGCACATTGACATTTGTTTTATATATAAAGAAGATTTATTTTCTCGATGTAAAGGTTTATTTAAACCCACAGAAAATTTATAACAATATAATATATGATTTCTTTATTCTTTTATATACTATATGCATCTACAACCTGTACAACTGTACAACTACAATTCAACTTCACACAATATTGCAACGGTCCTGATATCTTTAAAATCACCCTGTATAAGTATGAATCCTTTCCACACTATTCACCGTTTCTATTTTTCTATTGTTTAAATTATTTCTGTATAGCTATGATTTTACTTCGCCCCATATGTCTAGTATTCTATTTATGCAACTACTCAAGGTCTACCCTATATAACATAATTCACAATTTTAACTACATTTTATTACTATAATTTTACTCTATCATTTATTTCAACCAGGCGCTATATGCAACTGCTTCTAATTTTTTTAACCCATGTCAATAATTGTATTATACCTCGTCCTATAATTCAAATATCCTAATTATTTATATAACAAATTTTTCATACACCCTGAATAACAATAATTTTACTACACCCTTACTTCAAATACCTTGTATAAGCAACTACTTATGTTCCACACTATATAACTTTTTTTAACCGCCCTGTATAAATGTAGTTCTACTTCACCTTATAATTCCATTTTTTTGAAGATATCTGCATAATATTTCGTCCCATCATGCGCAAATATCCACTCTGTATAACTTGCTCTACTCTTATTTTAACCACCTTGTATACGCAACTACTTATGTGGCACCCAATGCAATATTTTTTAAACCACCCTGTATAACTAATTCAATTCCATTTTATATTTGAACCATCATATGTATGCAGCGGCTTATGTACCACCTAATATGACATGCCCGCACACACCTACAACAGTATAAGATATAGAAAAAATCGCCGACATAACACATTTTGGATTCGATAAACTAGTGGAATATTTTGTACCAATTTACCCGACCATAAGCCCCGTAATACTTGACTTCGTCTCTAAAAGAAACGGAGTTCTAATAAATCAAAATGAACACGACTACAAACACCCTGTAGGTTCATGGCATATCTTGACATTTAAACATTCATGTTTACAGATTTTTTGCACAAATTTTTGCGATTTTCAGAAAAATGTTATCTTTTATATTTTAGAAAAATATATGGAATCAAGCTGAAACATATCTTTGTAGAACACAATTTAAAATGTTCAAATTGCTTCAGCCAATTTAGAGAAAACAGTGAAGATGCAATGAAATTCACTAAAATGTAGTCTCCTAATTATTTTTTCCAGATTTTCTGGAAAACTGCAAATCTCACGTTATAGACAATTATATGGTACCTTCGTAATGTTCCTTAATATTATACAGTTTAAATCATCAAAATTGACCAAGCTGTTTTCGAATAATCTCTGGTCATATATACAAAAAAAGTTGCCGACAAATTAATAACCTCCTCCTTTTTGGAAGTCGGTTACAAAGAAGTGTATATCTTAAGTTCTGTTTAACAAAACAGATTTGTACTGAGGAATAACATGACAATAGATTGATTAAAATCACTAGCTTTGAAAGACTTAAATAACGTGAATTTAGAAAATGAAATGATAAATTCTATTGCAGACATTAATAGAAGAAGAAATTTAATTAAATTCCCGCAAACGTTGAACTGGTAACTTTGTAATAAATAATAATCAATTAGTACTTTAGATTTAATAGTACAAGTTGTACAGAAGACATATGAGATCGTTCACTTCTTCATAGGAAATAATAAGAGCATTAGAAATAAAACGGCCTAAGTATCTGCCTTTTAATAACAGTGAAACTGATAATTTTAGTAATATAATAAAAATTTAAAAGTTTCATTTGTTTGTTTACAACATGCACGTTTGAGGTTCATTACAATGGTGCAGTAGTTTCCAAGTAATTATGAAAAATTTGCATAAAATAATATTCTTTAATACCCTGTATCTCGAAAACAGTGGCAGTTAGTTATAATTTTTACTGCGTAAACCCCACGTATTTTTGTCTATTCTACCTGTTCTTGCAAGAACGCCATGTTTATTGTAACACCCTGAATATATTTCTATTTGAAAAATATTTTAACACTTCATTTCATTTTGTTGCATATTTGCCACATAACAGTTGAATATACTTGACTTTAAGAGGAAAAGTTATAGAAGCCAAATTCATACTGTTGCACATTTTTAACTTACTATTTCATAGGAGGGTAATGTAGCATCCGCGTACTAAATGTCATTTTCATTCTGAAGACAAATAAATTACCACCTGCACTAGTGATATTTGCATATGTTATGAAGCGCAGGAAGTTTGTTATGTCAACCAAGCTGGTGGGTTATGAAACTGGTGGTGCACTTTACTGGTCAAATGTTGGGATTCAAAGATGCAACAAAACAAACCGCTAATACTAATATTGCATTTATTTTTTATTAACTAAAATATTCGTGGAGTTTTTCGAAAGCGAAATGCTCAATGACCTTTTTATTAAAGTCTGGCATTAATTGAATATATGTTTTCAATACTAAGCATAGAAAGAGCATTCAGCCAGTCCTAAGACATCGTACTTCTAAGAAATGTTTTAATCCTTCACTCCTGTTTCCGTCCAAATGGATTCCCCAATAAATAATGCAAGGAAAACAAAATAAATTATTAATGCGATCACATCCACACAACCATTTCTTTTTATTATGAATTTCATTTTTAGAACTTGGTGTAAATACTTTATTTTTCATTTTGCACTCTTGTTTTCAATTAAGATATGGCTTAGGTGTACCACCCAATTTTATATCTAATTTGTTTTGAAACGATTTATTATTGTTTTCAATATAGTCACTGTTAACGATGATACTCATTTTCACAGTTATGTAAACACACACACACACACTTTTTATATTAAATACTCTTTCATAGACTACGAGAACAAAAACAAAGCAACCACTAATTAAATCACGTAAACATTATTGAAATGTTCGGATACGTCCGGTCAATATCAGCACAGCTCGGTGTCTCCGTGCGGCGTACGAGAATCAGCCCGTTACTCTATATAATTTGCATTAACTATCTTCGATCTCAGGCGCTAAGCGTGTTATATAGTATCTCATAGAAGGTATATAAATTTCAGCGTGCGCTAGCCGAAGTGCACTGTGAAAAATTCTTTCAAGCGAATATAAGTCTTAATAAAAGTTTGGATTAGAGCTTAAATTGTTTTTTGATAAATTCGTTGTTATTGAAATGATATTTATTATTTTGTGTTGATTTTTAATCACATTAAAAGCTTATTAAATTTGGTAGTTCAGCGCACGAGTGCACTTAAGGGACAGCCGCCCCTGATGTCAACTGATGCACGGATCAAGAATTTAGTGTTTAGATTTGATTGAATGCAACATTAAAGGTATGTACTAAGCACTTATGTAACCATTCATCAAAATATTATATTTATCATTTTAGCATTGCGTCGTACATCCTTATGTCGCATGTTTGCAACTTCATGAAGATTTCCACATATCAATATATTTATTTGTAGATGTCTTACCGCAATAAAGGGTTGAAAAACTCGCTGACATACGCGAAACTATATGAGATTTTTGATCATTTTAGTTGTTCTACTTGACCGTGGAAAATTTTCAAGGTCACGATCCCGCACTTAGTCATGGCACGGTATTGATAAGTGGTACGTACGTATCGTGTAACGTAATCACTCCTATTGATCAAATAGTTGGTGGCGCGAATTTTAAATATGAGCGGCCATAGAGAGATCGCGGTTGACAGTTGAAATGGCGTCCGTGGCTAAAATGCCATCAAGCGCCAGCCGAAAATGGGTGGATCGTTTCCACGTCTAATCCTCTACTATACGAGCCAGCGAGACTTATATACAATCATTTCAGAAAGTTAGTAGGTACCGACGTCGACTGTCCGTAACGCCTCATTAGCTGGTTATGTCTTGTGCAGCTCTCTCTGTCTTCATAATTTTTATGTCATGTACTCATAAAGTTTTAAACATTTCTTAAGTTACCTTTTTACATATTCTTGTAAATTTGCAACATATATTTATATGCAAAAAAAAATAAAGTACACATTTTTTATCCAATAGTTTTTCATTAGGCACATAGAACCAAGAACTGACACAAATTATTTTTTTCATTATTTTTCAAAATTCATGAAATGTACGATTAAAAGGAATACCAGATCGATACGTGGTTGTAAAGTTAGGTGAAGCAATATTTTTCCTCCACTGAATTTTATTCGATTTCGAACACCGAAATAGAGACTTTCAATCTGAATTTGCATAAAAGACAATTAAGAGAAAATTAATTTATTAAGGGTTGTAAATACTAAAAGGGTTGATAATTACTGTGTTTCATACAGGTGAAAATTTACTTTTTCTGAAAATGGGAGAATTGTAAACTACAAGTGAAATAATAACCCTTTCGAAAAATCAGTATTGATAAAACACCTTCGAAGCTATGAAGTTGCGATTCTGATCAGTTATGTATCTTCTAAAACAAAAATTTATTGCGCTGTTTAAGATTTATAACATTTTTTAAACAATAACTATGAAAGACACAACAATCTGAGTTTTTTCTCTCATTTAGTAGCTACTAAACGAACGAATAATAAAACAAACTTAATTGTCTTCTAAACGTTGATTGTGGCATGTTCTTGATTATTTTTATGTTTCTTTGGGGGAATAACACCACATAACATAACGTTAATGGGATCACTGAAACAATAGAATTCTTTGATCGCATTTTTGGCGAATGCGCTATCTTTGAACAAAGTCGTACCTAGGAACGCCACTTATAAATTCTAAAGACAACTCTTTCAAATTCTTCTAATTTGAAAGCTGGTTAACTATAATTCATGATCTTTAGAATTTTTTGTGCTACCTGTATATCTAAAAACAACAAATTTTCTATGTCAATTTTAAATGTCATAAATCAAATTTTCATTTTGCAATTTACATCACTAAATATAAAGCCATTGACAACGAAGTCAGAATAGACTTTGAAACGTTTGGTATTCCTGCAATATACGTAGTTTTATTCTATGTGGTGTTATTCCCCAAAGAAACATAAAAATAAAACAAACTTACTTCTGACCATCAAGTTTTTCATTTTATTTGAGAAAAGTAGCAAAAACTCTCACAATTGCTATTTTTTCAACACTACACATACGGTAACATTAATTAAGAAATAAGAAATGTTCAACATTTTATGTGTTATGCTATGAACCTTTTCCAAGAAAAACCAATTTAACACCAATGTAATTTTTTGCAAATGAATATATCAACTTCCCTGGGGTATTAAATTAGAAGTAGACACCAGCGGTCTTATGACTAGATTATAAATTTATAATTTAATGCACTTTTTTACAGTAATACACTATAATTCTACAAATCAAACTAATATTTCTTTGTAAAGACAGCTGGAACACTATATAGCTGTCGCACCGCAACTAAAATGTTACTAACCTTAGCCGACAATCTGGAATATCGCAAATAAATAAACAAATTTAAAAATGAATACCATTTCTAGAAGAGATAAAATCAATAAACTCAGTTCACATCTCATCGTGAATAGAAATAATTGGAATCCTTTCAGTAAAACTAAACGTAAATAAAATCCTCGCCGCTGGAAATAATTGAAGACATACAACCGGCAAAATCAATAAACAAATAAATTCTTATGCACCGGCGAAACGTAATTTCGAGGTAATTGCAATTAGAGATTGGACGTTTATCAAAAATATCATAAATTAAAAAACCAATTAATTCGGGTAGCTGAAGTATTTGCTTTAATTAATTTCGGAATGACGTACCGACCATCACAAATGGCCGATCGTACATTAAGATTTCGATTTTTCATTTTGCGCGTTAATGCCCCGAATGCTTGAGAGGAGGAAGGGAGGACACGACCGGACGGATCAGTGAAAGAGTGTTGCAGAAAGAGACAGACTGAGAAAGAAAATTGACTTGAAAATTACGTGCGACAAAACACTCTCTGCGCCATGAAACAAGGGAATACAAATAAGGAGAACAGAATGCGGAAGAATTCAAAGGGGGTAAGAATCCTACAGGGGAAGGTGTTAATTGATTCTTATATGTTTGTTGACTTATATACATATATACTGGAGTAGGTTCCGGGTCAAAATTTATGAAATATTCGAGTTGTCGACTCCTGCTTTGAAGCCATTATCAGTCTGCCTACTCCACAAGACTCACAAATAACTGAACTGAGTGTGACTCTGCTTTTCTTCTTTTATTTGTAGTTCAGTTATCTAGTGACATTTAGGGATTAGGCAGATTGAAATCCCTGATAGTCAAATACACTTCCCGGTGGCTACCCATAAGACTTTCTGAGTCATGGCAGTCGATTCGAAACCTCGTTTCTGGCGACAAAGTGGTGCCCGTTAGTAACTAGGGAAGGAGAGGGACTTTTCAAAACTTTACCCAAGTAGTACGCTTTCCTTCGGGATTGAGCGAAAGAGAACGAGGTCGACTTGTTAAGCCTTAATACAAGTAGTCGTCAGACCTGCTTTCCTTCGGGATTGCGGTGATGAGACGACCTAGCGGGTAACAGTGAGACCGTCGCTTGACATGTCGTCATATCCCTGTGTGGGGTGCGAGCTAGATCAGTGTCGTCCAGAAAAGTAAAAGAGGTAGACTTGTAATGAGTCGAACATGTCACCCATCGGCGTGGACTTCTTAAACAAACCTGGATGTTCGTAAGATTCCAAAAGGCGTAGTGCGAGTGGAGAGGAAATAACTGAACTACAAATCAAAGAAGCAAAGCAGATTCACACTCAGTTCAGTTATTTGTGACTCTTGTGGTTTTTATTTCAAGTCGGTTTATTTGAAAAAAATATATATTAGGAGTATACGCCACACCTTCACTTGCTCTTCTCTTTTCCACTGCGCTATGTTTCAGATTGTATTGTGATGGGAATTCACTCGATATGTTTTACAAAATTACAAAATGTTGTTGGGTTGGCGACCATAGGCCGTCGGTTGGCGCTATGGAGATTCATCGAATTCCATCGAATGATCGAGAACCCATCTAGAGAGAAGAAATATATCAATAAGGAGAGCTGACGCAAGGATTAATTCTGTATTAGATTGTCGTATAGTAAACAGCAGGTGTTCAAGATAAATTTTATATAGTTGTGTGAATATAAATTAAAGTAGTGGAAATAACTTATAGTGAGTTCGGTTGTGTTTAAAAAAAAAGAGCGGCAGTCATTTGAGACTGAACGATGGAAGCGAAACCTTCTTACGAATTATACTTCCCGTTTCTTGATGTCTCCTGTCTCTATTTCTATTTCCTTGTATTATCATTAGTAATGGTTATAAATTTCAGGACAATTAAAATAATTATCAGTATCTTGTTATGACTCAAGTATTAATCCTAATGTGTAATTTAATTCTTAATTAAAATTTCTATAAGTGCCAAATAAAATTTGTTGAATTATTAACTTGCAAGTTGAAGCTTATATCCGATGAATTGTAATTATTATTTCTGACTTCTGACATTTGTCAAGTCCGTAATGCAATATATCGCAAAGAGAGAATTGGAGTTTTTATTAGAAAAGCATATTTTGTGCATGTTTTCTATATTATTAGTGAATGAATTGTATAACTTGAAATTTCGTTTATCCAACACCACACACTACCTTGATCTTGAACGACCCATTCAGTTCACTGTGTAAGGAACAGAGACTAGGGAAAATACGTTATGAGTTTCTTCTTTTATAGAATATCAATAATATATATGAAATAAACTAATATAACATCCAATTAATATAGAAAACCTGGACAAAATTTGCTCTTGTAATAAAAACTTTAATTCTCTCTTTGCGATATATTGCATTACGGACTTGACATATGTCAGAAGTCAGAAAGACTTTCACACCTTTTGTTAAAGTTTTTGCCGCATTTGCAATTCATCAGATATGAGCTTCAACTTGCAAGTTAATAATTCAACAAATTTTATTTGGCACTTATAGAAATTTAAATTAAGAATTAAATTACACATTAGGATTAATACTTGAGTCATAACAAAATAGTGACAATTATTTTAATTCTCCTGAAATTTATCACTATTACTAATGATAACACAGGGAAATAGAAACAGAGACAGGAGATATCAAGAGACTGAAAGTATAATTCGTAAGAAGCTTTCCCTTCCATCGTTCAGTCTCAAATGACTGCCGCTCTTTTTTTGTCTACATTGTCATCTTGTTACACTTACTATTTTGTACGTTTACTGAAACCTGCATATATATTTAAGAGTAATTTAATTACTAATTGAAACTAGGTTTTCTTTACACCTATGAACATTTCTTTTCTAGATTCAAAAACTAAATTACTGTTTGTTATTGTATATTAGTTGCTATTATACTTGATTATACATAGAGTAAAGGTAAGGATGGTTTCACCTCTATTTGGTCAGGTCGATGTTCGGTGTCGGTATCGAGGTCATTTAGCGGGACTTTTCATTTAACAGGTGACTGTTTTTTCGTCTGTATAAGTGCAACCACCCATTAAGAAAATTTTATTTCAGAAATTGCACAAAAATAAAAGTATTAGCTCCTGAAATATCAATTCCAAAATAATTTCTAGCATAATCAGTTTACAATTTTCATTTTAGACACCATTTTTATGACAAATAATTAATTATAAGGAATAAAAATAGATACCATCACTAAATTTAATACTTTATTCTCGCCAAAGATAACTTGACAAATGCGTACAGCTCAATTTCGAAATATATTTAGTTAATGGGTATCGTAAACATAAATGATTCATTTAAATACCCACAAAATATTCGCTATTACAATTTCATGGCATACAAACTTTAAATTTTATTGCTATGTTCAGTATGGAATATACTGAATAGTTTTCATCTTTGACGAAATCTTGGTGTAAACTTTTTCATCATTGTGTGGGACAATTTATTCGGAATAACGATGTCTGTCTTGAATTCCAGAGTTTCATATCAAACAAAAATATTGTCTAAACAAATTCAAATCTTTTGGAAGTTGTCCAGACTCTATGGTAACCAAATATTTTCGAGTGGATAGAAAACATTTTTCCTATTAATTTTCTAATTTCCCATCATGCTAAAACGAAAATAAAATCTCATGAATTTGCGGTTGTCGCTTAATATGCAATATTACAAGTTGGTTAACAAAGCATTCCTGGTTTCCTTTGAAGATTTTCTTTTTACCCTTTAATTTCACAAACTTTTATGAATTCTCACTAAACAGATAGCGTGAAATTTTTTTGCAGCAATACGATACTTTGCATTTTGATGAAAGATTTTTCAAAACGCTGTTAGGAAAGTAATTTGCGAGTTGAAATTAATGCACTTTTATAAAATGCCAGGAAATTTAAGAAGGATTCTAGAGAAACAGTTTCTTAATATTCCGAGGGGAAAATATTATTTTTCGTCTTTTTATATAAAGTTGTCATTTTGTTAAACCGTATTAATATACACTTCTAACGATTGAAATTATGCAGGGTGTTTACTGACCTTAAAGAATCAATTCAATATGTTGTTTGATCCCTGGATTATTATATATATTTACTTATATGTTTTTATATAAAACACTCGAACCATCTGTTAAGAGTGCGGTAGTGTTATTCATAGTATGCCTTCATATACTTAAATTACTCACTAGACGGTAGATGTCACCGACATCTATTAGGTTCAATGTTGTTGTCTTACTGTTGTTTATTACGTCCACGTTTTTCACTGTAGAACTATTCATTCAAGGAAACGTATCTAACGAGTACTCCTGATTCGAAACGGCCGTCATACGTTGAATGATATAGTACCAAATATGTGGATATATATCTGTATATTTATTGTTATGGAATTTTTACTTCGTGTTTTTTATTGAACTCTATTTATTTATTTTAAACTTCTCCACTCGGTAAAAACTCCACACAATATTCTTTATCTTCAACAAAACTGCTCCGACTCTTGAAACTCTTTTTATTTTATTTCAATGTTATTCATGCGCCAATTGACCTTTTGTCAATAATAAAACAATCCAATTTCTGTATTAAATATATTATCAAACCTTTTAAAAATAAACTTGGAAATTATCAACCTTTTTAAAAATCAATTGCAAAATTCAAATATATAACAAATCAAATCAATGAACAATTTTCTATAAATATCAAAAACCTTATAAATATCCATGACTAATCTAAAAACATTTGCTGTACCGAAATGATTCTAAATTCTCTTCAACAAACTTATTTCAAGCTCAATGAATTTTCGAATGCAACGTTTTCAAACTTTATATCGATCCTAAAATGATTATTTCCCAAATGTTCTTTATAAATCTAATGGTTAAATTTCACTTTAAAACTTTGAAAGTGCTTTCACCTTTCAAAACTGTGGAACTCTTTCTGGCCAGGTCACTCTCTCACCTTGATTGATGTATACTGTGCTGCCTACTGTTATGATATTTGTGCAACCATGAATATTTTCTTTGTTTTTCTTAACTGTTTCTAAATAACTCTGTTTCCTACTTTAGAATGATTTTGATTTTACTGCCAAATATTTTTTATTACCAATTTAAACTGCTTTCCTATCTGCTACCAAATAATTCTGCTACCATGAAATGTTTACTATTTGTTTTCACTTGCCAAACTGGATACTTTGTTTTGATTGCTATTATTTTCTGTTACTTGATCTCAGTACTTTCCCATTCAACTTGTACTGTATTGTGACTATTTATTTAACTTTCTTCACTTAAAATTCTTTGACCAAATTAAATATTGTTTTAAGGTTAACAACAACTGTCACTTTATACTCTTGAACGAGGTTTTCTGTTACACTTCTAAATTTCGACTCTCTCTACCTGCTGTCAGTTCTTGCCTTTTATAGTTTTTTATTTGACATAGGACTGAACATTTTAAACTATTTAAATCCGCATATTTGAAAATCCATTTTTACACACAATAATCTACTCCCTGATATTTAATTTCATAACTAAATAACTTTCCAAAATACCCCCTACTTTTCTTTAACTTTGCACTTTTAACTGTTTTGTTCATGTCATCAAGTACCTGCTGGCTTCATTGTTGACCTGTCATTTAATTTTATTACAAATTTTTCACTATTGGCACAAAACATTACTAACACTGGATTCAGCGTTCTGTCCTAGCTTTTTCGTATGAATTTCAGTCTAATCCGATCATTAAATATGTCAATATTTCGCTCCAAAGTTGTGTTACAACATTTGAATTTAACTTGGTTATTTTTGTTAGTCCTTTTTCAATCTTTAATTAATCGGAAATAATTTAATAACTGTTTAAAGTTTGTAATTATTGCCAAGATCTACTTATGAAATTACAATAAAATTTTGACTATGAAATTTGTCTGCTGTCAGATTGAAATTTGATGTCTCGAAATAAAGGTATGTTTTATATTTTCATTTCATTAAATTATGTTACTGTAACATAATAAGTCAATAGAATATTTTTATATCAACATTTGATTTCCTACTCTCTTTTTAATAAATTTAGTTTAAACTGTCACATTTGCTAATTTTCAAAAAATACATTTACTGTGTGAATTTTGTTGTGTAAATCATCTACACAGCACCAGTTTACAGTCTAGTTTTATATTTCAATCATTTCTATTCACGTTTTGATATTTAAATTGCTTTTGATGTTTTCATATTAATTTTACATGTCTTAGAATCATTTTACAAAATTCTCATTGTTCTCTAATATTGGCTTTTTGTTTCAATTCATCATTTGTTATTTTATATACTACTCATTTATTAATCAGAACTTATTATTGATCTGATTCCCATTTTTATTTGGATATGTTTCTTTCCATTTCAATATATTTACTTATGTGTTTTTATATAAAACACTCAAGAGTGTGGTATATGTTACCGCATAGTATGCCTTCATATACTTAAATTACTCAATAGATGGTAGCCGTCACCGACATCTATTAGGTTCAATACACTGGCTGAACATTTTATTAGCAAAATTTAGATATAAAAATAGAATGCAAACATACAGTCTTCTACCCTTCGAATATGCGGAGCTCTTTCAAATATAAACCGATTTCACAAATCGTCCACACTTCTGTCAGTAATTCTGAGTGTTTGAGTCCGGGGCTCGAGCAGTCCATAAGAAAAATTGATGTTGATGTAAAAAACGCACCAGCAACAACAACTATTATGCATTGGGGTACAAGCGTGGAAAAATTACATTTCATTTTTTTTCCACATGGAAAATGGAAGTTGCAATACACCTCGACGAAAAGTCTTCCTGCTTTAAATACCCGTCAAATTAGTCAATTACACTTCAAAGCCAATCGTTCAACAAGAATTTATATTGAATACATTATGTAAATAATTGGAAAAACTGTGGAAACATTGATGTGTCACAGATGTATAAACACAACGTTTTGTACCCTAACACCAAACATTTATTTTCGCACTCAACGCACGTTTCAACAGCGAAACTCCATGATGATGACAAAAGCACTTGTTTTTTCACTATATTGTTTATAGGTATTGCAATTTTTATCGGCGCCATTTCAACTTTTTAACAAAAAAAAGTTTCTAGACGTTAATCCGAATTGAATGACATCAAAATTATAATTTGCGGTAAACTCTATCAGGATTTCACCAAAATGGCTCTTGTAGACTAAATTAAATGTTGTATGCAAATTCGAATTGAATTTTATATCAAACAAAAATACCCAAAGCAGATATTAAACATACTAGAAGAAAAATTAATTTCTACAGAATTTGCAGTTGTTGCTCGATGTGCCTTATTCCAAGGTGGTTAACAAAGAATTCCAGTCTCTTTGAGGACTTGCTTTTTACCCTTTAATTTCACAAGCTTTTACGAATTCTGACTAAATAGATAGCGCGAAATTTTTGCAGCAATACGATATTTTGCATTTTAATGAAAGCATTTTCAAAGCGATCTTAAAAAAGTAATTACAAAATGAAATTAATGCACTTTTGTAAAATGCCAGGAAACTTAATAGGGTTTCTATGGGCACAGTTTCTTAAGATTCTGTCAAGTACTTGTAAAAAAATACTTTCTAATTACTACTCACTCTTTTTAGGAAAAGTTTCCATTTTGTTAGCCTTATTGTAATATGTCAGTCTATTTAAATACATACAAATAAACAATTTCTCTGTATGTTTAATAAAAACGGTTAAGTCTGAATGTGAATTCACAGAATAAATATGTTTTTTTTGCCAAACACCAACCTAACGACTTGTCTTAATTGAATTTTCGTCAGATTTCAATTAATCGGAGATTAGAATTTCGCTGAAAATAAATCAATTCTCTAAGTTAAAACTTGACTGAGCCCACGAGAAATCTCGTTATTTTTAATTTGAAATTAGAGATCGTGTCGTTCAAAATTGTAACAGCTTGCATTCAGGATACAATTAAAAATGTCGTTAAACTGTGTACCTCAGAGCTTAAGAATAATTTCAGATTTCAATTGAAAAACTCATTACTTTTGAGACTGTTTTCTAGGAAAAGTTCAATTGAGTTCTTGAAGACGCGGGTTTGAAATACTCTTTGAAGTTTGTTTACGACACTCAAGATTTTTATTTACAAATTTTCATGAATGTGAAATAACAAACACGACATTTACACATATTAAATTTCATTTAAGTATATGCTAAACGTCTATATACTCGGGTAAGTTAATCAAGTAATAAATTATCAAATCAAACTCTTCATAAACGTATTGACGAAAGTTATAGCTACTGTTTAATTAACGACTTATTAGAGGAATTGAACCTAATAGATGGTATAATGACATTATCACACTCGCAAAAAAGGAGGGGCGATGTGAGCAATCGCCCCCTCCCCCGGGGAGCCTCAAGGTCAGTTAATTCAACCCTAAAGGCAATTTTACTTTCAAGAGTTAAAAATATATTAATTTTTGAGGGTTTAAACCGAATATCAACTGACATAACTGACATACAGAATCTCCCACTCTACTTAAATAAATATTGGACGTGATTGTTTTAGCAATTTGTTTGAATTTTTTTACTTTTATGTTTTTTTGGGCAATAACACCACAATAGAAATAAAACGACGTATATTGCAGGAATACCAAACGTTTCAAAGTCTATTCTGACTTCGTTGTCAATGGCTTTATATTTATTGATGTAGATTGCAAAATGAAAATTTGATTATGACATTTAAAATTGACATTGAATTTTTTTACTTTCTCGGCTTTATTTGTTGCTAAATGATTTGAACTAATTTCCGACCCAACTTTTAATAATGTCTATATGGTTCCTTGGATCTAATGAAAAGATTCTAAAAGTGTCATGATAAAATTCGACGTTTTACAGTATTTTGCCTTGGTACTTTGACTTTTTTTACTCTCTTTGCTTTATTTGTTGCTAAATGATTTGAACAAATTTCCGCCATCCCTTTCAATAATGCCTATATGGTTCCTTATATCTAATGGAAAGAATCTAAGCAAGTGTCATGATAAAATTCGACGTCCTGCAGTATTTTGTTTTAGTACTTTATTTGTATTTTTTTTGCTCGCTCGGCTTTATATGTTGCTAAATGATTTGAACAAATTTGCGCCACACATTCCAATAATATATATATGCCTCCTTAGATCTAATGGAAAGATTCTAAACAACTGTTATGATAAAATTCGACTTTCTAAAGTATTTTGTTTTAGTACTTTATTTCAATTTTTTACTCTCTCGGCTTTATTTGTTGTTAAATGATTTGAACAAATTTCCGCCACACATTCAGGAATGTCTATATGGTTGCTTATATCTAATGGAAAGATTTTAAACAAGTATCATGATAAAATTCGACGTCCTACAGTATTTTGTTTTAGTATTTTATTTGTATTTTCTTACTCCCTCGGCTTTAGTTGTTGCTAAATGATTTTGAACAAATTTCAGGACCACTTTTCAATAATTTCTATATGGTTCCTTAGATCTAATGGAAAGATTCTAAACAACTGTCATTATAAAATTCATACTGCGGTAAGCAATTTAGAACTGTCAGAGGGATAGCTTTCGCTGGTATCCTGTCCCTAGGGACTAGATATTGGCACATTTCATAAAACAAGTCACTATGTGCAACGAGGTATAAGAAATGTCGTGAGACTGGAAAGACTGAGGGCGTCTTCTTGCAGGATAAGACGATACGTTGGTAATACCTAGGAATATGTAAAATATCTAGGTATAAACATTGATGCGAAAAAGCTAGTGACAGTCAATATTTGTATATTGTGCACGAGTATGGAATAGAATTAGGCTGTACGTATGCTAGAATAAACAGCATAAACCAGTAGGCAAGTGAAGGTAGAGGCGGAGAAGTGACCCCAGCAATTCCTTTTTTTTAACCCAAGAGGTGGAATGAAAATAGAGCGAAAACAGGTAGAATGAGAGAGAGAGACAAATAGGCAAATATTCATAAGAAAAACATTGTGAACTTAACAGGGAGCAGGAAAAGAGTTTGTGGTGAAGGTGATGGAAGAAAAGGAGAAGGAGCAAGAGAGTTAGTTAAAGCGGTTTAGTGGGTAGGTGGTATGTGCTGTTTACACATTCGCAATAGAAAACGAGTGGTTGTCTGTCCGACATAGGATACCTCCCCCCTCCCAAGAAAAATACATGATAGCACAAACAAACTTGCGACAAGCAGAGGCATGAGACATCATAATTATTCAATATCCTATTAGAAAATATGTGCAGGAAAATAAACTGGGAAGCACCCTGAGTAGTAGAATCGTCGAAATATTAAATAATCTCAGATTTGCGCAAAAAAACTTTCAAATGGTAAATGGTATAAATGGTATCTATTCTTAAAAAAATTGTTTTTAATTCACTCAAAACAAACATTGCTTATAACATCTAATATTGTCAAATATCTCTTCTAAGGTGTGCCGAATTTGCAAAATGTCACAATGAAGCCACAGGATTGCAGATAGGTCTTACTAATATAAGGTCCTCATCTATAAATCCCTATACAATATTCAATGAATTGAATGTAACCCATTTTGTTTAATGGGGTCCATGCTTAGTCTGAAGTCAACTTGACCTACCGGTCATAGATCTCTGGGTGTGACAACATCAGCACTAATGTTGCACCTGATGTAACGGTCTTTGTCATTGCTTGTACCCTGGATGACCGGAGTTCCTCTGAGTCGCCTACTTTCCTAGTTTCAGTGTCTCTAATGCCATCAAGTGCATTAGGGTAGGCTACATGTAAAAAACCTCGAATTGTGTGAGCAGAGTTCACAGTTAAATTACATGTTATGTGTAAATTGCTATAATACTATAATAATTTTACATTAATTAAATTAAATTAAATTTTACACCCCAGTCAAATACATACAGTTATTATAAACTTTATTTCTATATTTTTTATTTGTCTCTTGTTATATGATAATTTTTAATTATCAATAATAGCCGTCTAACACATATTATTTTCTATTGTTATAAACATTTTACTAGATAACATAAAGTTCGTGAATGAAAATGAAAATAATCTGAAATTTTCAAATTTATTTTTTATTTTACAACAGTTTCTAGCGTATTTCCAACTTTAAGTGTAAACATAAACTAAATTAACTAAAGTCATAATAACCTGAATGGGCTTATCTCCACTTTCAATAATAAAAGGTATATGGAGCAGCTCTTAACGAAATGTAATAAAAAAGCAATCTCAAGCTACTATTGATGTTAGTGGTGATTGAAATGGCGAAGCTGCGGTTTGTGGAGGATGACAAAACTCTCCCGTTCTGTGGACGACATAGGAGAAGACATGATGTAGGTCAGACATTACAGAAGATTGGGACATTAAATTGAACTTTGATGGATTAAAGTTAAATGATGGTGGTAGTTAATTTGAAAACGGGAACGATTTCTCTTTTATTAAGTGCACAAAAAAAACAATGATGTGAAACGTTTAACGGCAATTCGATTTTTAATAAAATTTTATATAAAATATAGGAAAATTTATACCAGATTTATACTGTGGAGTCCTAAATTAATTGGTAAATTCATTTTCTACCTACATATGAATGTTAATGAAAATAGTGAAACAGGTAAATTTTTTAATAAAACTACTACTACTGCTAAAAAAGTTTCACTCAAAAAGGTGTAGCGTGTACCGTGTTTAAAAGGGTTTACAATCCTCTATTCAGCAATATATAGCAGATTATGATTTTGGGACGTTGGTAATAAGAAAATTCCATGTTCAATTGTTTACCTTGTAAACTAATTAATGATGACATAAAAAGAAGTATAGTTTGAAGTAATTAACATTGTTTACAATAATTATAGTCTAAGTCGTATGCTCAAACTGAGCATTGGCCATTTGTGATAAAAAAAATGGACGAAAAATTTCGACAACGTTTTGCATCATCTCGGCGCGGATTTCATTAATTTATTTTTTACAGTCATCAATAGTAGTTGGTTCAGTATTATAGATTTTTGATTTTAAATAGTTCTACAAAAAAGAATTCAATTGAGTCAGCGGTTCAAATTCATCACGCCCCCTAGCCATCGATACGGAAAAACTTGATAGAGATAAACTCTGCTTAATATAATGAAGCTCCATCTTGTTCAAACCAATGCTTCTATTAATGTTTGCGGGGTTAATAGTATCAGGAAAAAGTTGTCTCAGTTTTGGTTTTAAAAGATTTTGTAAACAATCCAAGTAATTCGCTACAGTTAATGCCTCCTCAAAATAATATTGTTATAAAATTTATTTACCCCGCCCGTGAAAAAAATTAACCACCAACCTTCTGAAGTCATCAATTTAAAAAAAAACAGGCTTTAATAGCAAACCGAACTTAAAAGTAGATAAATCATTTTTTTAAAAAATATAACCGACTTCCACCTATAACTAAAAAGCTAAAAATAATTATAACAAAATACAACTCTAGCAAATAAATAACACATTCAATGTTGTTAGGTACCTACCTACCCAGGAAGTAAAAAATGTAAATATTGAAATATGCTCATTCTTTACAAATTAATTACCTACCAATCTAGTATATTTTTGAAGCCAGTGCCAAGCAAATCTAAAATCCTTCATTCCATACTTATCTACTAATTCATCAAACTTGATTGTTGCTTGGCACCGACTTCAAAAATATACTAGATTGGTAAGTAATTAATTTGTACAAAATGAGCACCTGTTACTGTTTACATTTTATACTTCCTGGGTAGGTAACTAACAACATTGATTTGTTATTTATTTGCTAGAGTTGTATTTTGTTATAATTATTTTTAGCTTTTTAGTTATAGGTGGAAGTCGGTTATATTTTTTTTTAAAATGTTTTAATTTCAACTTTTTAGTTTTTTTGAACTCAGGTAGTTTTCATTCTTTATTTTTTATTTTGTATATATAACCTTAATAGACAGGACCAGGTAACATGGAAAGCCTCAACATTACACAATGATATATTTTCATTTAAATTGACAGGTAAATGTTTACGAATAAAATGTACTAGTAAGCGTTGACTTAATAAGCCCAAAATATATTCATGCTTTATGGACCACACCATGTAACCTTTTTTCAACTTTTTTTGACAACTCTGTATAACTATATATAATTTCACTCCACCCTATGTACCAACCATCCTGTACATACGACTGCCCATGGACAAGCATAAATTTGTTAGCTGCCTTCTGTAAACTATAGGACGAAATAGAATCCATCCCATATATACGGAGTCAAATCCGTCCTATATATCAGCCATAGTATATAACTCCTTGTGGTCTAGCCCATAAATTATTTCATTTTTCACATTTTATGTTATCGCCCTGTGTAACATTAATTCCTCTCCACACTTTATGCGACTTCTTATTTGCTATAAAATAAATAATTTTTTAATCACAATGTATAAATATAATTTAACTTCAGCAAATATTTTAACCATCCTGTATATGATTTGTTTACGTCCATATCATATAACAGTTATAACTTTAATTTTACATTTTTTCCACCATTTTTATACCATCAATCGTCCACTTCACCCTATATGCCATACATCCTGTATATACAGCTAAACGGCCTAACTTATATTTCAATAATCATATAAATGCAACTCCTTCTGTCTGACTTGACATATGTTGTCACTGAATTTTCTATTAGGCCGGGAGAATGTGGCAACCAAAAGCACCGTCTTCGCAAAATGGAAAAATTTTCATTTAAATAGGTATTTGCCGGGTATACAAACAAAACGAACTTGGTACTCATTGATTTAAGGAGTCTAAAAGACTATGCTTTACTACCTATATGCTTGTCATGTACATAGAAAATTTTCAAATTCGCAATTAAAACTTCCACTGCCTAAAATTCCCGCACTATTACGTTGGAATTAAAATATTTATGAGGAAATGTCCGTTATGTCATTCCGATGAAATTTTTGATAAGAATTTTGGAATTTTCGGAGATTTTCTGCAAAACTGCAAGTTACACGTCTCAGAAAAGTATATGAGATCACCTAGGGATCTTCCTTAATAGATTAAACGTTAGAAAACTATACACATCCATAAGTAGTTTTTGAAAAATGGACCAATATGTTAGGGATATTGGTCGATTTCCATGCACGCATGTGTTCATTCACAAATTCCTTCAGTTTACCAATAGAACTCTTTTCCCAAATTTGAAGTTTCACCAATCCGGATATATACTCTATTAAACAAGACCATATTCATTCAAAACGGTGCACCACAAGAGAAGAAATCAGGTAACATACATACAAAAAAAATACGCGACGAATTGATAACCTCCTCCTTTTTGGAAGTCGGTTAAAAATAATGTTTAATTATGAACAATTTATATTACAGCAGTAGAAAGTGGCACGAACAATCGTGATTAATTACCTCAGAATTAAAAAATAATAAAATTTAAGTTATTAACAAAATAATTCGATTCAGAGTAAAAAGCTTGGGGTGCTCGATATATTAAATTTTAGAATTATTCTATTGGCAACTATTTGTGAGAGGAGAGTTATGAAAATATAGTGAAATGCAAACCCACGTTTTTTACTCTGAATTGAATTATTGTGTTAATAACTAAAATTTTATTATATATTTATTTTGGGGTAATTAATCATGATTTATTGTTCGACTTTCTACTGCTGTAATATAAACTGTTCATAATTAAACATTATTTTCTACTTGTTAGTTCGGTTTGCTATTAAAGCGTGTAGTTTTTTTTTAACTATAATTATTTTTTGCGTTTTTAGTCTCATAACGATGTTTATAATTTAAACCTTTGATTTTTGAATATTTTTCGTTTGTCACTAAATTCCAGTTTACTTCATTCATGTTTGCTTAACACTTCCATTTCATTATCGCAAGTTCTACTACTGCTAACTAGATGGCAAACGTAGCGTTAATAGACGAATTTGGCATTTAGGCAAGACAAAAAGACAACAAACGGGAAAATTCAACTTAATGATATGTATTGTCATCGGCCCTTGATACGTATGCAAATTTTCAAGTTAATCAGACTTCTTTGAGTTGGTGAAAATTACGTTGAAAGTTTCCGTTACATAGATACATACATACAGGCTAACCTAATAAAAGCATGTTAAAAAAGGAGGATCCTGCGCAAGGGAAATTTCGATAAGACTCGGCAAAACGTTACGCGAACTTCGAGGTGACCTTCGAGGAATGCTAGAGTTTCATTTTAATTACAAAAGGAAATTGTACATTGTGGATAGTAGTTTTAGTTTATTTGAACCCATGAAATTTATTGCAATATGGTCAAATTATTCTGTTATTCATTATTCCAGCTCAATCGTTCACTTTAATAGGATAGTGAGTGTAACCTTTCCTCATCTTGTGAACATTTTGTGTACTCCAATACCCACAATTTTGCTTGTTGACCTTTCAATGTAAGGTAAACTTTGCTTCATTGGAGAAAAAAATATTATTGATAAACAACGAGCTCTCTTGGGACCTATTCGTAACCATTTTACAAAATTCTAATCTAGGATCAAAATCATTGTCATTGAGTTCCTAAATCAGTTTAATTTAATACGGATGATATTTTTATTTTTTGCTTACATCATTATCGCGAGTTATTTCTCCTGTAGTATGTTGTGGGGTTTCCGAATCATTTAACAACATATCTAATTTCTTTTCGTCATTCAGTTTTGATCTCCCAGGTTTGGGAACATCTTTGTCAGTTCCAAATTGACGGAATTTATGTTCTATTCTATACTCACCGTATACTGAAAACTGTGACAGTCAGGATACTTTTCAATGTACCTCAGAATGAGTTCTTATTTTATCACCCACTCCAATTTATATTAATATCTAAATTCTTTGGGTTTTAGAAAGTCTATACGGTGTGTGCTTAGAAAAATGACTGCAGTCAGATATTTTAATATAAAACATGTGTGTGGTTTATGTGTTACATCACACATATTATCACTGATCTAAAAAACTATAAATCATCTGGCTTTTATTGAATACATTATATAATTAAAGCATCATAAACAATTTTTAGTTTTAGGAAATGTGATAAATTGTATTACATAAATAACGCTTTTTATAGCTTTTAACAAATGACGTTGTCATTAATGAATTATATCTAAGTCAAATATTTGGGTTATTTTAACGCATTTATCTGTTCCAATATTGATGTTATCTTCTATTGCAAATATCAATTAATTTACCATACGTTTTAATTACAGGCTTTACTAAATATTACAAATACTGACTCACTCTTTCCACATTTTATTTATGAACTGGGCTAGGTTCCTGTATCAAGAGACAAAATGAAAGAAAAAATGATAAATCAGTAACAGGCTATTTCACTTGGTGGGTGGGAACAGCCAGCGAACTACATGCTGGATGTATTTCATTGGAAGGAGCTTCCAATGGAATGAAATAACCTCTTGCTCTTTCGACTAACCTATCTTTTTAGTATTGGTATGATATTCGTGCATTGCAGGCTAACTCCAGAAGAATAAACTCCAAGAGATTTGACTTAAAAATGACATATAGTTTACATATCGAAAAAATTGTTAATCACTGTAATCGGCTAGTGTGGTCTTTATTAGGAAAGTTTTCTAATACTGTACAATGCATTTATACATAGCCACTTCTGTGGTTTGTAATCGGCAATATGTCACTTATGAAACTAGACTTGAAAGTATAGAAAATAAATTTTGCAGATGTTTGTTATTTAGGGCAAATGCGAGTATTATGAACAGAAATTATTCTCCTAGCTTTGCAGGATTTTCAATTATCATTCTAACAAAATGCAGAAAACTTGCTGATTTATTATTCTTTTACAAAGTATTGACTAAACACTAGATTGTACCGATATTATACTAAAGATAAATTTACATTTACAATTAAGAAACCTAGTAACTACGGATACTTATCTTCACCTTCTCACAATATTAATTATTGTATGAATGCCTCTGTTTGTAGGATGTTACAATAGGCAATACATATTGTGGCGATTTTAACAACTTTGAGATATTACTGCCTAGAGTTAATAGTAATTTTATGAGTTTACTTATGTGTATAAATTAATAATTGCTGATTAATATTTAATAATTACTGTCTTTTGTAAATAAATAAATTAGAAAATTTCGGAATTTACCGTGGAACAACATTTTTAAGAATCTCATGTTCATCGACCAGGTAAATTTTTCCAATTGTTATTTAAATAATAATTAAATACGTTACCTATTTGCTTGTATTTTATCTTTTGTCAACTTATAGATCTTCCTCTGATAATGGCTGAATTTGTATGGAAACTATAATCACGTTTATAGCTATAAGTTTGAGATAGAAAATAATTTGGTCAAGTGCGAGTTGAACTCGCATACTAAGGGTTCGTTCCACCTTCAAGATTCTAATACTCCAGTTGCAGACAAGCAGGGAATGAGTGCACTTTCTTATATTTACCCTAATATATTTTAAAGGAATTGTTTTAAATTTATAAAAAATATACACTTTCATTTTCCACACATAGACTCCTTATTTTATCTGCTTTAGCATTCGCTTGATTTTTATAAGAATACATATGTATTTAATTTTTTAATCTGGCCCCCAAAAATTAATATTAGCGTTTTATTTTACTAATAAATTTTCAGGAATCCATTTACAATCTACTGTCTGAATTTTGAGGCTCTGTAGATTGGAAGATATAGGGCAAAATAGGTCAAGTTTTAAATTATAAATTATTAAATCTATTATACAAATTATTTAAAAATACAAATAAAATGTATATTTCAAAATTTAAATAGTGTAGTTTCTAAAGTGGGAATTAAGTCGATGTTTAATATTTGTTAATATATTTTAAACAGATGATTTAAAAATATGATATATTTCTAATTCACATAATGAGCCTTTTTTTCTGATCTGATGCCTTTGAAAATTAAAATTTTATCTTCCACTTAATTGTATAATTTGTCACTAAAATTACAATGGGGGTTTTCTAATAATTTTTCTTATGAATTTCAAGTGAGCACCAGTACCCCTAATTATTTTCAAAATTTTAGGTAGTATGGTTTCGGAAATAGAGCGAGAAATGAGAATATTTTATATCTTTATGTTATTTTCTTGTAAACAATTAATTTTGAAAATATGAAAAATATATATTTGTATTCCTCATAATGACCAATTTCATTTGATGTATTGCATGCTGCGTTAAAAAATATTTTTTCATTTTATGTTTAATTCTATAATTTGGCCCCCAATATTAATATTAGGGATTTCTTCGTAAGTTTCCTGTAAACAAAAGAATTTAAGTCTTATATTTTTGGGAATAAAAGGGGGATTGAGTAATTGTTTAAGTATTTTTTTAATATATTTTAAAATATTTATTTAAAAACAATAATAAAATATATTAGTATTCGTCATTACTTGACCCGTTAGAAACAATTATAATTTTTTATTTTCCATTTAATTCTATAATTTGACCCCCAAACTGAATATTAGGGGTTTCTCCTTATTTTTCCAGTAAAGTTCAGGTGAGGCGCTATATCTTTTTTTAAATTTTACTGCTTATGGTTTCTGTGATAAGGGACTGGTGGGGAATAGGTATTTTTTTTATTTTTGTTAACATCTTTTAATTAATTAATTTTAAAAATATGGAAAAAATATATTTGTTTTCGTCATAATTAGCCCTTTCATTTGATATGCGTTAGAAACAATTTTAATTTTATATTTTCCATTTAATTCTGTAATTTGACCCCCAAAATTAAAAGTAGACGTTTTTCCTTATCTTTAGAGTAAACTTCAAGTCAGACCCTATACCTTTATTTTTTTTCAAAACTCTACGTTTTATACTTTCGGTGATAAGGGGGGGGGGAATGGGTAAATGTTGGTATATTTTCGTTAATATTTTTTTAATTAATTTTTTTTTAATATGAAAAAATATATTTGTGTTCCTCAGAATAGGACCTTTCATTTGACATATTACATGATTTCAATTTGTTTTTGAATTTTCATATAATTCTATAATTTGCCCGTTAATATTAATGATTTCTCCTTATTTTTCCTGTAAAGTTCGGGCAACGATCTATATTTCCTATTTTAATCAAAATTTTAGGCTCAGTAGTTTCGGAGATCAGGTGGGGAACGGTCGATTCTTTTAGTTTTTGCCCCAGAAGTACCCCCAAAATTAAAATTTCTTCATTTACGATACGCACTCCTTATCGGGTCACCAAACTATACATTGATACCAAATTTCAACCTCTTCGGTCCACTAGTTTAGGAGAAAATTGCTGTGATGTGACAGGGGCAGAAATCCGGAGTGATATTATAAGGGTATCCGTATATTGCATATACGGTACCCTAACAATGCAAGTCATTTTAAATATGATGATTAATAGCTTAAAATTAGCTACAAGAAAGGTAGACGGTTATATAAATAAAAAGTAATTGCCAAATTAAAATGAAACATTCACAGGAACAATCATAGGATTTTGGTTAACAACATAGATAGGGGCCGACATCCACGATTGACAACCACTTGCTTTAAGATGACCAAATCTCTAAACAAAAACGAACCCAATATTTTAATAACACAAAAGATAAAGAGGCCGCATGTAATCTACAATCTAAATAGAATAATTTATCTTTTAGATAACAGCTTTTAGACCTACGAACCTTTTTTGTCAAACAACAAAGAAACTGGCATGATCCTCATAAAGATAGATCTAAAATAGCAACAGATTTTGGTCTATAAATAAACGAAAGATTCAAAATTGTCAAACAATATTGAAAATTAAGCTTATCTGTTTTCCAGAAATAGTTGGAGAGGAAAGGAGAGAAGATCCCATAAATGAAGAATCAAAATATATCTTCACCTCTTCAATCTATTAGAAATTACTTATGTTACTTCTTCTTCTCTTATTTTGCCTTCTCAGTCCTATGGTCATATTCGCAGAAGCGAGGTCTTAAATTAGTTATGATGTACCAGACTTAGGAGTAACACGATAATTAACTGATTTTGTATGTGTCGCTGGCATAAAACCAATTCTACTTGTTAATTTTAACCAATATTATTCTCAGTTTAGTTTGAGTTTTCTCAATTGGAAAGCATCACGAAAAAGGAGAACTACCCATACATAAGACCAAATCTGTTTGATTCATTGACGCAAACACCAGGAACAATGTTATTATTCTCAATCTGTTATCTATTTTCAGCTTCGACGTCGTCGGGTGTATTAAAAAACAAAACTATAAAACTCTTCGTGGAGCATCGCATCGTTTCATCAACCGGCAACGGCGTACGAAGAAGAAGAAGAGTGGAGGAGAGCATAACTTATTTCCAGACATAATTAGTTGCGGCCCGTCGCTCGGCGTCACGCGGATCTTCCCCGCCTGCTGGATGCTGCTGTGACATCTTCATTGCAATCTAGCCAGCCAGCTACGAGTCTTTCATTAATCCGAGATGCGTCCGTCCGATCTTTGATGACTTTCGCCAGATGTTGCGCTCTCTGCCCGCTTTAGATCGCGATTAATATTTGTTGTTCGCGTTTACATTTTGCATTCTTGAAAGATTTCTTGTCTTGTTAATTTTAAAATACTGACTTATGATTAATGTGGTTATTTGCTCGTTACACAGATTTTCCCTTAATATTAAATATGGTGTTACTAGGAAGACTATTTGGAAGTGTCCTCACTGGCAACAGATTGAACATATTTGTTAACTGAATGAATGAAAGGTTTAGTATCCCAATATGGAACTCAATATTATTTCAGTGAATACACATAAAACATGTCTCTAATCTCACTATTTAAATATTCTGATTTTATTCGTAAAGTCTTCTAATAACAAATTCGTTTTAGCTGAAAGGAATAAAGAAAATGTGTTTCTTTCGTTTATATGTTTTTTTGTCTAGAAAGTACTCTAAATATTTATATCATTCTTAGGTCTCTATTATATTGTCAAATCTTTTATAAAATATCGTACCAAAGATATTTGATAATGTAATATGTATAATCTTTTATAAAACACTTCTTTGACATACATACATATATCGTTTATCAGATTTACACGGGTGGTCCCATCTTTTCTAAAAGATGTTTTATGTTAATTGTCAGGAAAAATGAAAAATTGTGGATGCTAAGTTTCTTATAGAATTATACATAAAAATTCTTAATTTTTAACTACGGAAAACGTTGACTTTATGTCTCCAAAATACAATCAAAAGGTGAATTGCCTAGAATTAAAAAATTATTAGTGTCATTGTATGTATATAAGAAGATGTCTGTATCAGTCGCAACTAAAACTTTCGGAAAAGTTCCAAGACCATGGCAAAATAGCCCCGAAAGCTGTAGTTAATCCAATAAAATATATTTGTTTAAATCTTTAATTTAAGTTTTGCATCCAAATTTTAATATATGCTATTATTAAAACAACGAACGCTTTTATTATACATAAAAACGAAAGACAAAATCGTACAAATAACATTTTGGTTAAGTTAAACTGTTAATAAGAAGTTTTGCCCATCAGGCCGACTACTGGTATACTATACCTTTCGACGCCCCTATTATTTATCCTTTTTTAGTAACAGAAACTCAATTCATTCAGACCAACGGTATAACTTCGAATCGAATGTATTCCAGAAGGTCTGTACGATGTTGGGAATCAGGAAAACGAGAACAACACCATTGCATCCACAGTCAGACGGAAAGATTCCACAGGACCTTGGAACAATACCTATCGAAGGTCGTCAGCAATAACCAGCGTGATTGGAATGAACCTATCCCCCTTTGCCTGTTGGCATATCCCTCTGCCGTACATAACAGTATGGGTCTGACTCCACCCACGGTCCGATTTTGTATTTTAAAATCGATTCCAGTCCCCAAAGTTTTGATATTATCTACTAAAGGGATAGTAAAAGTATTTATTGTGCTACATCGTCTAAATTTTTCGGAGAAACTAATACAGATGCGCTCATGTTTACATTATCTTATAAAATATTTGTGAATACTAACCATGCATATTTATTTAAGAAAACTTTATTTGCATGGGCTCAAAGGGCATATAAATATATAGCGTACAAGGCTCGTAAGTAACTGGAAGCTGTAGTTATATTATAGGACTCTATCCTTGTAGTACCCAAGTATGGACAACTACCATACTTGGGATATCTTTAAAAAAATTTTCTAAAAGTGTGATATTGTTACGAGCTACACTGGAATTACACTATAATATGTTCATTAGTCACAATAAAACTCAGCTTATAGATTCAAATAACAGTATGATCTTTAATGTCAAACGAAACTGATTGAACTGAACTCCACAAATAACTAATTTCAATTACCTCGGATGCACTACTTTATATATGTTTTATCCTTCTAGAGTGTTCAAATCAATTCTTGTATGTCTGGAGAGCAATCATGACTTTTACTAATGATACTGAAGGTGTGAAAGATTTACCTAGTTGTGACAGACATACAATGAACGATCACACCAAACTCAACGCTTTGTTAACGTGACGAGAAAACTCTCATACAACAATTGAAATTGCTCGACAATAAAATGTACATTATTAAATATTTAAGCAAAGTCACAGCTGACAAATATAATCGCTTGACATGTTTCAGCATTTTTCGAAAAAAAAAAAGAAAATTATGCTATTTATGAATTTTATGTATAACCATATCAAGACAAATATAATATACTAGCCGTTACCCGCGGTTTCACCCGCGTACGGAATGTTCAAGCCTTCGCAAAAGAAATAACTTATGAAATATATGGTAATCCTTTATAAAAAAAAAATTAAACTTGTTTGAACCACCCTACTTAATATAATATATTTCACCCAAACTGCAAGTACTTATGGGCCACCCTATATAACTATTTTATTTCACATTTTTTGAATCACCTTGAATAACTGTAACTCTGCTTCACCCTATATTGCAACCATCCTGTATATGATGCTGTTTTATAATTTTTTGAACACCTGACTATAACTTTTCTCTACCCTATATTTCAGCTATGCAACTACTTATGGTGTACCCTTTATAACAATTATTTCTGATATTTTTTAACCACTTTTTAAAGTAAAATTATTCTTTACTCTATATATTAATAAACCATTATATGAGCTTTTTCTAACATTGTGTTATGCACTCTAAAACTACGATCTTGCTTCTCCCCATATTTCAGATATTCCATTTAGTAGAATGCAACTGTTTATGGTCTACCCTATATATCTTTTTTTTTAAATTTTTTTATCCATCTTAATGGAAATATAAAAACACAGTTTTGCACCCTAACATCAAACTTTTATTTAAACCCTCACCCAAACTGCAACTGCCAATAACCACCCTATATAACAATTTTATTCAAAAAAAAATTTAACCGCTTTGTATAACTACCTCTACTTCCATCTACATTAAAACCATCCTCTATACACCGCTGCCAATTTGTCAAAAATTACAACTTATTTTTGAACCAACCTGTATTACCATAATTTTACTCTACAAAATATTTCAAGCACCCTGTATGTGCATCTGCTAAGGGGCAACCAAATATAAAATTTTTAAATACTTTTAATCACACTGTATGAACTATAATTTTACTTCGATCTATGTTTCAGATATTGCAGATATGCAACAGCTCATGTTCTATCCTAGAAAAAAAGTATCCAACCTGTTTGACTATAAATCTACTCCACCCGCTATTTCAATCACCTTGTATTTGCAACTTCTTATCGGCCACCCAGTATAACATTTTTTCTACCACCCTGTATAACTATAAATCCATCAGTGCCAAATATATTTCACCACAACCGCAACTGCTTATGGGGCACCGAAAATAACAATTTTGTTCAACATGTTTTTGAATCACCTTGTATGTATTACAACTACCCTGTATACGCTACTGCTTATTGGTCAACCAATATAAGATTTTTTAAATAGTTATCATAACACTTCCTCACCCTATGTTTCAACTTTCCTATCTTTGCAACTTATTATGAACTATGCTATTTCACATTTTTTCCTTATATTTTTTCAAGATATATTAAAGTATAATTTCTCTCCACACTTCATTTAAACTACCACTCATTTACAACTTTTTCTAAATTTGTTTGAATGACACTGTATAACTATAACTTTACTGCGCACTATTCTTCAGGTACCCTATATATGCAAGTGCTATATAACAAAATTTTTCTATCATTTGTTACCCACCCTGTATAATTCTTACTGTAAGCCACCCTATATTTCAACAACCTTTTATATGCAACTACTTATTTTCCACCAAATATAACATTTTTGTACGACCCTGAATCCTTAGAATCCTACCCGACCCTATACCATCCGGTAAATCGAACAGCTTGTAGATCGTACCATTACTTTAAAATATTTTTAAACCCACCTGTATAGCTGTAATTATACTCTGCTACATATTTCCACCATCCTATATATGTAAATACTTATGGATATAAAACAAGTTTTTATCCACAAAATAAACTATAATTCCACTCCATCTTATATTTCAAATACCCTGTATAAACAACTTCTTCTAACATTTCTTTAACCCATTTCATAACTATAGTATCTTATGTACATAATTCAAAGATCCTAACTGCTTACCTAAGACATTTTTTAAGTTTTTTTATTCACTGTATTAATATTCTACCCTTTTTCAACCATTTTGTATATGGAACTGTTTATGGCCCACTCAATTTAACTTTTTTGGACCACCTCGTATAACTACCACTCCCCCTTATTTCCACCACATCGTATATATCCAACTGCTTATAGGACACCAAATATAACTTTTTTTAGATTTTTTAAATCCATGTAATTCTTCTGCGCTCTAAGTTTCCTATATACAGAACACCCTGTAAAACTACGCTTGATATATGTTGATTTTTGTTAAATCGAAATATCTTACATTTGCACATTCCGAATTTTGAATAAAAGCTAAGCTGATGCCAGCATCTAATATTTTGTGCGTGAGGTGGAACCAAGAGATTAATTGAATTACCCAACATGGTAGAAGTTTTTTCGCTATATCTACCGTTTCTGTCAGTTTAGAGAGATAAAATGAATACCAGATTTTAAGTCAAACTATAGGCTTCAGATTCAGCAAAATCAGTTAAGTAGTTCTTACGTGATGCCCGAACAAACAAACAAACAAACAGACAAACTTACAATTTTATAATAGTATAGATATATTTATATAACAAAAGTAGAATAACAACGGGGTTTCTAGACCGGAAGTGGCTTAGGGCTTCGCATCTAGGTGTTTTGGGTGTGGTGTGCCCCCGTGGGGTTCCACTGGGGGCTCCGTTGGGGCCCCCGTGTTGTGTGTATGTCGGTGGAGGGCCCCCCCCCCCGTGTAACGTTATGTGGGTATAGGTTATGTGTGATTGGTGTGGGGGCCGAGGGGGCCCCCGTGTAAGGTTATGTGTTTATAGGTGTGCTTTTTTCCTCTGGGGGCTCCGCTGGGGGCCCCCGTGTTGTGTGTATGTCGGGGGCCCCCGTGTAACGTTATGTGAGTATAGGTTATGTGTCGTTGGTGTGGGGGCTGATGTATGGTGTAAGATGGAGGTTATGTGTTTATAGGTGTGCTTCCGTGGGGGGTGGTGGGGGGCTCCGCTGTGGTCCCTGTGTTGTGTGTATGTCGGTGAGGGTGGGAGGGGAGGGCCCCCGTGTAAGGTTATGTGAGTATAGTTTTGTTATGTGTCGTTGGTGTGGGGGCTGATGTATGGTGTCCTATGTGTTTATAGGGGTGTGCTTCCGTGGGGGTCTCCGCTGGGGCCCCGTGTAAGGTTTGTGTCATTGGTGTGGGGTATGGTGTAAGGTTATGTGTTTATAGGTTATGTTGTCTTTGGGTGTGTTTCCGTGGGGGCTGTGTGGCCCCCCGTGTGAGATGTCATTGGTGTGGAAGGGCTGATGTTTGGTGTCCTATGTGTGTATAAAAGGTTATGTGTTTACTTAGGTTATGGGTGTGTTCTTTCGCATGGGGGCCCCCCGGTGTGTGTTGGTGGTGTCTGGATGGTGTGTAATAGTGAGAGGTTATGTGTGTTGTCTTGCGGGTGTCGTTCTTCTTTAAGGGGGAGGGGGGGACCTGATGGCTGTTATCGGTTGGCTGGTGTGTTGATGAAAAGTGAGGTTATGTAAAGGGGGCTGAAATGATGAAAATGATATGGTTGACGTTGTATAATTTTGTGTGGTGACAGGTTGTAACGTCGTGTGTTTTCTGTGGTTCGTGTCCGTGTGAGACTGTGATAGGTGAAGGGTTAGTTAGTTAGTTTCTTGTTCCGTGGTTGACGTTGTGTTTTTGTGAGGGTCGATTTAAACTCTTGACCTCTAGCATTTTGCTCTAAACTTTTGTCCCCACTAGCCATACAGCATACAATGCATATTCCACATTCCATTAGCTATCATCATGATGCTACATTGCCAAGATAATCAATTCAATCGTGTGTTTTCCCTAGGTATAGGGATTTTTCTCATCGCTGTTTAAAGAAACAATAAGCACTAAGTTTGTTTTTCCGGGATCTAGGGAAATATGGAAATCTGACAATCATGGCCCCTCTTAGCGGGCCTCCCTCCACTTTTTCTGTGACGTCACATGATACATCCTTAGTCATCTTAAACAATCCCTCCACTTTCTGTCATATGTTAGGAAAAGGTATGGTTATATTTTATGATGAATAATGTTGAGGGAATAATGTATAAAGGAAAATGAAAAAACTATTAGTAAATACCTAATTTATTATAAATTTCATGTGAATAAAAGAAAAGTGTGGTGACAGTTGTCAACGTCGTGTGTTCTGTAGGGTTCGCGTGTCGTGTGAGGACTGGATAGGTGAAGGGTTAGGTTAGTTTCTTGTTCCTGTGGTGGACGTTGTGTTTTGTGAGGGGTAATGTATAAAGGAAAATAAAATTTTTAAATACAGAAAAGTGTTGTTTTAACTTTCCTATGTAGAACGTGAATGGTTATAGGCGCAAACACATTTGTTATCTCTCTATGATCAACCAACTCATCGTGAGTGCTCTCCAATACGCACGTTTTTCTATAGTTGCAAATGGCCCTCATAAGCCATGCTCATAAACTACACCCTCATTGGTCCCCTCCCCCCCTGTATTATAACTTGAATAACTGGCATTTTGCTCTAAATGTGGTCCTAACACAGTATACAATGCATATTCCACATTCCATTAGCTATCATCATGATGCGACATTGCCAAGATAATCAATTCAATCGTGTGTTTTCCCTAGGTATAGGGATTTTTCTCATCGCTGTTTAAAGAAACAATTACGCACTAAGTTTGTTGTTCCGGGTCTAGGACAATATGGAAATCTGGCAATCATGGGCCCCTCTTAGCGGGCCTCCCACTACTTTACCATGACGTCATAAACTACACCCTCATGGTTGGTTGAGCCATACCTCCATCCACTTTCTGTCATATGTTAGAACAAGGTATGGTTATATTGTATGATTGAATAATGTTGAGGGATATAATGTATAAAGGAAAATGAAAAAACTATTAGTAAATACCTAATTTATTATAAATTTCATGTGAATAAAAAGTGTGGTGACAGGTTGTAACGTCGTGTGTTCTGTGGTTCGTGTCCGTTGAGACTGTGATAGGGAAGGGTTAGGTTAGTTCCAATGCATATTCCACATTCCATTAGCTATCATCATGATGCGACATTGCCAAGATAATCAATTCAATCGTGTGTTTTCCCTAGGTATAGGGATTTTTCTCATCGCTGTTTAAAGAAACAATACGCACTAAGTTTGTTTTTCCGGGATCTAGGGAAATATGGAAATCTGGCAATCATGGCCCCTCTTAGCGGGCTCCCACTACTTTACCATGACGTCATAAACTACACCCTCATTGTTTGTTGAGCCATACCTCCCTCCACTTTCTGTCATATGTTAGGAAAAGGTATGGTTATATTGTATGATGAATAATGTTGAGGGATATAATGTATAAAGGAAAATGAAAAAACTATTAGTAAATACCTAATTTATTATAAATTTCATGTGAATAAAAAAGTGTGGTGACAGGTTGTAACGTCGTGTGTTCTGTGGTTCGTGTCCGTGTGAGACTGTGATAGGTGAAGGGTTAGGTTAGTTTCCAATGCATATTCCACATTCCATTAGCTATCATCATGATGCGACATTGCCAAGATAATCAATTCAATCGTGTGTTTTCCCTAGGTATAGGGATTTTTCTCATCGCTGTTTAAAGAACAATACGCACTAAGTTTGTTTTTCCGGTCTAGGGAAATATGGAAATCTGGCAATCATGGCCCCTCTTAGCGGGCCTCCCACTACTTTACCATGACGTCATAAACTACACCCTCATTGGTTGGTTGAGCCATACCTCCCTCCACTTTCTGTCATATGTTAGGAAAAGGTATGGTTATATTGTATGATGAATAATGTTGAGGGATATAATGTATAAAGGAAAATGAAAAAACTATTAGTAAATACCTAATTTATTATAAATTTCATGTGAATAAAAAAGTGTGGTGACAGGTTGTAACGTCGTGTGTTCTGTGGTTCGTGTCCGTGTGAGACTGTGATAGGTGAAGGGTTAGGTTAGTTTCCAATGCATATTCCACATTCCATTAGCTGTCATCATGATGCGACATTGCCAAGATAATCAATTCAATCGTGTGTTTTCCCTAGGTATAGGGATTTTTCTCATCGCTGTTTAAAAGAAAATACGCACTAAGTTTGTTTTCCGGGATCTAGGGAAATATCAAATCTGGCAATCATGGCCCCTCTTAGCGGGCCTCCCACTACTTTACCATGACGTCATAAACTACACCCTCATTGGTTGGTTGAGCCATACCTCCCTCCACTTTCTGTCATATGTTAGGAAAAGGTATGGTTATATTGTATGATGAATAATGTTGAGGGATATAATGTATAAAGGAAAATGAAAAAACTATTAGTAAATACCTAATTTATTATAAATTTCATGTGAATAAAAAATTGTGGTGACAGGTTGTAACGTCGTGTGTTCTGTGGTTCGTGTCCGTGTGAGACTGTGATAGGTGAAGGGTTAGGTTAGTTTCCATGCATATTCCACATTCCATTAGCTATCATCATGATGCGACATTGCTAAGATAATCAATTCAATCGTGTGTTTTCCCTAGGTATAGGGATTTTTCTCATCGCTGTTTAAAGAAACAATACGCACTAAGTTTGTTTTTCCGGATCTAGGGAAATATGGAAATCTGGCAATCATGGCCCCTCTTAGCGGGCCTCCCACTACTTTACCATGACGTCATAAACTACACCCTCATTGGTTGGTTGAGCCATACCTCCCTCCACTTTCTGTCATATGTTAGGAAAAGGTATGGTTATATTGTATGATGAATAATGTTGAGGGATATAATGTATAAGGAAAATGAAAAACTATTAGTAAATACCTAATTTATTATAAATTTCATGTGAATAAAAAAGTGTGGTGACAGGTTGTAACGTCGTGGTTTCTGTGGTTCGTGTCCGTGTGAGACTGTGATGGTGAAGGGTTAGTTTAGTTTCCAATGCATATTCCACATTCCATTAGCTATCATCATGATGCGACATTGCTAAGATAATCAATTCAATCGTGTGTTTTCCCTAGTATAGGGATTTTTCTCATCGCTGTTTAAAGAAACAATACGCACTAAGTTTGTTTTTCCGGGATCTAGGGAAATATGGAAATCTGGCAATCATGGCCCCTCTTAGCGGCCTCCCTCCCTTTTTCTGTGACGTCACATGATACATCCTTTAGTCATCTTAACAAAGAAGAAAAAATTTCAGTTCGTTTGCAACAATTGATTAACATAGTACAATTCCAAGATGGCATCTATTCAACCTAAACACAATAAAGTTGAAAGTGATCAAGATGTTAGACTGTGGGTTACGCCGATGGGTAAATTAACCTATACGGAAGTATGTCTCAAATTTGGTCTCGACATTGAAAATGATAGATGTAACGCTTTCTTCTGGAAGCTGACGTGGACAGACAAAGTGCTCATCGATGATAATGTCCTGGAGTGGTGTGGTTACATTGGTGAGTACAGAAAAAAAAAATATCATTTTATGGATTTGCTCAAGACGCAGCAGCCAACAATGGAATACGAAGAAATTCAAGATGCAAACATAACTCAAAAGAAATACATTTGCATGAGCGCCATCGACTTTGAAATGCTGCTTATGCAGATGCGGAGCAACGAAATACAGAATTCGCATCTTCTACACTTTAATTAAACGCATCTCAATGAAATATATCACTTACGAGAAACATCACGAGGAAATGCGTCTCAAACAATTTCTGCACACAACGACCTAATTTCTGCACAAAACCAGCATTTGATGACTGAGTTGGATGAACTTAAGCAAATTATGATACAAGTAAAGAATACCGCTGAGGCTGAGATGATTCAAATGCAAAAAGAACGATTACAAGCGGAAGAAGAGAGAAACAAAGCAGATCGAGATCGTATGCGAGCTGAAGAGGAACGAGTTAAGGCTGAAAAAGAACGTATTCAAGCTGAGGAAGCTAGGGCCAAAGCCGAACTGCATCGAGTTAGACTAGAAGAGGAATCTGTCAAAGCATCGGAACGTCATCGTGAGATTCTGAACGTGGTCTCTAACAAAATACAGCATCAGGTAGTAAAACGCTTGAGGAAAGACGTAGTCCATCGAGTAGCTCCAAAGTCCATCAACCACAAAAAACAGAGATGCATGGCTCTGTTGGCTCTTAGTAAGAGCGAATGGTACCTCATACGCAGGCAGCGAGTGTCTTTCCATGCAACTATAAACAAAGTGCTGAAGAAAAATACTAATGCTCAACTAGTTAAAGAGTGGTACAATGTCTCCCATCCTGTAGATATAGGTAATGCTCTCAAGTTCCGACTTGAGAACTTAAAGTGGTTCGCTAGAGGCAACACACTGCGAAATCAGCATCATTCTCTTGAGCCATTGTATGATTCTGACCTGGTTAAAAGTATAGAATCCATCATGAATGAAAACGTTGCCACGGAGATTTCCAACGAAGCCCAACAAATTACCAAATTAGAATAAATCAATTTATGTATTTGTATTATAGGCACATTAGTATATGTGTTATTTGTTTCCCAATTATATTGTACATATCTAGTATTATATGTTTAAATAAAACAAAATATGATCAAATTAGCATTTTTATTGTTTAGCATACATCATAAATTTGTGGTTGATCTTGGAATTATAGTCTGTTTTCACCGTCAATCCAACTGTCGTGGCTCGAATCAAACCCAAGCCACCGAACTTTAACCTGTTTTCCTTTTCGTTGCAAAATTTTCTCGACGAGATACACATCGGGATAGGCTGCCTTTTGCAATTCTTCTTCGTAAAAGCTCCCTTGAATCGGTGTTCCGTTCATATCTTCCAAAATATACGTAACCGGATTAGTTATTTTAACCTGTGTAATTTTAAATAATTCCGTACTCCAGCTAGGAAGGAAACCTTTATCAAAAACGTGTTTGGTTTTACTTATTCGCACAACATCTCCGACTTTAAATTTTCTTGGTCCAAAAATTTTCAAGTTATTGTAAACTTTAATATCTCGAGCGTTTTTCCTATTAATGTCCACAGGTCTCATCTTCGTCTTGGAATGTTTTTGATGGTTATAGTCCTTGACAATTTCCGGTAGAATATCCACCCATTTATAGGTGCCATTCAAACTAAAGTACTTGTAGAGCCGATCTTTCAACGTTCTAATTACTCGTTCAGCTATTACAGCTTTCATTCCGCTAAATGTACTATAATGGTTGATTCCGTATGACTTCATTAGTTTCTGAAAGCAACTATTGTAGTATTCCTTACCCTGATCGGTTTGGAGATTTTTCGGGTGCCGTCCTTCCTTGAGAATACTCTCAAAGGCACGAGTTACCTCTTCACCGGATTTCGTTTTCAGCGGTCTCGTCCACACGTACTTTGAAAAGCAATCAATCACCACGAGGAAGAACTTGAAATTACGATTGGATTTTGCATAGAGATCCATTTGTGCGAGGTCAGACTGCCAGGAGTCATCGAAACCTTTGATTATTACACGTCGGCGAGGAAAGTTTCGTCTCACAGGTCTATGCAGTTCCTTAACGACTTGAACTTTTTCTTTGGAATGTTTCGCTATAGGAGCCATCTTGTATACTGCTTAAAAATAGACAAAGGCATGTTTTTATTGACCCTAATGATGCTTTTTAATTGCAGCAATACTGTCTGCGATTGCTTCAAGTTTTTGATTTTGGTCCAACATTTGATTTGCAATATCATCATGTAGTTTTTGCATGTCTCGGTATAGGTCAGGCACTACTTTTGTCATCTTGTCTCTAAGTTCAGTTAGATCAGAAAGATCTTTAGCCTTATCCTTTCGAACAATATTTAATACTTCTGCTGCATCAACACCTTTAGGAGCTTGTTTCAGAGAAAGTTCCAGATCATTTATACGTTTTTCCTGTAATATACGGTTGTCATTAAACGAGGCTTCAAATTTTGTGATGGTTTTCTTATATTCTTTCCGGACATATTCCAACTGAGCTTCTAATATATTGAATTTTGAAATGAGAAGCGATATATTTTGTACTTGGGTTTCCATAGCTTGTTCGGTTTTCACCATGCGAGTATTCATTGCAGCAAAGTTTTGAGCTCCACGTTCCTCGCTAACCTTTTCGTTTGCTTAAACATAGATAAGGTTTGCTGAACTTCACCAGTGTAGTTGCTGAAAGCTATTTGAAAATCACTATGTAGTTGCTGAAGTCCGTTTGCTATTTTCTTATCAACGTACTGCTTGTTGGCGGCATCCATGGCCTTCGTCGGTACTTCGACATTGGTAATTTTCAGCTTCTCAGCATCGATATTTCCCTCCGCGGTAAAGGAAAATGGCACTTTCATAAAAGCTAGGTTATGTGATGTTGATGACATTAGTTGCTGATGGGCACTACGCCCAACTTGTTTAAAGTCATCATGAAACTGATATGTTTGCCATAGGATAAGGAATAATATACACTTTCAATTTCGAAATTTATTTATCTCGTATAATATTAGCTTCCTTAAGTTCATTTAAAATGGCAATTATTTCGTTGTCGTGAGAGGTGTTGCCTGCTTCCTTGGATGCAATCAGTAGTTTCAACCGTTCAACCAATTCGTTGGGATCATCCCAGTAGACGTATTCCATTGGCTTGTTATTGTAAGTTAACTTCATACCAGTTCCAGCAAAACGTTGCTTCTTTGTCAAAGGAGGAAACATTGGCTTTATAATTTCAGTATATTTATATAGACTTGAAGCTTTCAAACGACCTGCTGCATTCTTGTGTGCTGATGTCATTACCAACACTTTTCTGTATGCTTCTAAATCATCGGGAGCGTAATCAGGGGACTTGTAAATATTAGTTGATATAACCCTGGAGTACCTCGAAACTGTAACCCATCAACGATAATGTGACCTGTACTACGACTGAAATTGATTTCCTTTTGCCCAAGAAACCATTTGGAACTTGCAGCGTCATATATAGGTCCATATATGTTGTCAATATCATCGCTTTTAGTGATATAGTCTTCAAGATATTTGTGTGCAACTGGAGGATACTGATCCATGTAGTCCTCTATTGCTTCTTTAGAGAGATTACCGGGATCCTCGTAAAAGGTTTCGTTCTCCACCTCATCATCATCATCATTGGTATGTATACTAGTTTCAGCGATTGGTTCTTCATCGAGGTATTGTGTCTCTTCCAACTCATGTTTTTTGACTGGTGGCAGCTGCTGCACTTCTTGTTTAATTACTTCACGTTTAATGGTCTGTATTGGCATCTTAGTGAGAACTTTTGCCGTAGTTGAGGCAATATCTTGTAGCGGTGTCATTACCGGTCTAAAAAGTTTATTCAATGTTTCATCATGTTCCGACTTTCCCAGCTTCAGACTAAGATATTTCTTGCGAATAGAACGTGCCAATTGCTTGATCTTTTTCTTTCGAGCAGTGGCAGCAATGTTGCTACTCAATGAAGACATTTTTATCAACTAACACCAATCATCTTTATTGAACCTTTATATATTTATCGAATCCTTTACGGTAGCGGCCATCATTCAAGTTGAAGTCCTTAGCTATTGTAATAAAGCCAAAACGATTTTGCCAGCATTCCGAACACATTGTCTTAAATTTATCATAGTCCATGTCGGGAGACACGTGCTCATCAAAGACGTGCTTCAAATTTACCTCATCTTGTCTGAATATGACAATTACGTTGCAATTGTCTCGAATCAGTTGCTTAGGTATTTTGCTATACGTTTGGCATAAATATATTGAATCGATATTCCTGTGCCTTCCCATCGAAAAAAAATTTGAATCTTGTTTTGTTTATCACCATTCACATCATCGAAAATGAATACTGAACATTCGCGTGCCTCACTCGGATCAATTACTTCTTCGTTGTCTTTAAAGGGAAAATACGATACACCTTTAACCAGCTTGAGAACGTCTTGTAAGAGCTGGTACTTTGGTTGGTAGAGTGACTTGGAATAGATGTAGACGTTCTCGAATCGTAGACCGTTTTCATTGAATAGCAGTGATAACGATGCGTTGGTCTTTCCGCAACCACTAGGTCCGCAGAATGCTGCTCGTAGGGAATTTGGTAACAATTGTCCGTGTCGACTTGCTGATGATGATGATTCTTCGACAAAGTCCAAATTTTCGATAGGCAGTTGGACATCTTGTTGCTTCATATACATCTTATGATATACTGACATCATCCTTATTGCGTATACTAATTAAATACACCAGTTTATCTCAGTTTCAATCAGTATCATGCTAACTCCCAAAGGAGGTAGTCTACTGAATAGTGCAATCAATAAATTACCATTTGAACTACATCTACCTGGTTATCAGTTTTGTGGGCCCGGTACAAAACTTCTAGACCGTCTCTCCAAAGGTCAGCAGGGAATCAATAAGACAGACGCTGCTTGTCGAGCGCACGATATCGCCTACAGTAAATACAAGTCTTTGGCGGATCGTCATAAGGCTGATTACGAGTTGGAAATCGAGCCTGGGAGAGATTCAAGTCAAAGGACGCTTCACTTGGTGAAAAAGCAGCTTCTTGGCTTATAACTACAGGCATGAAGGCTAAACGCAAGATGGGGCTTGGAATCAAAAAACGATGTGGAAAAAAATCTTTTCGACAGAATGTGGTTCTACCAATCAAGAGAGCTATTGTCGGATCTGGAAGTGATGTCCGTAAGACATCGTTATTGGCGTTGAGAGCAGCCCGAGCAGTCATTAAGAAGGCAGGTGGTCGCAAGAAAATCCGTGTACCTCGAGTCATTCCTTTTGAGTCGAAAATTGGTGGTTTTCTCCCACTAATACCCCTATTTGCGGGGTTGTCAGCACTTGGAGCTCTTGCCGGGGAGCCAGTGGAGTAGCCAAAGCCGTGATAGATGCAAAGAACGCCCGCTAGAAGTTGGAGGAGGACCAGCGCCATAATCAAGCCATGGAAGAGCTTGCGAAGAAAGGAAGCGGTATTTTTCTTAAAAAGTCCCGCAACGGCTTCGGGCTTTACTTAAAGAAGCAAAAAAATAAAGCTACCCAATCGAGCACTTTACAATCACGAGCTTGAGCAATATGCCAAACATTTGAAGATCCCCCACTTTAGGGGAGTATTTATGCGAGACGCCTTACCTAAACATTCACAAACAAAGGAGTCTGCCATCGTTAATTTGGATACCAGCAGTCATCACGGTACACATTGGGTAGCTTATGTGCGAAATGGAAACACCGTTCAGTACTTTGATAGCTTTGGATGTTTGAAACCACCTCGAGAATTAGCCGACTACTTTGGCAATGGAGTGAAAATCCTCTACAACAATGACTCTTATCAGACATACAATCAATCAAATTGTGGTCATTTATGCTTGAAATTTCTCTATAATAAAAAATAAATATTTTGCATTATTGTTTTTTATATACCTATATAGCAGCTAACAAGCAGCCAATTTTCAGTCATGTCTGTGATCATCACATTGAAAGGTCGCAGCCCAATACTGTCGATTGATTTTCAACCACCTATTCAGTTGGACCCCAACTATAACTACGGACTAGCTTTATTGAGTTTTCACTCTTACAACAGCATCCCAAACATTGAGAAAGGTGACAAGATCTACCTGTTTGACGATCAAAACACGCAAACATTCATAGACTTGCCTGAAGGTTCATACGAAATTGGTGACATCGAAGCTTATATTAGAAAGGCACTTGGCATTCATTTGGCAAAGGACGTTGAGAATATTTTCTCATTGAAACCCAACAACAATACTCTCAAGTGTGAGCTTTTCAGCAGCAAGTACGCTGTGGACTTTCAACCGCAAGACAGCATCGGTGATATTCTGGGCTTCTCTAAACAGCTGCTACCACGCAATCAAGTTCACAGTTCCGATTTACCAGTGAACATTATCAAAGTGCGTACCATCCACATTGATAGCAACATCACATCAGGAGCCTTCTACAACAACACTCCTTCACACACCATTTACGAGTTTGCCGTTGCAGTTGATCCTGGTTTTGCCATCGACGAAACACCTCAGCATTTAATCTATTTGCCGATTAACAGAAGCGAAATACATAACCTCACATTGCAAATTTGAATCAAGACTCTGAACTTGTGAATTTTCGTGGTGAAGAAATCATCATTCGACTTGAGCTGAAACAACTACAATAATAATAATGGGTCGACTTGTATTTGATGAAGAACCATATAAGAAGTCAACCGCTCCTCGACCACCATCAGTTTCTATGAAACATCTCAAGAGATCACTCACGCTCTCAAACAGATTGTTTCTACAAACGCTCGGCTACCATGTCAACTCATCAAATGTTCGATATTTTCCGCAAGCCAAATTTTGATGATAGTGTAAGACGCGAGGAGTTGCGAACCTACTATCCATACGTCAAGTCATTCGGCAACAATGATATCGTTGAAATCACCATCAATCAAACAGATTGTTGGTTTTCCATGGCTGATTCCTGCATCTCAATCCAGGGTCAAGTGGTGAAGACAGCAGGCAATGGAGATGTTTCTCTATCACCAAATGCTGGAGCTTTCTTCTTCGACAGCGTTACGTACGAGTTGTGCGGCAAGGAAATTGAAACCGTGAGAGACCCTGGTCGCGTGAGTACAATTCGTGGATACTTGTGCTACGACCCCAACAGTTCAAAGGACCTATTCATAGCCGGGTGGAATTTTCCACATAAAGCGTATATGAATGCCGCCGATAAAACTTTTCACATGTACATTCCATTGGGACATTTGTTTTCCATCTTCAACGACTACAAGCAAGTGATGTGTGGTAAACAAACAATTCGTCTGGTGCGAAGCCGTAGCGATGATGATTGCCTTATAATCACGGATGCTGCAACCAAGGGCAAAGTGACAATAAACAACATCGATCTCAAAGTCCGTCACATTTTTCCAAACGATGACGTTAAATTGGATTTATTGCAAGCCGTCAAAGCGGATTCCGGTATAATTTTACCGTTTCGTAAACGGAGCTAAATGAGTTGCCTGCTCTCAAAACAGGTGCTACTCGTGAAATTTGGGCTGTGAAGACGTGTGCCGCACTGGAAAGCCCTCGTTACGTTATCTTAGCCTTCCAAACAGATCGCCACAGCAACATCAAAGAAGATCCCACGGAATTTGATAATATTCACATTTCCAATATTCGTCTAAATTTAAATAGCGAATTTTGGCCTATGGAGAGATTTGATTTAGATTTTTCAAAGAGTGAGTACGGTGAGGCGTACAAAAGGTATACGGACTTTTATCCCAGCTTTGGCGGCGGCAAACACCCTCTACTGGATTATATTGCATTCAAGACGCACACCCTATTCGTCATCGATTGCTCTCGACGTGAGGACACCATGAAATCCTCGACTGTAGATATTCGCTTGGATATTGAAAGCCAGACGGGATTTCCCGATAAGACCCGAGCCTTCTGCATTATTATCCACGATTGTCTAATGGAATTTCTCCCACTCAGCGAAATTGTTCGAAGCTTATATTAGATCACTCAGCTGTTTAGAAAATAAGTTTCAGTTCAGCTTTTCATCGGTTCACCATGGAAATTGCAATTGTCGACATTCAAGGTTTCGAAATCGAGGGAAAATTTGTTCCCAAGGAATTGGTTATCAAGACACGTAAACGCTCTGGTGTGTTTTTATTTAAACCACCCAACTGTTTAACTATCTATCAGCAGCAGACAAAAGGCAAGTACGATATTTGGAAGAACGGCTACATGGACTCCACTACTCTGGTGGCCACTACGATTTGAATACTATGAACGATATTTTGAGAATTTTCCTAACCAAATGCACGCACATATATGTACGAGGTCATCAGAAATATGACTTTTTATTTATCAAGTTATTTGAAGAGCTGAAAATTCACAATTTGAGAAACTGCTTAACGAAGATGGGGAATCACACTATCACCTAATCAATCTGGAAAATTACAAAGACACTGTTAACCTGAAACCTTCTCACTCTCCATGCATTTTTCACTGCCGCTGCAATGACCCAGTACGATGTGCAAAAGAAAATGTTGATGTAGTTTATTTTTGGCTTCTGAATAGTGTTTTACATAAATAAATAAAACATTGTATACAACTATGTGTTTTAATTATTTTAAGTAACAATATTGTAATTGTAGAGAGTGTTACACAAATAAGAATTAGCACTTTGTGAAGCTCCTCTTGTATGTTGGCATCACGTAGAGTCATTGAGCTGTTTGATAATAAAGTTTTATACGACATTTGTACACTGCATTTCCAGAAGGTACATGCTCTAAGACTATCACGCATGCTCACAACCACTCACAGCAAACCCTACAACACATATCACAGAACACAAAACTGAAAATCTAAACTTTTAGAACGTTCAACGCATGATACAACAAATATAAAGGTATGATACTAACCCATGTTAATATCGCGCATGACGTCACGTGGCGAGTACGTACAGCGATTGCCCATAAGAAATACATTGCAGTGGACATAATTTTATGTTTGAAATTGGTTATTGTTTGTCTGTAGTAGATTTCGGTAAATGTTTATAGTTTATTAAATAGTTAAAAGCAGTAAAAACCGTATTTACCGTATTTAAAACGCAGAACTACGGTTATATAATTATTTTGGTTGATATTTTGTATTGTCGATTGTGAGTATTATTAAAAAGGCACCTATTACACAGTCATTTTAAAGAAGTTATAAAATCAACCTCAAAAATGAGTTGTACATCGTGTAAACAAATTAAAGTGAAAACACACACATTTTTTCGTGGCAAGGATGTTATAAAACCATACGAAAAATGTGGAAAACTCAACAGCTTCAGCGATATATGTAGTACAACTATCAATAGCGAAAGTGTTATGCCCTCAAAATTCATTGAAAAGTTCTTTCTTTGCTGGAAATGAATAATAGAAGATAAAATGCCCATTATTTGTCAACTTAAGAAGAAATAGTAACACTTAAAAAGTAACTTTATGCAGCAGTAAAGATAGGTATAAAAAGGGCAATTGAAGACACTCAAGAAAAGAGATGTGTGTTGTGTGTGTGTGTGTGATATTAAAGATCTAAACATAAAGTATCCACTCTACTATAATTTGTTGATCTAAAGTTTTGATGTAGATTCCGAAGAAAGAATTCCATGAATTGAATAGATTTAGCGAGAATATACAGAATTTTGAAATTGATTCAAAAACTCATGAGCATGTTGAAAATAAATTATTTTCATTTCAACTGAAGATATTACAAATGCAGTGTTAACATCAAAAGGTATTCTAACAGCTGGAAATGTGGGTGTTTTGCAAGAGATTGCAGGAAGGAATTATCAGCATGTCGAAAATGTGTAGTAGATGTGACTGCCAATCAGTTGAACTGTATTGTGTAAATTGTAAATATGATTTACAAATGTGTTTTGTCACCTGCTTTGTAAACAGGAACAACTTCATTTTGTTAGAGTTTTGAACCAAACACTCACATTACTTCAACTATAAAATATCTTAATATTTAACAACCTTTAATGAATGTTATCAATACACCCACCCTATAAGTAAGGCTATAGATGTGCCAGTGTTGTTATTAACTTATTATTTGTTATAATTTTAATAATAAAAAATTCCTTTAGCTTTATTCAAGATATTTTTCAACATGAAACATTTTTAAGGGATACTTATATAACACCATTAGTCATCCAAGATGCTGAGTCTATTAATAATTTATTGTCAGTAATTAATCTATCAGTTGATAGATCAGCACAGGAGATTGTATTGTATTTATTCAAATTCATTTGACAATACAATTTTAAATTTTGTCATATGTAATTGTGTGTATATTTAAATGCATTAATGTTCAGTGTACACACATCTCTACATGTGCCTCTGCTTTCATTAGGGTTAGTAACTGCCTGGAACAGAAGTGCATAAAACCTCATATAGTTAAATTTTACCAATTATATGCCAGTACATTTTAATTGCATCATTTTGAATAGGTACATTTACTAGTTTAACTGGTACCACCTCACATAAACACAATAAGCGACTGAAATACAAAAAAGAACAGCATTTACAATACCTACAGAATATTTTAATAGACTGCCAAGTGAGCTGAAAGTTTGACAAGACTTTGTAAAAAATATATTAAGAAAAAAATGATTTGATTTATAAAAAACTTTATAATCACTTGAACATGTTTTCTTCAAAATTTGCTAAGTTTTACTCTACCAGTCACAGATACATAGTTAAATTAGACTATACCACTTGTTTAGTTATTTACTTAAGCTATCTTAAATAATTTATATAAGTATATATATATATATATATATATATATATATATATATATATATTGTTATTTTTGTAATATATTTATAATATTTAGAAAAGTTTAAGGTTTATTTTAAACCTGATATATAAAGAAATGTATAACTTCAATTTTTTTATTAACATTTATATTAAAATTTAAATTGTTACATAATAGTTCTTATTTCTAATAAATATAGCTTTAGTTTTATTTACATTTAGATGAACAGCATTATTGTTCAACTCTGATAAAGGTTATTAAGTTCCAAATTTATAGCAAATATTTTTACAAAGGAACTATTCCAGTTCTTTTTTATGTGTACCCAATCCCTGTTTAAATACTAGATATGCATTTTTTCCCTGAACTTGATCCATCACACCTTTGTAAGTTTCACAGTTTCAGTCACGGGCATCTATAGTACAGTATCCTTAAAATTTTAAATCATATTTACAATTTACACAACAGAGTTCAACTGATTGGCTGTCAGATCTCCTAGGTACACATTTTTGACATGTTGATAATTCCTTCCTGCAATCTCTTGCAAAAACACCCATATTTTCAGCTGTTAGAATACCTTTTGATGTTAACACTGCATTTGTAATAATCTCCAGTTGAAATGAATTAATTTATTTCAACATGCTCATAAGTTTTTGAATCCATTTCATTTATGACATTCACAAAATTCTGTTTATTCACACTCTAAATCTATTCAATTCATGGAATCCTTTCTTCGGAATGTACATAATAACTTTAGATCCACAAATTATAGTAGAGTTGATACTTTATGTTTAGATCTTTAATATCACACATACATACATCTCTTTTCTTGAGTGACTTCAATTGCCCTTTTTATACCTATCTTTACTGCTGCATAAAGTTACTTTTTTAAGTGTTACTATTTCTTCTTAAGTAGACAAATAATGGGCATTTTATCTTCTATTATTCATTCCCAGCCAAGAAAGAAGTTTTCAATGATTTTTGAGGATTAATCATGATACTGCGAGGGCATAACACTTCGACTATTGATAGTTGTATTACATATATCGCTGAAGCTGTTGAGTTTTCCACATTTTCGTATGGTTTTATAACATCCTTGCCACGAAAAAATTTGTGTGTTTTCACTTTAATTTGTTTACACGATGTACAACTCATTTTTGAGGTTAATTTTATAACTTCTTTAAAATGACTGTGTAATAGGTGTTTTTTCGGAATACTCACAATCGACAATACTAAATATCAACCAAATAATTATATATAAGTACCGTTCTGCGTTTTAAAAACGGTTTTTACTGCTTTTAACTATTTAATAAACTATAAACATTTACCGAAATCTACTACAGTCAAACAATAATCAATTTCAAACATAAAATTATGTCCACTGCAATGCATTTCTTATGGGCAATCGCTGTACGAACTCGCCACGTGACGTCATGCGCGAAATTAACATGGGTTAATATCATACCTTTATATTAATTATATCATGCGTTCAACGCCGTCAACGGTCCCACAAAACAATTAATCGATCATATTAATTGCTAATTTGATAGCCTGCTACCAACGAATATAGAACCTTATAAATAATAAATAAGTAAATAAAAGTCTATATTCGTTGCTGCTACACAACCAAAATTAAAAGAAATGGAAGAATATTTTCAAAATAAATTAGAAAGTGGAACATTGCCTGGAGCAAGACTTGTCCCTTTCACAGAGTATACCTGGCTAAATAATCTTTTTAAAATTGAGGTCAATAAACGATAGGAAGAAGATAGCCTACTACTGCAACAATTTTTAAAAGTGTTCCCATTGTTGTCAATCAAAGTTCTTAAAAATGTTCTTGAGTGTATGACATCAACAAACAATACAAATATTAGGTTTTTGTGGATACAAGTATAGTCATATTCAATTTACTATGGACAAATTGGGTGGAATATGTTTGGAATAGATATGTAACTCACATTTATAACCTATTACAAGATTGTAATCATTGGTTCGACTTCCCAAGCTTAAAAAGATGGAATCAAAATAAAGTCTTTGCTTTGAATATTCGTAGAGGCTGTCCAGAATGCAGTATTGTGTCTCATGTCTATACCCTGAAAGATTAATAGTTTACTCATGGAGGACTTTGATTTTTTACACCTTCAGGTTACATATATGTATGAATAAAAATCATGAATTTGTATTTAAATAGTGTTAATAAAATCACAAATTTTACATATTATGAATAAAAATCACTAATCTGTATTTATTTATTTAAAACATCCATGTTAATAAAACCTCAAATTTTACCTCTCCTTTGTTAGAAAACTGCCAACCTAACTCTCAAGAATGATCTCCACGAACCAACATACCTCTCAGCCCCCATTACATAACTTATACACACCACTCAGCCCCCATAAGCTCTCAGTTCATTGAGCTACACGATGTCACCGAACAATCTACCCTATACACACCACTCAGTTCCTATATCTTCTCAGACAGCCATCGACCGATGAACATAACCTCTACACATCACTAAGCCCCCATAAGCTTTCAATTCATCGAATTACACGAAGTCAACCGAGTAACAACATAACTCCTACACACCACTCAGCCCCCATTACATAACTTATACACACCACTCTGCCCACATAACTTTCAGTTCATCGAGCTACACGATGTCACCGAACAATCTAACCTAAACACACCACTCAGTTCATATATCTTCTCAGACAGCGATCGACATAACCTCTACACATCACTAAGCCCCCATAAGCTTTCAATTCATCGAATTACACGAAGTCAACCGACTAACAACATAACTCCTACACACCACTCAGCCCCCTTTACATAACCTATACACACCACTCTGCCCACATAAGCTTTCAGTTCATCGAGCTACACGATGTCACCGAACAATCTAACCTAAACACACCACTCAGTTCATATATCTTCTCAGACAGCGATCAACATAACCTCTACACATCACTAAGCCCCCATAAGCTTTCAATTCATCGAATTACACGAAGTCAACCGACTAACAACATAACTCCTACACACCACTCAGCCCCCTTTACATAACCTCACTTTTCATCAAACACACCAGCCCCCATAACAGCCATCAGGTCCCCCCTAAAGAACGACACCCGCAAGACAACACACATAACCTCACTATTACACACCATCCAGACACCACCAACACACACCGGGGGCCCCCACGAAAGCACACCCATAACCTATAAACACATAACCTATACACACATAGGACACCAAACATCAGCCCCCACACCAATGACACCGGGGGGCCACAGCCCCCACGGAAACACACCCAAAGACAACATAACCTATAAACACATAACCTTACACCATACCCCCACACCAATGACACATAACCTTACACGGGGCCCCAGCGGAGACCCCCACGGAAGCACACCTATAAACACATAGGACACCATACATCAGCCCCCACACCAACGACACATAACCTTACACGGGGGCCCTCCACCGACATACACACAACACAGGGACCACAGCGGAGCCCCCCACGGAAGCACACCTATAAACACATAACCTTACACCATACATCAGCCCCACACCAACGACACATAACCTATACTCACATAACGTTACACGGGGGCCCCCGACATACACACAACACGGGGGCCCCCAGCGGAGCCCCCAGGAAGCACACCTATAAACACATAACCTTACACGGGGGCCCCCCTCGGCCCCACACCAATCACACATAACCTATACCCACATAACGTTACACGGGGGCCCTCCACCGACATACACACAACACGGGGCCCCAACGGAGCCCCAGAGGAACCCTACGGGGGCACACCACACCCAAAACACTAGATGCGCAGCCCTAAGCCACTTCCGGTCTAGAAACCCCGTTGTTATTCTACTAACAAACAAAATAGAAAATGTGTACAAGTTGCAAGACACATATTCCTACACGAAAATTTGCCCAAACAAAAATATCATTTTTATTGCTATTACCAAATTCTTACGACTACACTATATTCTAAAAGAGAATTTACAATTATTACAGACAGCCCTTTAGAATCTTTAGATCCTTAATTAATTTCCGTATTTATCCCTTTGGCAATAGACTGACCCAAACGTATATTTATACGCCGTATCAAAGGGGATATTTGAGATTTTAGAAATGTTCCAGGTATTATAATTGATACGATTGTGCTTTAGATTAATTTTTTGGGACCTATCAAACAATTTCACAGATTTCCCGTTAATGCGACCTTAGTTTAGAATTATTTAGTTCTAGAGCGAAAGGAACTACATGGAAATTATAATATGCTGTGGCATTAGAAGTTAAATACTCAGATGAAATTCATGAACTTGTTAACTTTTAAAGAGAAGTTGATTGGTAAAACTGCAAAAAAAATAAGATTCCCGTTGGTAGCTGTTCTCATAATAATTTAACAATACTATTACGTCATGTCTAGCAAGCTATCACATAAGTTCATTTTAAAAACGTAATGTTGTCGAAGTTGTATTGTTAATATATTGCTTTCGATTGATACATTAGCGAATTTTCAATCAATTCGAAATAGTCATCCTATCCCTACTCTCTCTCTCTCTCTCTTTCAGTATAATGTCCAGAAAATGGTTTGAAAAAGTAGTAAATACTGCATTTCAAGTACGAGTCTGCGAGAGCCATCCAGGATTTTCTGAGGCGGGGGCACGAGATGAAAATTATGGTAAATCGTATTAATACACATATTTTCTCAGCACTTTATAACGATTTTATTTACATAACTATTATTACCTGTTCCTATTGGTCTATTTATCTATTAATTAATGGTTACCTGTACATAGTTTGCTGATATTATTCAAATTACCTTCTTGCACTTATTGGATCCGCCACTGCATATCGCAATGGAACTACCGTGGTTAATACAATACGTTCTGCAAAATATTTCTTCAAATTATTTAAATTGCAATCCTTCAAAATCTACTTAACGGACAATATCGATCTTCACCCTTATTAATCTCAACGTTATAAGCTATCGTTAGGAGGCAGATTAAGGATCTAGCTATTATTACAACCAAGTTATGATTTTTTAAAAAACACTTTATATCAGTTTTTTCAGCTTTTCTTGATTAAAAATGCTTCGATCAAAATCTATAAACACTTATTTTGAAGACTTTCTGATGTTCTACAATTTATCTATTGATGGCATTATGAACAGATCATTACTTTTCACACTACAAGCAAAAAACGAAAATACCCCATATTTTTGGGTTTTTTAAGGCTGTTAAGGTTGAATTTTGTGTCACTTGAAAATCTCTATTGACTGGTGTAATTGATGTTTAACATTTTTTAGTACATATTTTTCCGCTTTATCATTTTTCATAGAAAAGTATATGGAATCAAGCTGGAATATATCTGTTTAGAATACAATTTAAAGTATTCAAATTTTCCTTTTTGGAAGTCGGTAAAATAGAGCAAAAGAAACCAAAAAACGCATGAGAAAATTACTGTTAAAACAAAAAAAGTCACTTATGACTATATTGATCATTCAATATCTAATGCTTATTTTTGTTATAAGCAATATGTTAATCGTGTGTGTAAACAATTTTTTAAAGAGAAGGTCGTTGGTGCTTGAAATATTAAATAAATGACGACACTATTTCGCCCATATCTATTACTTAAAGCTATTTTCAAGATTAGAAATCAGTTTAGTTTTAACGTAATTATTTCGAGGAGTTGACAATTTGATTGTAGTCCTGAGTCTTCAGTTTAATTCGCTTCCGACAAAATTCCATTTTTCAAACTCAAGCACAGCAGCTGCATGGAAAAACTAAAAGAGTAATTACAGGCGACTTTAGTTATTCTTTTAAAAGTTAGCAGAACACTGGAAGAACTTACCACGACATTCCTAAATGGCAAATGGCAAAATAATCAACGAGACGAAAAACGTTTTTCAGATGGACTCTTTGACAGCAATTCCATTTATCTAAATTAAAAGCGTCAACCGCGAAAACATGCCACATCTCTGAAAGCAGGCAGCTGAAAATCATTTCTTATTAGGAGTGAATAGTTTCTTGGGTAACGTTAGAGTTTAAGCAAATACGTCACATAGTTTTAGAAAATATTTTCGATTTGTCAAATTTTGTGACAGGCCATAATGATACAGATATAAATGGACTACTGATGTTAAGAGATATAGAAGGTGCATTTTTCTCATTACTTATAATGTGTGAAATCCTATAGCTCAGGTCATTTACAGAGAAAAACATTTTGATGACATAATTAATAGTGGAAAAAAAGGTAAAAGAGGACGAATTGAAATAAAATTCAACATTTTTTATCGATGCGTTTTTGTTTTTAGAATAATAACAAAAAACCTAAAAAATCGGTAACAGTTCAGTTTTTTACCTTTTACACAAAATCTACCCGTGATCTTCTCATACCCAATTTATGTTATAAAAACAATTAGGTACTGTAGCTCCGGTAGTTTATGAAGAATTTCTGTCAAATTTATAAATGACACTTTCTTTAAATCGTTGGAAATTAGAAAAGTTGATGTAGAGACCCAAATTTTAAAGCATATATTCATAAAAGTATGTCTTCATTCTTAACTTTTTCAGTTGGACGAGTCCATTCAAAGATATTGCTACGGGGTGTGAATTATATCCTTATATAATAAATAATCTTTTAGGAGATTTAAATTTGAGCAGACATTTATATTTCTAGCATAAACTTCACTGATACATTGATGGCAATGATGGAATAATGATTAGCAGTTTGCAAAATTTTGAATTTCGCGATTTTTCAGTTCGTACTTTGTAATAATTTTCAACAGACAAAATGTGCAAATTAAAGTTGAGATTAAAGTTAGACAAAGATATAGCGTTCAGATTAAACTGAAGGCCTAAATCTGTCTACTACCCAAGTATCCCCAGAATATTAACAGAGGAGTTTTCAGATAGAGCTTGGGATCTCAACCTGCTTATTCCACAGGTGCTTACTGAGCAGAATATACATCTGAACTGTTTCGTGTATTATCAGTCGGTTAAGAGGAAAGTGTGGTCACAGCTTTGTTGGTGATGAGTGTGTAGAAGTGAAAATACTTCGTAAAACATACTAAGGGTGGCCAGGTAATGTTTCTCAAGATATATAACTGATAGAGCTTTCGCAAAAATGGTCATGAGAAATTGCTAAAAATAATATTTAAATGTTTCACTTTAATGCTAGAGAGGGTAAGACAAAAAATAAACCTGACCTAAAAAACACTACTGTGTTAATGTCACTTAAATTATACTACTTTAACACTTTTTATCGTAGGAGGTAAATAAATGAAAGGGACAACTGAAGGTGGATATCTATATATAACGCTGGTTTGGTTTAACCGATTTTTGTAAACTATACGTCACTTAAGAATAAATACCATGTTGGTTAAAACGGAAAAATGTCAATGCTCATTAATGTAGCCCTTGCGAGGGAGCGCTATTCCAAAATAGAGTAATTTTATTTACCCTGAAGTTTTGGAACGGCTATTCGATGATAATTGAAAAGTAGATTGAATATCCAACAACGAACATTTAAACCCGTTTTAAATATCTCCCTTCGTTTTGCAGTTATTGTCAATGATTTTTCACACTTTAATTAAAAAAATAGTAGTTTCATAGGTTTTTAATATGGCATTTAAAGAAATTAACACAGACAATCAAAAAAAATGATAGGTATTCATGGAGAAGTAATTAAATTTTTGTTAAAGTTTTGTAGTTTTTGTCTCCTGATAATCAAAATGTGTGCTCTCAAAAATGGCTTGTTCCAATGCCGTGGCATTGATATACCTGCGGTATATTTTAAATATCAAAATTTATTTCTTGCGGAACGGGAATTTTTGAAGCGAAAGTTCTTCACGGGTGCACATTTAAGCATATGAAAATAGATGAGCAAGAGAATGAATTGGATAACTTGAAATTTCATTTGTTTCGGCACCGACACCTGGATCTTGAAATAGCCAGAGAATTCAGTTCACTGTGTAAGAAACAGTCCAGGTAAAATACATTATGAGTTTCCTCTTTTATAGAATATCAATAATATATAGGAAATAAACTAATGTAACATCTAATTAATTTAGAAAACCTGCACAAAATTTGCTTTTCAAATAAAAACTCCAATTCTCTCTTATTATATTAAATTACGAACTTGAAATATGTCAGAAGTCAGAAAGAACGGCATTAATTTCATATATCGGATATGAGCTTCAACTTGCAAGTTAATAATTCAACAAATTTTATTTGGAATTTATAGAAATTTAAATTATGAATTAAATTACACATTAGGGTTAATACTTGAGTCATTACAAAATAGTGACAATTATTTTAATTCTCCTGAAATTTATAACGATTACTAATGATAACACAAGGAAATAAAAACAGAGACAGGAGATAACAAGAGACGGGAAGTATAATTCGTAAGAAGCTTTCGCTTCCAGCGTTCTGTCTCAAATGACTGCCGCTCTTTTTGCCAGATATCATGCACGAAGCTACCATAACAGGAAAGTGTTTCGAGAAATGCCTATATCCTTAAAACAAATGGGTTTCACCCGAAACCAGTTTCCATAAGGATACCCACGATATAAATGAAAATAACCTCATAACTGGTCTTGTTTACGTGGAAGCCATACTTACGTATCAGAGATATTTCTCTAGATCTGTTAATTAGTTTTCCTTCAATGTCCCGGATTTAAAAAAAAAAACTACGAGCTATATCTGTATAATATAGTTTTACATCAAGCCCTTCGGCAAACTGATTTCCACAGTCGGCTTAAATATTGTTATTGGCTGAGAGCTATGAGTGACGATAAACCCGAATTCCTATCCCTAATTTTATGGACTGATGAAACTACTTTTAACAAAAAATGTCCCAATTCGATGCGGATATTAGTTCACCAGAACATATGATCTCGAGGATTACCGTGTGGTGCGGAATTTTAGGTTATGCAATCATCGAACCTTTCATTTATTAAGGCTATCTAAATGATATAACTTAGCTAAAAATGCTTGATAATGAATTCGCCATCCTTCTAGCAGCCGTTCTTATTAACATGGTATCAGCATTAGACTGTTGGGCAAAATTTTCTCAAGAAGTTCGTAATTATTTAGATATCAACTACGAAAATCAACGGACTCAAAAGATCAATTTGAGCCCCGTACCCCCTGATACTTAGGTATTCTCCGGATTTAAATCTTACATTTTTACTTCTTGTAATCCAAAACAAGCTACGATATGCAGTAGGCTTTTTAAGGTTTTTGTTTGTAAGTATAATCTGCCGCCCACCTGTGACGGAATAACTATGTGGTTCTATTTAAAATTCCGACGCGCAATAAAAAACAAAACATGTTCAAAATTGCAACCTGTCGCGAAGGCTGCATTAATTAACATGGCATGTTTGTTTTTTCATTTACACCAGCATGGTATTCGTGTTAGATTGACGGGCGTTTACCAAAATGGATTAAACCAAACCAGAGTTCTATGCACGTCAATCAGCAAATACCCTGGCACCTTTCTGTTCTACCTTTATTTCACCTCCTACAATAAGAAGTGATAGAACAAAAAGTCATTTAATTTGAGACTTGTTGACACGTCATACAGAAACTTCTTCAGGAAACAGATCTTATTTATCTTACCACTTTTCCGCTAATAGCCCAGAGCTTTAGGACTTTTATTCCTCAGATAAAGTAGCTGGTTAATAATACCACACTTGTTGAAAAGAAGCTGTACGTGCGAAAAAATATCCACAGGTTTCAGTCTTAAACTGGCATCGTTGTAAATGGCATTAAAATCTAAACATTTCGTAAACATGTAGATACTCGTTGGAGTCCTTGTCCTTCAGAGTGTTGGTTGTGATGACTGCTGTCTGATTGGTGTTGAACATTTTCTTCCTTTAATTTCGGATTAGAATCCGTACTATTTTGTCCGTGAATGTTTACCAAAATGCTTTCTGCTGCACAATTGTTCAATTGTCAATATAGGCGAGTTGCATAGAACTAAAAGATAAAGTTTTCATGACAAAAGTGTAGTGAACTGCATGTAGGTATAACTGGTCATTAAATATGCAACAAAATGCAGCTGTCCATCTATGTTGATTTCAGCACAAATTAAGATTTTGGACCATTAGTAACTTTTCATCGGAATTGACCAATTATACAACTAAAAGCCACTAATAATTGGTTTTACATCGTACAGGAAACTAACAATCACACCAGCCATTCAAAAAAAAGCCATTAGCATCATCTGGCTCGACATGTTAAAAATTCGGGGCACACCTCCCTATCATTCGCCGACGCCAACAAATTTCACTACAATGCGAACGCGCTTTAAAATGACGCGAATTAATTCGGTCCCGCTTATAATAAATCGATAATAGAACTTCAATTATAATTAAGTTGTATATACACAATCGCTTTTATGTAGATTGAGATTCATTAAAATGTTGTTATCGTCAAGTTTACGATCCTCTTGCACGTACGTGTACATACACAGAGAACGCTAACTGACACCGACACCGGTTATTTGCTCCAGTAATTGAGTCATTTTGTGTTGACGTTACTTTATTGTTATTCATAAGCGTAGCGATACGTTATATTTGAATATCTAATCGCTATGCACATCGGCCCGAATCTAAGTAATGGTTTGGTGTTTATTGATTTGTAAATATAATTAGTGATTGTGGTATTATGTGACAGAGGATGACACTAATTATCTTTGTTGAATTGAGAGTTGATAATGAGGTTGGGTGTTCCTGAAAGTGTAACTTCAGAAACGTACATCATGATATTTTTTTTATTTGGTCAGCAGCAGGACCAGTTTACACAACAAAATTAGTACAAGTTGGATTTTGTAGGAAAAAAGCTATATTAGTGTTATCCAAATGCAAGGCCAAGAAGAGACTTAGCCAGTCTTGGTATTGGTCCTGCGTCAGCCCATCTGATCTTGGTCTTGGTTTTCGGCTCTCAGTTTTGGTCTTGGTCTCGGTCTTGCACCAAGAGTCTTTCTCACAAGTCTTACAATTACTACTTGCCTAAAGTGTTTCTATTTTTGATGTATATTTCTACTTTTTAATATTGGCACAGTTTACAAATGGCAATTTGGAACGCATGAAGAGGACGCCAACTCAGGAATTCGGTCCTCAGTAGTTACTACGAATAAATGTGTCATATACAACTCAACTGTAAATACTTGCAGTCCTGCTTTTGCGCGTACACTTGCTGTTTACTATCAGAATGTTCGAGGGCTAAGAACCAAACCGAGAGTCTGGATAGTAATGTCCTATCTGAAGAGTATGATGTGCTAGCTCTCACAGTGACCTGGCTATGTGATGGTATTTATGATCCCTAGCTATTTGATGAAAGGTATGCGGTCATAAGGAAAAGTCAAGAACTTACCAGAGGAGGTGCGTCCTTTTTTCAATTAAAAAAAATCTCCTACGAGGTAATGTATATTAACTGTGATAATGAAGCTATCTATCAAACTATATTATATATTTATGTATTGTGTATTATAGGATATTTGAAGACGCGAGATGTAAGACCGACATCTAGGATTTTCAAATTTAACGAAATGCATCAAATACATAAAGAAGTATTCGAGAGGACATTCAATTGTGGAAAGCGCAACTGATGAAGGTCCCCGACGAAAAACAATATATATTATATTTATATATAATATATATTGTCTTGCGTACAAAGGAATGACACCTCGAAGAGAGTATTATAGGATAAAATTGAGAATATTCTATCCACTCTAGATCATAAAACTTTAATATTAGATGATTTTAATTTGCCTAACTTTCAATTAGGTTCAGATGAGAAAAGTCTTGTGATGCAACAATTCTTGAGCCTACATGAATTGCAACAGCTGAACCCAGTTAAAAATTGTATGAACAGGAACTTGGATATGGTTCTTGGATCTCAAGGAGGATGCCTATCATCCAGCACTAAATATCTCGTTATCATTGCAGAGAGATCAAAAAGTGAGTCCCTCCCCAAAAAAGTACAATTACAATTTTCCTAAAGGCAATTTTCTCTTATTGTTCAATCTTTTAAGCGATTGTGACTGGTAAGATGTCTTGGCATGTGATGATGTTAATAAAAGTGTAAATTTCGTTTACTCAAACATGTACAAATGTTTTGACGCATCTATTCCTAAGCACATAGTGAGAAACGCGTCGAAGATTAGAAAGTATCTTTCCTGGTTCACATCCAATTTAGTACAAATGATCAGAAGAAAAAACCACCTACATCACCTTAAAACGAGAGGTAAAGCAAGCTAATCTTCTTCCTAATAAGTCAACAGTTACAAACCACTATCTTCTCTGAATATGTGTCGAAGGCATTCTAAACAAACAGCAGCTTGATGTCATATATACTGACGTTGCAGATGCATACGATAAGGTGGAATTCGCTTTTAGGTCTTTTAGATCTAATTCTCCAACTCTCACTACTCCGACTAGAACTATTTTAATTTTCATCCCTCATGTCAAATTATAAACTTATCATTGAGAACAACAGACTAGAACATGTATATGGGAGAGAACAATTAATACCCTAGACTGCAAGCTAAGGTCAATTTAGAATAACTGAAATTGATATTAAAAACTCCGACTTGTAAGCATTCTTTGATAAAATTAATGATTCTTTGGAAAATTGAAAAAAACAGAAGTGTTAGTGTGCCTTGGTAACAATAAAATGTATAAATGTAAATAATATTTTATGTAAGTATGTTTGTTATGCTGTGAATAGTTTATATCGCGTAATGTAAAAGAGATAGACCACCATATTAGCTGGCTCAAAAACTGTTACTATACTCGACTGGATATTAGTTTTAAACTTTGCCGAACAGACAATGCACTTTGAAACATTGGGTACATAATGTTCGTATAATCCTATTGGTTACAATTTTTAACGCACACCTACTAATGTTAGATCTGTATATAAGACTTATGTAAGCATATATAATTTAAAGTAGAAGATATGGACTTTGCTAGAAAGACATTTTATTGATACCGATACTGGGGAACACCCAAATCTCGGTTTGATTAAACTTAAACTGCTAGACGCAATTGATATTTACTCAAATATAATATTGTAAATATAAATAGTCAGTCTTGATCTTAATCTTGCTACAATTATGCTGTTCAAGACTGTTCAAGATAGGTCCAGAAGAAACGGTGCAACTCAAATGTGATGAAACTGCAACTTGAGTTATTTCTGAGTTGCATGTTCGTATTGTCATATGTGAAACCACACATGTCGGAACTGATTCGAGAGACATTTGAAACGCATCACTGATAACAAACTGGATTACTGTAATAACGTAAAATTAGTATCATTAATGTTAGTCCGAAACTGGTAGACAATATATCTCGTTCCTCGAAGTTTCCTTGGACTTCCATCGTCTTGAAATGAGTGATCTCACAACGTTCCAATAGCTTTGAGTCTGCTATGGCCATCAGGTGAATGGTGTATCATTAAATTCAGCGGGAATTTTCAAAATGTTTTCATGTGTTTATATTATGTGTTTAATTCGATGAGTTTGCATTGCGTCGTCTGTTCTGGATCTAATTGTTGTGAAAGAGTTGTGTGTGAAGAGCTCCTTGAAATACGGTTTTAAGACCTACATTAAGAAAGAACGGCAACCCCAATATCGAGACTGGATAAATAAATAGAATTTAGAAGCTCCAGAGAAATTTGGTTTATTTAATTAACTTCGTAATTAAAAGCAAAAGTCCAGCCAATGACCATTTTCCCGGGTTATTTGTCGAAGCAGCACCGAATTTCCTAAAAATTCGTATTTGACTACTACCCTTAAAAGTTAACCTTTGTTCCGTAAAGTTTTTTCTGAAACTCAATTGTTTTCGAATTAATCGCAAGTGAAAGTATTGATTTTTCAACCAAAAATAACATGTTTTCATACGCTTTTTCGTAAATAACTTAAAAAATATGCACTTAAAGCAAAAAAACTTTTAGATAAAAAATGTAATATAAAAAACAAAAAAAAGTTTGTGGTTTCTGTAGAACTCATACAATATAATTGAAAGCTTTATCGTGAAATAACTGAAAAACAATGCATTTTTCGAGAAAAGCTTATAAATATTTTTTAAAGTGCTTAAAAACTTCTTTAGTTTGATTTTTTACAAAAGTGTCTAGCATGAAAATTAAACGAGATGTGACATAAATAATTGTAATTTAAAAAACAAACTAAAAAAATAAGCAAACAGAACTAAAACGCAGAAAATAAGATCCCCAAGGACTCGTCGTTACGCAAGCTACTCGGATATTGGTGCCAGCTTTAACTTTGTTTCAAGCAGCTGGTCCGACACCTCAAACGACGGCCTCAGATCCTGGTCACCACTGTGTTTAACTCGGTCGTCCCACGGATCTATCCTCAAAGCTCGAGTGTACACACCACATTGTTAGCCACTGTTACAGCATTTTCTAAACTCACCGCATTAAAGCTTATTCAGTCTGTGGCAGGCGCCTAGTATAGCGTACACCTCGTCTCTCAGCCGAATCAACCCGAAGAGCATTCCTCTAATGTGCAGACGATGTTGCCTCGGGTTGTAGACTGGTCATTCCTGCCAGGAACAGGACCCCCAGTCCGACACCTCAAACGGACGTCGTCTAACTTACACGCTACAAGGGTGAATCAACTTGAATCGACCATCCACCTCGGGGGTATAATATAGCTAAAGCCCGTGCGAGGCCAACCCAGAATGAGAGCCAAAGGGTTCTCGTCTCGAATACTATTTCGTGCCTCATAGAGTGCAATGACACGACATCTCAAGTTACAGTCCCACTGTTACCCGCCAGGTCGCCTCATCGCCACAATCCCGAAGGAAAGGACTACTTGTATTAAAGGCTTTATAAGTCGACCTCATTCCCGAAGGAAAGTGTGTCCAGTGAACTACTTGTGTAAAGTTTTGACAAGTCACACTCGAGGGTCGGGCACCCCCTCCTTCCCTAGTTACTAACGGGCACTGCCTGGCCTGGAATCGACTGTCATGATTCCGAAAGTTTTATGGGTAGCCACCGGGAAGCGGATTTGACTAGCCCGGTTGATCATTTGATTAAAAAGGATGTATTGCGCAAAATAGGCAAAAATTGTGAAATCCTTGATAATGTGTGAAACGGCGGAGAACTGAATGCTTAGTCGATATAATAAGCAATAAAGATAACTATCACTAACAAAGAATAGTTTCTGGTACAATATGTCCAGAAAGAAGAATTTACATAAATGATCCTCCTCAGCACCACAGCAGAAGTCAGGATAGCCATGTTAATAGCCAACATCGCAAAGCGATAGGCACTATGAGCAGAGGATGGCGACCTTATCTCAATGAAAATTGAATTGCACTACCGTTAAGCATCAACAAATTCTATCTATAGAATTAATTTTTGCAATAACTCGGTTACGATTCAAACCTGGTCATAGAACTTGGTGTTGACTTAAGAATTGATTTCTTGAAGATCATACTTAAACTCTTTTTTAGCAACGATCATTGACTATCTTTACCAACCCGATTTTTCAGGTATCTATAAATTTTCCCAGATGTTATAATATTACGTAGTATTCATAAATTGTATGTATTTTAGTTTTCGTTATTTAAATTTTCAACTCAAGTGAAATCCTTAAAACATTCCACAGATTTTATGAATCTTAAACATTCCAAAGCTTTGAAACACTTTAAAGTTTCTGTCAGAAGAAAACCTCCTTCATCCAACCCCGGAAAAATCCTCATCTCCTTAGCGTCTCGATAAAATGGTAATGTTAGTTAAATCAAGCGGAGAATTCCATATAAGCGCCATAAACCACTGAAATGTTGCAGAGTAATTAAATAGTTTAATGGGAGCTAGATATTAATTTTATTACAGTGAAATAACATTCTGAGGCACAAATTCTCATAAAATTCATTATTTAGTACAGTAGCAGTTTATGTCATTGGGACTAAATAGGAATCATAACGTTAGCGGATTAATTTAAGTTATTATTTACGTTAGAAATGCTGACACTCGAATAGTAGAAAGATTCTCTATTAACTTAAAGGAAAAATGTAAATATCAAAATATATTTATTGATCTCTCTAACAGCATATACCAATTTTACAAGATTTGTTCAACAACTGAAGCGATGCAGATTGATAAAATATACCTAATGTAGGTTTATAGATGCGAGATGTAAGACCGACATCTAGGATTTTCGAAAGAATGACTTCTCGAAGAGAGTATATAATTTAGGGTTCTGGCACTAAATAAATGCCAAGAACATTTATTTACTCGCTATTATTTATGGATTATTAGTAGTTCAAGAACATGAGGAAGACAAGTAACAATGGAATACAATGTTTTAAGCACTGTCTGGGAAATAATACCACAATTTACGAAATTTCTGTATATTTCCAAACTTTTCGGAGTCTAGCTTAGACTCCACTCTCATTGGCAAAGAAACTGAAAAAAAAGCACAATTCTAAAATGTCAAATTAAAATGTTTGACATTATTATTTGACTTATGTGGTAAGTAAGAGTATTTATTTGATAATATATAGGGTAAGACAGAAATTTCTATAGATTATATAACAATAAAGTTGCTTTCAAATTTGAAGAACTTCAAAACGGTGATCTTCAGAATTTCATGTCGCGCACTCGCCAAAAATGCGATCAAAGAATATTGTTGATTCAGAGATTCCATTAAAATCATAAAGGAAAACCTAGGGAAACACCTTATGAACTATCCCGATATAAGGTTGTTCATAAAGTCACGACCATTAGCAATTTCTTCCTTAATTATCGGCAATCAGGAACGATTGAACTCCACGGTGGAAGTAGCGATATTATCGTTTTTATTTAACAAAATTAGTTTTCGTACCGTCCTGTGTTCTTCTTTGTGTAATATAATTGATATTTGAAATTTCATTTTATCACCAAAGTCCCAAGCATGTTCACAAATTTTTGATTTTTCAAACTATCGTTTTTTAATGTATTTTTTGTGTTCGCTTATTCAAATATTTAGAGGTCTAGTGGTTTCTCCAATATAGAATATAGTACATTCACAAGGGATTTTATAAATGCTATTTTTTGTTTTTGAGTTGTGCTTTTTGATTTTGTTTTTAATATAATTTATTTTAGTGTACTTCTTGTTTTAAATAAGGTTTAAATATTATATCTGTTTATTTTGTCTGCTCATTGGGTTTTCTCTCCTCCAAATTTTTCCTGTAACAGATAAGTATTTAAAAATTGTATATATAGAACAAAGTGTAGTAAGGCAATTTCGTAAAATTGCCCGGATTACTGGCTGTCTGTAATGATATTCTTCCTCACAGTTATTCTGAGAGAAAGAGATGTCTATAAAATGATCAACCAGTATTCCTGTATATAAGTAATGTATTGTATATTGTGTAATATTTATCCGTGTATGGAGACGTACATGATTAGCCAAATTTGATTTGTCCACATGTCTTCTGGAAATGTTATATTGATGTTCTTTTTTCCTTATTTCTAAAGGTCTTGAAGTTTCACCGGTATAAGAATGGCCACAGTCACACAAAGCACTGTACACACAATTTTTAGAACTCGGTTTGGTATGTGTGAGGATAGAGCGCAAGGTATTATTTGTTTTAAAAACAGTTTTAACGCTGTATTTATTTCCTAACCGCTTAATTTTTTCCGATACACTTGGGATATATGAAATTATGTTCATAATTTGGTTGTCTGTTTGTATTTGGTTGGTATTAGTGTGATGGTTGTTTGTGCTGGTTTGTTGTTGCGATTTTCTTTCTAACTGATTTATAGTTTTATATCTGTTTCCCACTCTTTTCAGTCTCTCAGGAAGACTGAAAAAGAGTGGGGAATTCAAACAAACCGTAACGACTTTCTGAGAAACATGTATACTCCAGTAACTTATGTTTGACAATTACTGCACTTTTTAAAACTTTATAAAACTTGTAAACATAGCTCAACTTAAAAATAGAAAACGCAAATACCAAAAATATAGGACTATATTAATTACTTCCATTTACCGTCCGACTATTCAGTGAATCATTCTAGTGTCTTTCGTTCTATCCGAGAACTTAATACAAAGATAGTCGTTTTTTTTTTGGTCACCCTTCCTTATCTGTACACTGTCTTTATAATTGGTACATTATGTACGAGCTTATTTTCAGGGCTAGTTTCCTCAAGCAGTGATGATTCTGGAGATGTTCTTCTATCAGATGATTGTTCGAATGATGTAAGCCTACCACTGCACTGGTTTTCTCAAGGTGTTTTCTAATTTACAGGTTGGGCAATATACTACAGCAGCGAAACTGATTCATTTACAGGTATATATCCAATAGGTTTTGTGCTAGTCTCTACTTATATTAATCGCTGGGAGTCTCGTCATAGTCATTGCCGAATCGCTACACCCAAATTCCGTCATAGTACAGTACACTACGACCGCGACGTCCAAAAGTCCTCAAATTCCCTTTGTCGTATCTAACGTCTCTATAACCTTATGATGATTGATGTCTGTTATTCCTTGTTCACTATCGAATGTTTTGCATCTCACTGAAGTCATACGGTAACAAATAGGTCTTTTCAGTGTGTACGTTATTCATAAAAACTCAGTTGTACCTCAGATCAAAAGTGAAAACACGCTATTTGATGAGCTCCATGCCCAGTAGGAAGTCAACTTTAATACGCTTTTATTAGGTCGATGTGTACGTATGTATCTATCTATGTAACGGAAACTTTCAACGTAATTTTAACCAACTTACAGAAGTCCAATTAAGTTGAAAATTGGCACATGTGTCAAGGGCCGATGACAATACAATTCTTTAAGTTGAATTTTCTTTTTGTCACTGTTCTTGCCTAAATACAAAGTCCTCTATTAAGTACTGCCATCTAGTTGGCAGTAGTAGAACATGCTGCAATGAACAAGGAAAGGTTACGCAAACATGAAGTAAACTTTTTAATTATAAATACTAAAGATATGCTTATGGGACTAAAAAGTTAGCAAATAATTATAGTTTAATAAAAATCGAAAAATACGCTTTAATAGCAAACCGAACTAAAAAACAGAAAATAATTGTTAATTATGAAGAGTTTGTATTACAGCAGTAGACAGTCAAACAATCAATCATGATTAATTACCTCAAAATAAAAATATAATAAAATTTAAGTTATTAACAGAATAATTAGATTCAGAGTAAAAAGCGTGGGGTGCTTCAAATATTAAATTTCACAATTATTCTATTAGCAACTATTTATAGGAGGAGAGTTATGCAAATATAGTGAAATGCACCCCCGCTCTTTACTCTGAATCGAATTATTCTGTTAATAACTTAAATTTAATTATATTGTTATTTTGGGGTAATTAATCATAATTGATTGTTCGACTTTTAACCGCTGTAATATAAACTGTTCATAATTAAAAAATATTTTCCGCCTTTTAGTTCGGTTTGCTATTAAAGCGTATTTTCTTAGTTTTTTTAAACTATAATTATTGTTTGAAGACGCGAGATGTAAGACCGACATCTAGGATTTTCGAGAGAATCAGCACACAGAGGTTAATATAATTATTGTGTTAAACAAATCACGGACAATTATAATGACTGTATTCGCAGCAGAGAAAATACTGTCAAGTTCAACATTTTAAGAGAATCAAAATGTGACAATGTCTTTGCACGTTAATATTTTTAAACGTATTTAATGTTAACGGGCAGTTTAATACAAGAAATGTGTCGTTACTATGAAATACATTAATTCAGGTTCAGAAGACATGGGCAAGTTAAATAATCACCACCTAATTACAAAGTTTGTGATTATTATTTTAATAATTTTATGTTAAACATGCCCAAATAATGATTGAAATTGTAAGAAGCTTCAAGCCACAGTGATGTATCACTAGATTCAGCTGAACAGAACACAAAAAAACCTAAATCTTCAGAATATACAGATGTATTTTATTTTACAAAGCTCATAGTTTATTCAATATATAAAAACTTACAATGAACCAGTCTAAATGGTTTAAATCTAATATATTTTAATTGGTAACAAATACTATAGATATAATTGATAGAGAAAAGGAAATGTAATAAATAAATGCAAGGTTTGTTTTCGTATCTACAACGTAATAAGAAATACAAGGGTTTATACAATTTCAAACAACTTATGATTCTTTTACACTGTGCAATTACAATTAAGCATCTCAAATTTAATTCGTTCCTTTTTGTAGCAATCCACTGAATTTTAGATTTGTGGTGTAAAACAATTTTATTCAACTACAGTGTAAAAGAATAGCATGTTTTTCAAGAGTAGTAATCAATTTTAGCTACAAGTCGATGTTTTCAAAAATTGAATGTTTTTCATTTAAAACAAAAATTCCAATTTTTGGGCCACAAAAGGAGCTTAACTGCATAAAATCATAAATGATAATAAAGCCAGTTCAGTGCCGAAAATGTCAAACATAATATATATGACCGTTTTCAATTAGTTGATTTCAGTTTATGATTCTTTACTTTGTTTCATTAACTGAAATTATTCTGATTAATATTTTATCAAATTTTGTATTATTTCTAAGAATTTATGTTCGTCTAATGTTTGATTAAATATTGTTGTTCGTCTGACAGTGTTCCTATAATATTTTAAACAAATGCCAATTTTTAATCAATTCATCATCCTTCGTCCTATGTATTTACCTTCTGGAATCTCTTGCTTTGTTAATAGTTATTTGTGTTCCCTTTTGCCTAGAATATTCTCAAACACCTTTTTGGTCAGAGTTTTCAGGATTTCTTTGTTTTTGTATATTTTTTCAGCAAATTGGATATTTATCACGAATGAGCTCTATACACGCTCATGATCACCTATATTTCATACTTCGGTGCTATCAAGGACAACTTCGTCAATTAAAAAACTGAATATAATAACATTTAAAAAAATTACTCTTCATAATCCTCTTTTTAGACTGTCTACTAGGAATGTAACGAATGTCCGATTTTCGATATTCGCGAATACGAATGCGAATGCAAATTTTCTCTTCCAATATTCGCGAATACGAATGCGAATATCAGATCAAACTTTACTTATTTTGGTTTAATCAAAAATTATAACCTAAATTGAGCTTCGTAATCATTATAGAAAGCCACTCTTCTATTTTTAATATATAAATTGAAATAGCTGTGGAATCTTTGTTGTCTTACAGGTGTATAAGCACAAAATTTTGTATACTAACACCAAACCCTTACACTCAACGCTCTTTCAACAGTTAAGCTGTCATCATATTGGAGTAAACCAAAAAAGTTTTTTTTATTTATGAGAGAAGTTATTATAATTAAATAGAAAAATTATATAATTAAATTTATGGAGTCAAATAAAAACTAAAATTATATGTATTGCCAAAAAAAGAAATTCTATTGTCATGTTATAGTTTATCTTATTTATGAACTTTATGTATAGGTTTAAAAGTAAGATTCTGTAAGCTTGTATATTTCTGAATAAAATGAGATTGAATGCATGAGAATTGGTAAAAAAATAACTGACTTATGACGAGGTATGTTTTAACATCCTGACAGCTAATTTCCTTATTTTGCAAAATTAACTAGGCCTAAACACAAATTTCGCTTCGTTGGCTATCGCTACTAATTTGAATTGGCAGCTGCGAAAATGGTACTAGCTAATGACGATAAAATTTGCATCAATACTTTAAATTAGAGAATGATACATGGCGAGTTCTGCCATAATTTGTTGCTAGGCGATATAATAAAAAAGCATAACTTACAATTTTGTTAAGAAATTTCACCTATCACAATTGCCAGGCGGGCGCAAAGTAGGCAGGTGCCCAAGGAGTGTAAGAACGCAAGTACGACAGTTATGGTGCTTTTGTATAAATTTATGTAACTAATGGGGTTTTATAGGCTGTGTCCCATGCAAACACATACAAAGCATTCATTGTGTCCTTACTGGAAATTAAATTAGGGCTTTTATAGCGATTTTATATTGTCAGTGGTTTGTTTTCCCACCCAATTTCAGCGTGAGCCTGTCACTTAGACGCAACTCACGGCCCGAACCGCACAGAGCTGCTTCCACAAACACGATAGGTTGTATATTTTCCTACCAACCAAAAAAAAACGTGAAACACGATAAACCGTATTTTTTAGACCAAGGAGCAAGTTCACTCACTATATAATGATGTTTGTGGATTTAGCGCTACCCAACGAAGCAAAATTTGTTATCCGGAGATTTAAAACATATACACCTTTATAGTGTAATAGAATAACTCTTTTTTGACAGATTTTTGAACGTGACCGCCTGTTGTATCTACAAATATTCAAGCTTTACACTTATTTTTAAAACTAGAAGTGTGACCCAAGAAAGTACCAGCATATTTTAAGGTTTGTCAAAGTTTGGATATGTATGCAATTTTGTTTTTAAAACTGATTTAAAAAATTTAAATGAAGTCAGCACTCTGACACCATCAATTGTGGAGAACCTTTAGCAGTTGCGCTCCCCTCAACTGATTGAATCTCCAGAAGATTATGTCCTAATTTCATTGACAGGTTTTCGTTAACCTAAGAATTCTTTGTCCTAGAAATCACAAGGCGTTATATGCAGTATGACTTCTGATTTTGAGTCTCTGTGAGCTAGTTTTCCCTGAAACTTCCAAATCTCGAAATTCATTTTGCCATAAAACCCTATATCATGTTGAAGAAATGTATATATATAGTTGACACTAATGCCATCATACAACTGTTATTTCTCATTGTAAGTACAAGTTAATACTTTTGAAATCACAAGTAAGTTATACAGTGTGCAATGTTCCTAATGAGTAACATCATAATATTTACGCTTTTCATTGTCAAACATATTGGCAAAAAATTCGCATGAATAACCGCGAATAGGAATGCGAATGCGAATATTACAAAACTCGCGAAAATTCGCTAATGCGAATGCGAATGCGAATATTCGTTACATTCCTACTATCTACCTTTCTCTCCGCATTTACATACTTCAAAAGACAGGATTTGAATTTATAGCTGAAACAAATTAAACCAGCCATATTGTTCATTCGTATCCGGTGTGTATATAGTGTGGATATAACGATGAGACCTCTAGAAGTAAATTTTCTCCTAGTGTTTTGTAAATGATAGCACAAATCACTTACAAATTCAAATACTTTCTTGAAATTATGTAAGATATCAATGAAAAAACAAAATAATTGGCCACCTCGTCAACATTCATTTGTAAATTCCTGGTTTTTTCTATTGTTTTGGGGTATCAATATGTAAATTTTATAGTCATGGAACATTCACTTCTTCCACTTTCAAAGGTATCAAGAAGAAAAATTACAATATATAATTGTTCCCCTCTGCATACATATCAAGCAGCTTCGATCAAATTATCTCGACATGAGAACGTACTCGAAAAAGAAAAAGTCCCCGCAAAAATAAAGCACACTCGTTAGAGCATATGAAATGTGACATGGCTACCCTTTTTGAAACAAACTCAATTTTTCACAAGTCAGGAAATACTTAGGGGAAAACACATTTCCTTACTTACGCCCCCCTGCAATAACAGTTCACCCTACCGTGTAAAAAGTTAGTGTGCTAGACGATGAAGTTGGAAAATAATATCTGTGGGATACTTTTCGACGGTAATATTGATGTGGTGAAGAAAAAGCAGGAAATTTACAAGAGAGAAATACGTTGGCGAGATTTCGAAGTGATACTGCTGTTTTTAATATGACGGAAAAAGTAGGAGAATATTTATTACGAAATATAAACAGTTTTTCTATAACAACAAGAGGAGACAGGAAGAGTTGTCAAAAAGATGAAAAAGCTATTACCGAAGTGCAATTTCCAGTGTATTTGCTATTTTCTGAGTCAAATGAATAGTGTACGAGATATTTTGTAAAATTATGCAAACAAATGTCAATCGGTAAGTACTAATATACGGGTAATTTATAGAACCAAAATGACCTACCTTTATATATAAATGGGCAACATTTGTAGGCCTTAGTTGAGTTATAAACTGTTTGATTTGAATATTTCTAAAATAACTTATTAAGTTTGAATATGGTCCGGAGTTTAACAGCCGCCGTAGATACATGTAAACAGCATGAGTTCCATTCTTATACTTAAAGCATCCAAGACGATAGATGTAGTTTATATCTACAGATTCATTTCGCTGACATTCGTCGTATAGGTATGGAAGAATTTTGGTACCTGAAGAGAACTCAGGCGTACGCTGATTGATATAACAATGAAAAAATAAATTTTATAATTGCATTTAGAGTTTTGTTAAACTCGGACACCGCTGTCAGATTGTTGGTATATGTAAATGGTAAGAGATTGGATTAAAATACTTAACGCATAGTCAAAATGGTGATAGACGTTGTTGATTCTAAAGGTGTATTTTATTGATTTTAATCCATGGTTTATGAAATTGAAGCAATTGTTCTCAACGATCGAATAGTGTCGATAATAAAGGTTTGCCGACAGTAAAATGTACGTAAGAGAAATTTACCCCTGCGAATAGGCCGAAATCGCGGAACACCAACATAAGGATTCGTTTGTAGATTTTTTAAATCTACATACACTAACTATAATTTTTAAGTTACATAACTTTTTTATAAACACATTACTTTCAGAGTAATACCGATTTAAATGTACTTTGAAAGAAAAGCTGAATTTTATAATTGTATTACAAAATATAGTAAAATTAGACGTGTTTGACACACAACAGCATACATTTAAATAAATAAATAAATAAATAAATAAATAAAGCTTTATTGCTCAACAGTAATAAACTATTAACAGGAGAATACTAAGGAATCCACAAAAAAAACAGCTAGCGAACAGTAGGTACTAAAAAATAACAAAAAAAAATGAACAAAATAAACAAATACTCGATAACTGAGATATCAAAAATAAAGTAAACTAAAAACTATAAACTACATAAAGTGTTGGCCCTACTCAAAATAAAAGGCAAAGAGTCTGCGTGAATATCACATTCCCTGCAAATGAGGTTAAAGTTTTGTGTCATACAAAAAATAGGAGAGTTTATGCCTAAGTTAGATTTGTAACGACTACGTCTAAAAACCACTGGATCTCTCAGAAAAACAGAAGGTTTATTGAAATTAAGCTGTGATAACAGGTTCACTGCGTCTATTTTATTATGCAAAAGCTTGTATAGAAAAGTGAGCGAAAATTTTATTCGCCTGAGCTCCAAAATTTCCACATTAAATCTCTTACACATAAGTTGTTCATTAACTCCTCTATTGGGATAAACTCCATCAATTTTAAAACATAGATACTTAAGAAACTTTCGCTGTACACTTTCTAATGCTAACTTCTGATAATTGTAAAATGGCGTCCACACGATCGAGGCATATTCTAGTCTGGAGCGTACGAAAGAATAATAAAGTACTTTCAGAGCATCTATACTACTAAACGATTTACAGTTTCTGACAATAAAGCCATATAATTTACTAGCTTCGGCAATTTTAAGGTAAATGTGTTCGTAAAAATTCAACCTAGTATCAAACCACACACCAAGATCCTTAATTAAAGTCGCGCGTGGAAGGCAATCATCTCTTACAATATAATTAAAATCTAGAGAAGCATTCTTCTTGGTAAAAGACATTATTTTGCACTTAGACACATTCAAATGTAAATTATTCTGCAAGCACCAGTCACTAACAACATTAAGATTCTCTTGTAGACAATAGCAATCATCAATACCTGTAATCTCAACAAAGATTTTTAAGTCGTCAGCATATGATAAATTGTTACACTTTAGCCTACTTGTTAAGTCATCAATGAAAAGAAGAAACAGCAGAGGTCCCAGATTTGACCCCTGAGGAACACCTGATGTAGCAACATATTCGTTTGATTTAAATCCATTATAGAAAACAGACCGGATTCTGTGGTCAAAATAAGAATTTAAGAAAGTAATAAGTTGACTACCGAATCCAAATTTAGCCAATTTACCAAGTAGAATACCGTGATCCAATTTATAAAAGGCCTTTGCAAAGTCGGTGTAAATAACATCCACTTGACTTTTATTATCTAGACATTCCGCCAGGTACTGAGTTATAATAGTGAGGTTGGTAACAGTCGATCTTTTCTTCAGAAATCCGTGCTGCGAATCAGAAATTTGATGACATATATAAGGATAAATGTGATCGTACAAAATCATCTCAAAAACCTTGGAGAAGTTCGACAATAGAGATATTGGCCTATAGTTCTCGATAGCAGATTTGTCTCCGGATTTAAATACCGGACATATTTTAGCTGATTTCCAAGTAGAGGGAAACGTTAAGGATCTTAATGATAGGTTGTATACGATACTGAGAGGAACATCCAGAACTCCAGCACAATCTTTAATAAGAAAAGACGGAACACCGTCATATCCAGATGTAAACTGATTTTTCAGCTTCTTCATAGACTGAAACAGAGTTAGCTCGGAAATAATTGGTAATTCCAAATTTACGTGCGTGATGATTGGGCCAACAGAGTTAATGTTTAGACTGGACTGCCCAAACGCACTGTGAAAGAAATCAGCAAAAGCATTAACAATTTCCTGCGGATCCGAAAAAATCCCATTATTAAATGTGATGTTGCCAGGAATTCTGGATATACCCTTTTTATCACGTATAAACGACCAGAATTCTTTCGAGTCAACTCGTATCAAAGACTGGATACTGGTACTGGTAATTTGTCTTTTCACCACTGCTCTTAAATGTTTCAATTCTTCGAAATGAGCAATATTATGAGACTTCTTAAATTTCTTATGCAACCTAGCCTTTCTTTTAATCTTTTTGATTATGTCAGAGGTACATTTACAAACAATGATATTCCACATCACATCCGTGACGTCATTTGTTTGTATTCTTAGCAGTAGAGTATCAAAAAGTATATAAATTTGTGAAATACTCGTAATTCTCAAGTTTTCTACAAGAAAATTTAAAGATTGGAACAGCGGTAGTTATTAGGCAATTAGATTCACCATGGAGATAGAAGAGAGTGGGTGCCTACCATTCCTTGATATAAAGTGTCAAAGGACTAAGACCGGAATCCAAACAACAGTCTACAGGAAGGCTACGCATACAGTATTATACCTTCACTTCAATTCCAACCACCCATGAGCAACGAAAACTGGCATCATCAAAACAGTAATCCATAGAGCCAAAAATATCTGCAGCACACCAGAAGCCCTCAAAGAAGAACAAGTGAAACTTAGAGAAGACCTTTTGGCGAACGGATATCCCGAAACGATCATTACCAAGGCGTTTGAAGAGCTGGACAAACCACCTAGGCAGGAAGAGGACACTACGGTAGCAAATCTACTATTACCGTATACTAAAGGCTTGTCGGAGAAACTTAGAAGAATTGCACACAGCTATGGGATCAGAATGATCTTCAAAAGCAACGACACCTTGAGGAGCATGATAACAAGAACGAGGCCCGACGCAGCAGCAATACCAAATAACTGTATATACAGCATACCGTGTGAATGTGGCAATCTTTACATTGGAGAGACAAAGCAACCGCTGGACACCAGGATTAAGGAACACCGCACAGCTACTCAAAGGGCAAAGGTAACGAAGTCTGGGCTAGCGAATCAGGCATGGACCGAACACCATAATATCAACTGGGACCAGACTAGAGCAATTCACAAGGAAGAGCATTGGTACAAAAGAAAATTCATAGAGACAGCATATATAGTCTCGAACGAAAATATAATTAGCGAGCCCAGCGTCCAGATTAAAAATATTTGGAGAGCTCTTGTTCGGCCTCTGCCGCTACGCATCACCGGCAACCAACCTCAAGGTACAACGACGCTGATTGGACCAGATAAGAAACAATGACCATCACCGGCGACGCATGACTGGTTAATGATATAATATAAATACGACCGATACTCTGAATTTCCTATCATTCACCGGATACACAGCTATTGAAACGTTGTGAGATCAACCACTTCAAGACGATGGAAGGCCAAGGAAACTTCGAGGAGCACTGTTTCTGTTACATCATTATATAAATCAGCTAGTACATAATTGTCTATATTCAGTATGCTACTTTTATTTACTGCTGTCATGTATAATAGCCCAATTGAAGACACCATTTCCGATTTGTTGAACTTTCTTGAATCTCGTTCTCTGGAGTATTTCTTTTTGGGTCAATTACTGCATTAGTATATTATACAATTTTTCCAATAACATTATTATTATTACCTGCACACGCACTGTACCTCTTGATTTTGAATTTAGCAGCGAATAAATTTTCGTTTGACACTATACTCAAATCATTAACGATAGCTTTACGTACATTAGCGCGCATATTATATCTAACTATTATACCAATCCGTGTATAACTCCATAGCCGTTTCAGTATAATATTTAAACTTAATTGTATCTACAGAATGACCTGAAAAAAGTGCCTCAAATATGATTTTAAACCGTGTTATCAAAATCTTACTCACCTATGGTTAGTCGTTCCGGGAACATCTTTCATGACATCAACTAAGTCCTGTTGTATATTTAAACGCTTGCTGAATATTTTTCTTTCTGCTCTCCATACAGGACTTGATGTACCTTCAAGTGTAATCGAGATGCTATATTACCGACGTATTTCATATATCGTCTTCAAATTTCTGTATCGTTTTGTGTAAAATTTTCAATTCTTCGATTACTGTCTCTACCATATTACTAATCTCAGTCTTAATTTAATTTTTACTAATAAAGTGTTGCATTTGTGCTCTTTAATAAATTTGAAGAATGTAAATCTGAAAATGCTAGTCATTGCAACTCGGTTCTCGAAGCTTCTTTATACTGTGAAACGCAATAAACTTACCAGGAAGCAGTTGGCAAAGGGTACCACCAACAAGAAAACAGTGGTGAACCGGCAACCCAGAATTGCTCTCTAAGCGTCTGAAATACGCTGTAAATCCCAAAAAGATGCCAGTAGTACAGTTCAGTAGAGTCAGCTATAAGTAGCCGAGATATACTGCAAGTGGAGGAGTTTCGATGGAAAGTAAGAGCTGCAATTGAGTAAACAGCAAACGTAATTTACCAATAGCAGAACTACCAAAATTCAAAATTTGGAGGGCAAAACATCATCGGACGTCAAAGATTCAAAACATTTTGTCAAAATAATCGAATCCGTGGAACTTGGGCCAGAACATCGCTTAGCAAGTTTCGACGTTGGGAACCTCTTCACAAACGTACAATTAGGAGAATCTCTCGACATAGTGAGAAAGAAACTAACTAAAGAAGAAATCCTGATAGAAAACCGGTTCTACATGCAAGAACCGGTTCTCTTCCTGTTATTGCCAACCATGGCCAACATCAACATGAAATGGTTCAAAGAACATATACTGAAGAGATACCAGAGCTTTGGTATGTATCGACGACACCTTAATTATTTGGCAACACATAGAGAGAGAACTGCAGACATTGCTGGAGCATCTAAACTAGTGTTTCCCAGCCTGGGGCCCACGCCCCACAGGGGGACAATTCGATTGTTCAGGGGCGCAATTTTGAAAATGACCTGAACACGAGTTTAACCCCTTAAATGCAATATTAGATTTCGGTACCAAATTTAACGAAAAAAGCAAATTCTTAAATAATTGCCGTAAATAATTATTAGGTATAATTTCTCTTGACGAGACCAAAATATCACCAATGTGTTTGGCGTCGTCAAGTAAACTTTCCGGCGGCAGAGGGTAGACTCCGCGGGGAACCCCAGGAACTTTAAAATCTCGCTGAACAACGCAGTTTGTGACGCAGGTGTTCGCATACTTCGCACCTGAATGTGCCATCGAAAATTCTGTAGTGTTTCACAGCAGTCAGTTGGTGTTATTTTGAAATAAGTGTCCGTTAAAACTGTTGTAAAAGCTCGTTAATTTAATAGAGTAAGTGGAAGTGTAGTAAAAATCTTATACACATTATATATATATATATATATATATATATATATATATATATATATATATAAATGTGTATAATATTATATATATTTTTACTATACCTACCTTTACTCTATGTCACATTAAATTTATTTTAACACATATTTTAATTTTAATTTTTAATTGATCTTATAGTTATTTCTTATAGCCCATAGTAAAATGAGTGGTGCAAGCAAGAACAAAAACTCGTCAATATTTGGAGGAATATTTAAAATTTGGGTTTATACCCGCTGTCCACGATGAGAGGATTCCTTTTTTTCTTTTATGTCAGCAATGCTTGACCAACGAATCAATGAATCGAGGTCGCCTTGAGCACATTTGAAGACAAAACATAGTGCTCATATTAAATCAGATTTGAGTTACTTTAAAACTTTAAAGAAAAATTTTGAAAAGAGAACAACATTAAAGTCTCTATTTACTGCTCATACTTCAAGTAATAATCGTGTTTTTGAGGCTAGTTATCAAATTTCTTTAATCATCGCTAAAACTGGAAAAAATCTTACTATATGAGAGAATTTAATAAAACCGTCAATATCAGAATTTCTTAAAATGGTTCTTGAAAAAGATGAAAAAGATATAAAAGCTATGACACTTAGTAACAATACTGTTAGGTAAAGAATAGGTGAAATGAATGAAGATAATGAGAAACAACTTGTTGAAAAGCTGAAAACAAGATATGTCTCAGTGCAAATGGATGAATCAACTTTGAGAGACAGTGAAGCTTATGTAAGATTATTGGTAAAGCGCATTTTGCTGAAGAAACGTTGTTCTGTAAAAGATTAGAAAGCACCACTACCTCTAAAGATATATATAATAAGCTAAAAAACTACTTAGATGTCAGTGATATACCAATGAAAAATGTAAATTTTGTGCTGAAAATGGTGCTCCTAATATGATGGGCAAGAAAAATAACTGCTTAATATTAAGGAAAGATGCGAATCCAGAAATGATTATTGTGCATTGTGTGAAGTACTACATTCAGTAATAAAATGTGTTAATGCTATTAAAGCTAGTGCCAAATGTGAGCGCCTCTTCAAGCCATTTTGTGAAGAATAAAGTGAAAACCATGTGAAAATGTTACTTCATACTGAAGTAAGATGGCTATCTAAAGGGAACTGCTTGAAAAGATTTGTGGAACTGTTTAATACTCTTAGTGATTTTTTAAGCGACAAACCTGAAATTGTAGTATATGTTAATTTTATCGATGGTAAAGCATTTGTGAGTTATTTAGACGATATCTTTGAAAAACTAAATATATTAAATAAGCAACTTCAAGGAACAAATAAAACTCTTGTTGATACAAAAGCGAAGATATTTGGTTTCATTACCCATACTGAGATATGTCAGAAACATATTAGCAACAAAAACTTTGAACAGTTTCATTGGCTCCAAAAATGTGGAGTAACTGATACCGCTTTACTTGTTATTGTCAATCATCTGAATATTCTATCGGCTGATTTAAAAGAAAGATTTTATGATTTAAAATAAATTGATTTTCCAACATGGATGATGCAGCCAATGTTAGTGGATTTTTATGATATATCATTTGATATATCATAACAATCCACTAACATTGGCTGCATATTTATGCAGTATCAAGAAAACTCGCAGAATTGCAAAATAATGAGTCAGTTAAAACTTTATTTAATACTAGCCGTTACCCGCGGTTTCACTCGCGAATGGAATGTTCAAGTTTGGCAAAAAGAAATAACTTATGTAATATATGGATTATCGTAAATAAATATTTTCTAACTTGTTTAAACCACCCTACTTAACTATAAATCCACCAATCCCAAATATATGTCACCCAAACTGCAAGTACTTATGGGCGACCCTACATTACAAATTTATTCGACATTTTTTAATCACCTTGAATAACTGTAACCCTACTTCACCTTATATTGCAATCATCCTGTATATGCTGCTGTTTATTTGTCACCCAATATAACTTTTTGAACACCTGACTATAGCTATGCAACTGCTTATGGTCTACGCTGTATAACAATTATTTCTGATATTTTGTGAACCACCTTTTAAAGTATAATTTCTCTTTACCCTATATTTTAATCACCCTTTATAGGCAGCTTTTTCTAACATTGTGTTAAACACATTCTAATACTATAATCTTGCTTCTCCCCATATTTCAGATATTTCATATAGTAGAATACAATTGTCATGGTCTATCCCATATAATAATAATTTTTTAACTTTTTTAGATTCACCCTGATGGAAATACCGGTGGAACCCTTGGTGTGTCACAAATGTAAAAACACAGTTTTACACCCTAACACCAAACTTTTATTTAAATACTCACCCAAACTGCAACTGCTTATTAGCCACCCTATATAACAATTTTATTCAACTATTTTTTAACCGCTTTGTATAACTAAGTCTACTTCCCTCTACATTAAAACCATCCTGTATACACAGCTGCCAATTTGCCATATTTTACAAATTATGTTGAACCACACTGTATAACCATAAATGTACTCTACAAATTAATTTTCAACCACCCTGTTGTGCATCTGCTTAGGGGCCACCAAATATAACATTTTTTAAACACTTAACTATAACTCTGGTCCACTCACTATCTTATATATGCAACTGCTTGTGGACTACGCTATATAACTATTTTTGAACCACAATTGAAAGTATTAATTGTCTCCACCCTGTATTTAAACCACCCCTTATATGTAGCTTTTTCTAACATTGTTTTAATCACAACGTATGCACTAGATATAATTTTACCTCGATTCATGTTTCAGATATTACATATATGCAACAGCTCATGTTCTACAAAAAAAATTATCCAACCGGTTTAATTATAATTCTTCTCCACCCGCTATTTCAACCACCTTATATATGCAATTACTTGTATAACATTTTTTGTACCACCCTGTATAACTATAAATCCATCAATGCCCAATATATTTCACCAAAACCGTAACAGCTTATTGGGCACCGTATATAAACTTTTTTTTCAGAATGTTTCTGAATCACCTGTATGTATTACAACTACCCTGTATACGCTACTGCTTGTTGGTTAACCAATATTTTTAAATAATTTACCCTAACACTTCTCCACCCTATAATTCAACTATCCTATCTTCTTAAGTTATTATGAACTACGCTATTTCACAATTTTTCCTCATATTTTTTCAACGACATTTTAAAGTATAATTTCTCTCCATACTTCATTCTAACCTTGTTTGAATCACATTGTATAACTGTAACTGTACTGCACCCCATGTGTCAGGTACTCCATATATGTAACTGCTATATAACAAAATTTTTCTAGCATTTTAACCACCCTGTATAATTATAACTCTACACCACCCTATATTTCAACAACCTTTTATATGTAAGTACTTATTTGCCACCCTTGTATCCTTAGAATCCCACCTATACTTCAACCATCTGGTAAATGGAACAGCTTGTAGACCATTATATTACTTTTTTAAACCCACCTGTATAGCTGTAATTATACTCTGCGACATATTTCACCCATCCTACATATGCAACTGGTTGTGGATATATAAACAGCTCCTTCTAACTAACAGCTTATTATGAACATAATTCAAAGATCCTAACTCCTTACATAACACATTTTTTTCTATGATTTTTCATCTAAACTGTATAAATATTCTACCCTTTTTCACCCCCTTGGTATAAGGTACTATTTATGACCCAATCAATATAATTTTTTAGACCACCCCGTATAACTAATTCCACTTTCCCTTATTTCAACTACATTGTATTTATGCAGCTGCTTATAGGACACCAAATATAACTTTTTTTTTAGATTTTTGAAATCCATTTAATTCTCCTCCACTCTAAGTTTCCTATAATACAGGACACCCTGTAAAATTACACGCGTTATATCAATTGATTTGTGTTAAATCGAAACATGTTGCATTGACACATTCTGAATTTTGAATAAAAGCTAAGCTGATGCCAGTATCTAATAGTTTGTGAGTGGGGTGGAACCAATTGAGTAATTGTATTACCCAGCATGGTAGAAGTTTTTTCGCTATATCTACCGTTTCTGTCAATTTAGGGAGATAAAATGTGTACCAGATTTTAAGTCAAACTAGAGTCTTTGCAACAAAAAAAGATTCAGCAAAATCAGTTTAGGAGTTTTTACGTGATGCCCGAACAAACAAACAAACAAACAGACAAACTTACAATTTTATAATAGTATAGATAAGTTATTTTGTTACACACTCTAAAACTATATTCTTGCTTCTCCCCATACTTCAGATATTCCATATAGTAGAATGCATCTGTTCATGGTCTATCTAATGTAACAATTTTTTTTAACTTTTTTTGATCAATCCTAATGGTATTGATGTAACCATTCGTGAGTCACAAATATAAAAACACAGTTTTGCACCCTAACACCAAACTTTAATTTAAACTCTCACCCAAACTGCAACTGCTTATTGGCCACCCTACATAACAATTTTCTTCAAAAAAATTTTTAACTGCTTTGTATAACTAACTCTACTTCCATCTACAGTAAAACCGTCTCTTGTATAAGCCTAATTTTACTCTACAAAATATTTCACTCACCCTGTATGTGCATCTGCTTAGGGTCAACCAAATATTAAATTTTTAAATACTTCTAATCACACTGTATGAATTATAATTTTACTTCGATCCATGTTTCAGATATTGCAGATATGCAACAGCTCATATTCTATCCTACAAAAAAATTATCCACCCTGTTTGACTACAAATCTACTCCACGCGCTATTTCAATCACCTTGTATTTGCAACTACTAATCGGCCACCGAGTACAACATTTTTTCTACCACCCTGTATAACTATAAGTCCATCAATGCCAAATATATTTCACCTAAACCTCAACTGCTTATGGGGCACCGAAAATAACAATTTTGTTCAACATGTTTTTGAATAACTTTGTATGTATTACAACTACCCTGTATACGCTACTGCTTATTGGTCAAACAATATGACATTTTTTAAATAATTATCATAACACTTGTTCACCCTATGTTTCAACTATCCTATCTTTGCAATTTATTATAAACTATGTTATTTCACATTTTTTCCTTATAGTTTTTCAAGATATATTAAAGTATAATTTCTCTCCACACTTTATTTAAACCACCCGTCATTTACAACTTTTTCTAACCTTGTTTGAATGACACTGTATAACTATAACTTTACTGCGCATCATACTTCAGGTACTCTATATATGCAAGTGCTATAAACAAAATTTTTCTAGCATTTTTTACCCACCCTGTATAACTCTAACTGTAAGCCACCCTATATTTCAACAACCTTTTATATGCAACTACTTATTTGCCACCAAATATAACATTTTTGTACCACCCTATATCCTTAGAATACTACCCCACCCTATATTTCTACCATCCGGTAAATGGAACAGCTTTCAGGTCATACCAAATATTTTTAAACCCACCTGTATATCTGTAATTATACTCCGCTACATATTTCAACCATCCTATATATGTAACTACTTGTGGATATAAAACAAGTTTTTAACCACAACAAAAACTATAATTCCACTTCATTTTATATTTCAAACACCCTGTATAAACAACTGCTCCTCTAACATTTCTTTAACCACATTCTATAACTATAGTATCTTATGAACATAATTCAAGGATCCTAACTGCTTACCTAAGACATTTTTTTTAAGTTTTTTAATTCACTGTATAAATATTATACCCTTTTTTAACCACTTGGTATATGGAACTGTTTATAGCCCACTCAATATAACCTTTTTGGACACCCCCGTATAACTAATTCCAATTCCCCTTATTTCCACTACATCGTATATATCCAGCTGCTTATAGGACACTAAATATAACTTTTATTAGATTTTTTATGTCAATGTAATTTTACTCCGGTCTAAGTTTTTTATATACAGAACACCCTGTAAAATTACGCTTGATATATGTTGATTTTTGTTAAATCGAAAAATGTTACATTTGCACATTCCGAATTTCGAATAAAAGCTAAGCTGGTGCCAGTATCTAATATTTTGTGCGTGCGGTGGACCAATTGAATAATTGAAATACCCATCATGGTAGAAGTTTTTTCGCTATATCTACCGTTTATGTCAATTTAGAGAGATAAAATGTCTACCAGATTTTAAGTCAAACTATAGGCTTCGCCACAAAAAAAAGATTCAGCAAAATCAGTTAAGTAGTTCTTGCGTGATGCCCGAACGAACAAACAAACAAACAAACAGACAATAAGAGTGATGGCATGGCTTTGTGAAGAAACAAAAATCAAATACCCAAGTTCAACCTAATTTCTAGCTTAATGTGGATTTAGTGCTGTAAACGATTTACTGGTAAATAAAAGAAATCGGCTGGATATAACACAACGTGGAGACTTGAGACTGAAGCTAACGAAATTGAAACCTAATGTCAAATCTCTGTGCAGCAACCATCAAGCGCAATGATCTCACTAAATTAAAAGAATAAATTAATATAGAAACATCTATATTAAAATTATTTGGAATTTGAATTTCAGGTTTTCATTATGTTTTGAAAATTTACTTACTGTGTTTCGTTAACAATTTCCTAGTAATTTCTTCCTAATACCTATCATTTAATTTAGAGCACAGAACAAAAAATATCTGCAAAGAATTTCTTTATAAAATAGAACATTTACTGCAAGCAGTCGTACTAAAATAAATTATAATTAAAAATATTTTATAAGATAGAAAGGATAGGATAATTTTTAGGAGGGTATACAAAGCCCAACCACTACACTATAAAAAACAGACACGTTTATTTCATCAAACCCAATCAATGGACAAAAGCATAATCACTACTTACATTAATTAAAACATTAACGATTTCAAGCATCTGTTCTTTTTTCTGGGTGTTTTTATAATATTTTATCATAAAATAATTTCTATAAACGAACTTATTGAATAAATTAATATGTTGACCTTCATCAAACATTTCATAATGGTAAAAATCATCAGATTAACAGAAACATCTGTTGTTTTTTCTGATTTTTTTTTTCAAGATTTTTTCAGTTAAAAATCGACCGTAGTAATACCATAATTCTCCTATAACTTCATCAGCTTTTTCACTTAATTAAACTCTTGATCCACCCCACATCCCAGTTGCTACCAGCTTAAGACATCTAATCGGCTTTTTTGATCTCTAAACTCGCGCAAGGTGAAGCATTAGAACGTTGTTGTTGTTCATCAGGTAAAAGGATACCAACTAAGTCTGTTTACCTGACCGTGGCTCAGCAATGTGATACTTATATAATAAATCTTCTAAGCCCCGCTTTAAACAAAGTCACCGGAGATAGCAGCTTTCAGATATGCATCTAGATTATTGAACTTTATTGATTTTGGCATCGGCATTCAATATTTATTTAGGCATAAGTTGTTTCAAATTCAATCTAATGTGTTTACCTCGGTAGAGGGTCAGACAGACCGCATACGATGCTTTATTCGTACACCGTGTGATCTTCTGATGCGATAATGTCCGAAAGTTCGAAACGCTTTTGTTTAACTTTGACATTATCGGGTATACACTAAAAATTATGGCATTCATCGTGGTTTTTTGATAAAGTCATCGGATACTGGTGTTAATTGCATCTGTATATTGGTCGATAACATTCGGGCAGGTTCAAGAGTGTAAATATTTTATAACACTTAACGCTCAAGAGTTTATTTTAAGATTTTATGTGTTTAGGCTGATATCTTTGAGAGAATTTATAGCAATAAAGTTTTATAATTATTGAAGTTGTTCAAGAGGGCTCGAGCGGCATTTGTGTACAGTGTTTAACAGATAAGAAGCCTAATAACTAGTGAATAATCTAGCTTCAAAAAAATAACATACATCCGTCACATAACACTGGTTAAGAAAGTTTAAGCTTGTTGTGCCACACGAACTTTTTGGTAGTAGACTATAAAAAATATGCTGGATGAAAGACAAAATTCATTGGCAGTCAAGCCCGCGAATTTTGTTTGATAGTACGAAAAAATAATATCCAGAAACATAAATGAAAAATGTATTTACAATCAAGTGAATCTGATATTGAATCACACTACTCAATGTCAAGGCTTTATAAATAAAATTATCAATGAGTATATTCCTAAGTTTGTTATTAGGAGTGGAAATAGTTCTCCAATAAACTCATACTGGCCATCTATCGGAAAAAAAGATAAACATAAACTTTTAAAATGTAAAATACTTTTTTCTATTACAACTTATTTTGAACTGAATAAGCTCTATCTAATGAATTGGTTAAATGTGATGATACTATTTTTAATAAGACAGTAGAAAAATACATTAGCCGATAACTTAAAGAACTTATGTTAACTCCATAAGGCGTAAACACACACCACACACACACACCCTTCGCGCGAACCCAGGATCTTGATTTGCCATTCAGAATATTACTGAGGACAATTCCAGTTCCCTTGCCATCCATCCCCTGAGAACTAACCCAGGTGCTCACGCTAACGCAGTTTTCCTTCTGCACAATCCCTGTCTTCTTGTTGGGATATCTTGGTTATGGTTTGTTTCCGTTGCTTTACCTTATTGGTACTACAGGAACTGTCTTATTTGTGGTTCGTGGCTCAGTCTTTGCTATGATATATAGCATATTCTACTCTTCTGTGGGCGTGCACGTTCTCTTCGATTTTTGGTGGGTGTGTGTTCTTCTATTCTTCTCTTGCTTCTTGCTTGGTACGGTCAGTTTCCCCCGCGCCCCTTGTTGTCTCCTGAAAATTGAATATTATGTACTTCATTTTATTCTCACCTGTCTTCTACCTCTGGGCTACTTCGTCATTTTCACCTTCGCTAAGGCAGAGCTGGTTCTTAGCCCGTTTATATCTGTCCATAAATCTGAGATCATGGTCGATTAGCTGTCTTAGCTAAAGGTTTGGGGGCTGCTCAATTTTGCGTAAGCCTCTCTGGCCTTCCTCTTCATTTCTGCAAGCACTGGTTGGTGTCGTAAATCGTTGAAAATCACCGTGTTACGAGCGAACCAGGATGCGTCGACTGCGAGGTGTAGGCATAGGTTCTCCTCACTTTGGATGGCCTGCCTGGTGCTCTTGCTGGTGTGTCCCCATATTATTTAAGTTACGTCAGCATTGGCAAGATCACTGTCTTGATGAGAGTTAGCTTGTTTAAGAATCCCAGCTTACTTCCTCTTCCTATTAGGGAGTAAAGCCTGGCACGTGCATCCCGAACTTTGTTACCAGTCTCTTGGACATGCCTTGTGAAAGTCAACCCCCTGTGGATGATGACTCCAAGGTATTTGACTTCCTTCTTCCATGGAATTTGTCTGCCGTCGCATGTCTGGTTTCCGGTTGGAACGATCGTGCGGCTTCTCTTCTTGACCAACAGAGCTTGAGTTTTTTCCTCGTTGATTGTTATCTTCTACAGCAGGCACCATTTAAAAATAAAATGTTTGACAATAGTATTCGACTTACGACGTCAAACATTTAATTTTATATGTTATAATTGTGCTTTTTTCATAATTTCTTTGCGATTGACAACAAGGTCTGACCTAGAACCTGAAACGTTTGGAAATATACAGTAATCTCGTGAACTGTGGAGATATTTCCCAAAAAGTGCTTAAACATGGTGTGCCCTTTTTACTTCATATTTATCTAAACTATTTATTGTTTTTTTTCCACTGGAACTTTCCCAAATTCCTGGAAAACTAATTTATTACACCCTTATTTAAAAATGGTGACATGTCTGATGTGAATAACTATAACCATATCACGAAAAATTAAGTTTTTGACAAACTCTTTAATAAATTGGTATATGATGAAATATTTGTATAATTAAATTTATCACGCCTTTGCAGCATGGTTTCTATATTTCTAGATCACCCCAAACGAATTTCTGCACCTATCTTGAACACATCACCGAGTAATTAAATCACAAATATATCGCAGCCTGTATATATATTTTCACTTAGCATTTGATGTGATTAATTTTGTTCTTTTTGGTTAAGAAGCTATCGGTCTATGGCTTTTATGGACCATTACTATCTTGACTTGAATCTTGTCGAGTAAATAGAACTCAGATAGTTAAAGTTAAAAACTTTATTTCTAAAACCCTTTGCCGTCACATCAGGAATTGCTCAAGGTTCCCTTCTTGGCCCCTTCTATTCATTCTTTTTATAAACGATATTAGTTAAGTGATCAAATATTCGGAATTTTCTTTATTTATAAAACCATTAAGTTAACTCATGCCAGAACTCTTTTAAAAAAACATTCGCTTTGTTTGTTTATATATTAAACGGCATTGATCTTAGGAAAGTAAACGTAATTAATGACCTCAGGGTATATTTTAACTCTAAGTTAAAAGTTAAATTCCACCTTGATTATGTTGTATCTAAAGCCACTAAGCAACTTAATTTCATTAAGAGATTCTCAAGTAAATTTATTAGATTTGATACTTTTAGAACGTTATACTTTGCTTTTCTATAACCTATTTTATCTTACTGTTCAGTTATTTGAAGACGTCATTTGGATTACCAAATCAAAATACTTGAAAAACCTGACATATCTTTCCTTCGGTTCTTTGAAGTGTAGAAAGCATATGAAATTTTGGATTCCTGACTATAGCTCAAAATCTTAAAATTTCTGATATGTACTCCTCAATGACTAGAAATTATATCATTTTCGACTTTAAAATTGTTACAACAAAATTGATTGTAGCGACTTAATAAATAGACAAAACTTTCATGTACCTAGGCGACCTCTTTGACAAAGCTATTATTTTTCAGACAGAATATCATTGGTTGTCGCCCATTGAAAGATTATCGTAATTTATGATCAACAATTTTTATTCGGTTGATTTATAAAATTGTAATGTTGCTAATGTGAGAAAATATCCTTTTTTGGTTAAGTTTTAATTTTAATTTTGTCAACTATTCATAAATTTACTTATTTATGTTGTTATATTATAATATATAAATACCAGTATATCTAGTGTACATGGGGTTTCTCCCTGAAAATTTTGAAATAAATTAATATAAGCAAAGATGTTCTTGAAGGTTCCATTAGCATTAAATTTTTTTAATGGCCTAATTTGAATAAATTGATGGCAAAAATGCAGTCGAACAGTTAGAGATACACGTGCAAGCCATAAAGTTTTAATAATTTTGTCACTTTGTCCTAGTGATTTTTTCTGTTTCTTGTGTATTACTTCACCAAAAGCAGCAAAATTTGGTATAACCTAACTGCAGTCGAAATAAAGGAAAAAGAAATAGTTATTAAGTAAAATGTGCTATGCTGTAGATAACAAGCACATACAAGTAACACCAAAGTAAAAAAATGAAAGAGTTTTGACCAGAAGTTTATAGGGATGAAGTTCTAGATGAAATGAAATATTCGACCCTAATAGGTTCACCAGAATGCTGATTTCAAATATAATATTTTTAAGAATGGCACAGTTGTGGTTATACCTAAAGTAGATGAAAACTGGCTTATTCTGAATAGAATATAGTGTTTTCTATTTTATTTCTGATTTCTTCATCAAATTGAGAATATGCTTCAAATATCATGTCATATACCTAAAATTGATAGTTTTTGGGGTATTTATTTTATTCTCATTATGATTATTTTTCGAGGAAAACGCTGTCCCAAATATATCACGATACTCCTGTTAACAAAAATGCTACTGACAAGTATGCTACAACTTATTATAAAAACAGACTCAAATACATACCACTCACTTCTCACAATTTAAAACAATTTTAACTCGCTTATTTTAAATATAAAATAATTATATGACAGTTTTTGATTTCCACTTTCATTTCTATTTGATTGGTGGCATTGCTATACTTAAATCTAACCAATTTTGGTTTTTTTTACTTAAAGCATAATAACACTTCTGATATCAACTTGAATAAAGCAGTTATTAATTTTGTATATCAATAAAAGCCTTAAATAGGTATCTAGTATATTAATTTAGTTAAAATGGTGGCACAAATTATTATACACCAAGCGGTATAGAATGTTAGCATCATCACCAAACATGTGTATTTGCACGGAAATATTAAAAATATTATAATACGCATCATTTAAATTCTCATCACACAATTTTAATCCCAGAATTTTAGTGTCTATAATTGCACAAAACATGCAAAATCTGACTATCTCGATAATTGTATTGTCTACATTCATGTGGATTTACATTCGACCAAAAACACACCTTTTAACTTTTCAAAAAACTGTAGGTGGGGCATCAAATACTACACAGCAGTGCCCAATTAAGCGCAAATTAAGGTTTGGTGTTAGGGTACAGAACATGTGTTTATACATATTGTAATGTTTATATTTTCACAATCGGGTTCTATTCAGTTCTTGGATTTATTTAAAAACGCAGTCCAACTCACTCTAATTTATTTCCACTACTTTAACACAATTTATATTCACAGAAACTATTTACAATTTATCTTAACTTAACAATATGACCGTCGAATACTGAATAATCCCATCGTCAGCTGTCCGTATTTATATATTTCACTCGGAATTATTCTGGCAAGACAACGAACTATCGGGAAACTTATTTCATGTGTTCTGGAAGCTTCAAGGGAATTCCCAGTAACGGCAGCGGTCGGCCGGTTGAGAGACAAAACATTTCGTATTCCCAGTATCGGAATAATGTCCCTTCCACGAATTGGTTGATGGCCGATTGCACCATCGGATGAATTTTCTTAACAATATTTTATTATAAGTTAGTAAATATGAGTCAAATATTCAATACTTTTTCTTGTCTATCATATATTTTGAGAACGTCTTCCAAAAAATTTTTTCCTTATTTGTAAATATATCTGGACATATTTAGAATTGAGTAGAATGTGTACTTTCTTTAATAAGTACAAATTGATTAATTGATTTTGGTAAGCCACTTTCGGACCAATTCTCAATGATTTCAGAAACAATCACGATTTTGAGGGGTTCTTATGACACCAGTTGAGATAAATTCAAAATATGTTCAACTTAACATACACGGTTTTAAAATAACTACGTTATATTTCAAACCTCCAGAATCAACATCGTTGCAAATTCTTTTGACTTGTGAAATTATACCAAAAATTCAGGTATATTTTTTTTATTAACACCCGGTTTGTGTTCACTGTCTGTTATTGAGCATTATATTAAAATTCCCTCTTACACTTCAATATTTCTTTTAATGCAATAACACTTCCGCGGAATAAGCCAATTAAATCTCACAATTCGTATTATTAAGATTACTTTTGCCGACTCAGTCCAACAATAAAGACTTAATATAAGAAGATTCAAGATCGGGCATGTGTAACTTATTATACCAATTAGAAGCAGAGAGAGACTTTAAAGGTATAACGAAACCCTCTATTAATCAACAATGGTCCTTAAACGCTTTGTGTTCGAAACAAGATGTCAATCTGTTGTTCATCCTCATCAACTGCAAAATCCAGGTAAAATATTAAGGAGTACAAAAGACACCTGCTGAAAAAGATAACAAATAATGATGACATGTGTTTTGCTTTGAAGACTAAATGAATTGTCGTAATTCATCATTTTGCATTGATGCTTTCTAGAATTGTGGGTGAGGATGAAACAAAATGATTGTATCTTTTAAATATCAAGATGCTTATTTGGTGCATTTGTGATAAATTTTTAAATATACTAGTCTATTTTAATGGCTTCCGTGCTTTATTTCAAAATGTATTAATTTTAACCGTTCTAAATTCTCCATCTTCGCTAAAGTTTAACAATCAATACATATTTTTTGAGACATCGTTATTTGTTCGGTGGTGCGCCATCAAATCTTCGTTCGTGTGGCATTTGTTATTGCCTTTAACTTGTGCTAGTTGTTGTGTTCTTTAAGAATAGAAAGACGATAATTAATATTTGCTTTCTCTACCGAGCGTAGAGAAGCTAATAAAAGAACCTGGACTGATTAAAAGTAGTAGCCTTAGATTTTATAGAAATTCCTGCCTGCCTGAATGATCATTCACCTGCTATGTCCTATCGTCAACTGATGACGATAGCAGATCCAAAGCTACTGAAACGTTGTAAGATCAATCATTTGAAGACGATGGAAGTCCAAGGAAGCTTTTAGGAACGTTAGAAGTGGATTGGTGAGATCCAAAACAACCGAAAACATGGCTAATCGTAGGAATCGCTATCAAAAACACCAGAAAAATATCATTCGGATAAGGAGAGAAAGAAGAGAGAAAAGAAGATGTGAAGAAGGAATATAAAAGATGTTAACAGGTTGTGTAGGAGAGTATCAGATCAGAGTTTTGATCAGATGATGAAATACAGAGAAGGTAACAATGAGACGAAGAGGAACAAGTATAAATTGTGTGGGGAGAGCTGTGTTGGCCTGGATGGCCCAGCTGGGTAAAGACGTGGAAGAGTTAAGAAAAATCAAACATCACTTCACCTTGTAGATGAACTTTTTGGTTTGTGAAGCGGACCTTGCCGATTATTCAAATTTCCCTTCACCACAGCCTTTCCATGATTATGTTGGCGAAATACTCTTTTGAGCCCAACGTAGGATTGTCAGGATTGGAAGCATCATGTTTTCTAGATCTACCCATGGTATTTCCGTCCAAAAGTTACTATGTCAAGTTCTCCTTGTGCTATTTTATAAATAAATGATAGCAGTACTCGTCAACCCTCATATTAAAATCACCCACCTCGCTTCAAAAACCTTCTTAATTTTCCCATCTTATTTTCAGAACACAATGCACAACAGTTAGTGAACTACTTAACGATGGCCGCGAGCTGTGGTAAAATTTAACATCTTCTCCATTGCCAACCCCAGCACTGATTTCAATACTACTTGGTCGTAAATACAGTAAACTATCTAAATACATATTTGGCATATTAAGGAATCTCAATTAAATGCTCAAAAAACAGTTACATCTGCAAGGGTACAGTACTGTTTACTGTCCCCAACATTATATAACCTTTATTCTAGATACACATTCAAAGTGGTACTTAATAACTGTACAGCATGGGTAAAAGTAAATGGTATCACATTCGCTGTGCAGATAACCAGCATTTTTATCAGCATTTTAATTAATGGGGAGGAGGTGTCAAGCAAAATAGAATTTTGTGTAAGTACACACCTTTTACTTCTTATCCTTTCTTTCCAAATAAATTTGGGGTGGGCACCGCTGAATGGCTCCTTGATTATTTTATTTTTTATAAATAAACAGAAATAAATAGAAAGTAGAATAACGTTGCAATAACCCTGTTTTGTTTTCGAGAAAAGCTCAGCAGAGTAGACTGCTCCAAATTACAAGGTTACCCATTATCCTAACGCCTATCTTGGCCCAGAAATTGAGATCATAGTCAAAATCAGGCAAAAAGAAGGTTCATTAATATTGAAAACATACTCTGCGATCCAAATCAATTACCATGCAAATCTAAATATCGAATTACCATGCAAACTTTCTAGTTGCCCTGTTTGGTACACATTTATATATCGAGCTGAGACACTAAAGACCAGAATAAGAATTGACAAAAACCGGGGATTATTCCATCTAATAAAATAACCTTGATCTTATCCTACAAGAAAACAAATATTATTTCCTATAATTGACTAGTAAGAGTAGAATCAAACGACAAAATAGCGATTGGAAGGAATATAAACATTTGGATCTAATTACATTATGGAGGCAGCATTCAAAGAACACGATTTCTTGGGCGTGTTTTAAATTGATATACCAACAATACTTTATTGTTTATGATTAATAAATATTCGACCACTGTTTCCATATTGAATAACAATTACGTCATCATCTAGAGCATAGATTGCAAGGGCGCTGGAGGTTTCGATGGGGCCGGTGACCAGTACAGAGGTAAGTAAAGGCGTTAAGAGGGTTAAGGCAGGATTGTTGTAATTATCATTTCCAGAAAAGTATATATACTTTTTACTTCATTTTTTTTGGCGTCAATAAACACTTTAATTAGCTTCAGTTATGTGCATACAACAACAATAGGCAAACAAATTATATTCTACTGTGATACAATTTTTTATAATTTAGCTGTGTCTGTTTCATAACAAATAAATTGATAACAGTTTTGCAAATTAAATGCAGATATTACTTATATAAATGGTGTTTTAAATTTACAAATTTTTAGATATTTTTGAAAGAAGTGAAAAGAATTCACAAATTGATATTCAAAATGTTTAAAAGCTTTAACCTTGTAACGGCAATCTATTAAAAATTTAAAATCAGTTTGTGTTTACAAACACTATCATAGGTTATAGCTATAACAAATAAATCATTTTCAAGAACACGTACTTCAAAATTATCGTATTAACAAGGCGTCTAATTTTCTTTTTTTATTGTTTAAAGGCGCCACCAGAACTAATGCGACTGTCATTAGTCGACATAATGATTTACAACAACTTTTTTCCAAGTACACAAATCAATTATGCACCAAAATGTCCAAGATATATTTTATCGTTAGACAGTTGTTTCCACTCGAAATACAACTTAATTAGTTACAAAGTGCCACCGAGTAGAAGAAGGTCGGTCTTCACAACAAATTTGCGAATCTTTCTTTTCTCTAACAAAAGATTCTCTATAGTTTCTAGTCGGTTGTCAGGCCATATGTTATCCCGGTCGACATATTGTCAGTGATTTCTTGTTTTGTCTAGGACGCGTCAATTATCTAAGTTGTCAGCTGGGTGGCGTGAGGTCTTTGCGTCTTTCAAATTTTAATTAGGGCTAAGTGTCTCTCGCCAAGGGTCGAAATGGTCAGAAATTGTTAACTGTGAAGAAATAGTTTTTTTTTAAGAACTCTAAGCTGGGTATATCAATTGTACTGAATAAATTAAAAACAGGGTTTGGCCCAAATGCATTTCAAATCGTTTTGTTTTCTCCTGTAATGAAACAAATAGCCCAATTTTTTAAATGTTTTTACCTTCTATAATTATATGTTGCTCTTTTGTTATTAGAGGCGCCAAATTTAATGCAATCTATTTTGCGCTATGGGGCATACCAAATGAATTAAACATATGCTTCATAACAAAGGCGCCACTCATACACACCAGAATGCGTGAGGTGGCTTATGAAATGAGAATTTTCCTCAGATGACACCGACCAACGTCGCAGGGACTTTCCGTGAAGAGTCACGATAGGGATTAATCCAAAAAGTCAATAAGCGGATACAATAGCAAACAAATATAATTGGTTTATATAGTATTTTGATAAAAAGTCCGGATTGTACAGAAATTTAGTTGATGATAGTTTCAGTTTTTACTTGATTAAAATTATTTTGATTTGTTAAACCAAGCACATTATGATTTTCTATTCCAGATTGGTTTCACCTAGTAAGTGACATCTTTACAATGCATATTGAAAATAGTTCTATATGTCTAAATAAATTACATAAGTAACATAATTTCAATAGTCTATCTATTAACGACGCTGGTTAGTATAAAAGCTTTTTATTACACAAATATGAAAATATTGGTGAATGTGGGAGAATTAATGAGACTGTAAATAAAGATTAAGTGTATATATAAAAGAAATTAGTAAGTTTCCATCCTAGAATATGTTGAAACCTTACATTAAATAAGTATTTTTACGGTTTATACTGGACAAATTAAGGTATAATATTGATGTACTTGTACTTAATGATACTAAAATCAAAATCAATGTGTCTTAGACATACAAAACGGTAATTCAAGTTACCTGAGATTTTCAAGTAATATCGGAATTGATATTTATATTAAATTTAAAACAGCACAGTAATAGTCAATTTTAGGAATAAGCAAAAGTCACCGCGAGTGGAAAACAAACCCAACAAAAACAATTTTAAAAACTCAAAAAAATCATTTCAAAATTTCTCCCGGAATACAATAATAAAATTTATTATATATTAGAGAAATATCTAGACCTTAAATTTATGAACAAATGAACCATAAAATTACATAAATTAATTTCAAAAACTTCTAAAATTTGTAAACATACTTTTTACCTATGCCATAAACTAAAATTTGGCAAGTCAACAATACACAAAACACAAATTAAAAGAGTCCTTCTTAATTTTCATCAATGAGGTCGATTGTATCTCTTCTACTTCCGCAGTATCATTTGTACCTGTTTGTCTGTCATTAAGGATAAATAATGGTCATCTCATTTTGAACAACCTGATATAGTGTAGTTCATAACATTTACCCTAGTTTTTCTCTTCTGACATTAACGGAATCATTGAAAGATTTTTTTTGGTCGCATATATGGCGAATGCAACGTTATCACAAAGTCGTCACTAAGACTGCCACCCATAAATATGACGATAACCCTTTCAAGTTCTTCCATTTGAAAGCAGCTTGACTATTGTATAGGATCTTTGGGATTTTTTTAAACCCTATCTAAAAATCAACAGATTTCCTTAGTTATGTCAAGCAATATTGTCACTTTATAATTTACATTTAATTAATTCAGATTTTAAACCACTGACATCGAAGTCAGATTAAGACTTTAAAAGGTTTATTTTTTTTAATATACAAATATACAGCTTTTTTTCAAATGTAGTGTTAATTGCCGAAGTAGCCATAAAAATGAACTAGAAGATGTCACAAATAAGCTTTAGAAAACAACGAACTACCTTGCTAGAAATTGGACAGTCTGAAACTATGCAACATTAGTACATTAATTGCTTCTTTATTAAATAAAAAAAGTTTTTATCTAAATAAGTCACATATATTATTGTTTCCGTAAATTAGTTAAAAACACCATTCATAAACGGATTTCACAAAAATGTTGATATATTGTTTTAGAAATATCGCCATTCAAATAGTATAGAGCTAATTCTGTTAAATTTGAACAGAAATTCATTAATTTTGATAATATGAAATGTAAAGTTTAAATATGTCAGTCATTAAATTTTCCAATTTTTTATTTTTCTGAAAATTAAGTATATATTAATCCCAAAAAAAAGGTTGGGAAAGCATAAATGACTATAAAAATGTTGCCAACTGACGAGGTTTGATCAAAATCAAAACGCCGGTAATTGTTTTCTGATTGAGATAAGAACATAACATTAACAAAAATTCTAAGTTGCCGGGTATTTTTCAAAGAAACATTGTCCACCTATAAAAATGAGCATTTTGTAGAAAATTGAATGCACTTTTTTAATAAAGTAACAAAAGTTACACAGCAAAAACTGAAAAAAAACGCGACATTCTAGACGAGATTTGGTCAAAATCAGAAAATCATTAATTGTTTTCTGACTTTGATATTAGCAAAAATTGTAATTGTCCCGTTATTTTACAGAGGAACATTTTTCAGCTAGAAAAATCAACATTTTGTAGAAAATTTAATACACTTTTTTTACTAAAGTAGCAAAAGTTACAAAGCAAAAACTGAAGAAAAGGCGACATTCTAAATATTTGTTTATAATAACTCCCAATGCGTTTAGGTATATAAGTTATTATTCTTGGCCACATCTTCAGTCGACTCAGAAAATTAATTTGCCTGTCATATTTTTCCTTCCAAATTGGTAATTAGCTTAGAGTATTGATTTAAATTCAACTTTTGGAAAAGTTAATTTCTACGTCTATGATCTATAAGCATAGAGGTAATATCTAAAGATAGAGTATAAGTGGAATAGTAATCTTCGACGATAGAGAAAGGAAACCGAGTGAGCTAGAGCTGCAAGCAATAGCACCAATCAGAGGCAAACTTAGACAGAGATAGGTAAGTCCACATAGTTTCTTGGGACCACAGGTACTCCAAATTAGGTATTACCTCTATGGAAAAATAGTACTGTAAAGTAATATGCCGTTTTCCTGAATACAAAACACTGAAATATGATTTTATTATTGTTTTTTTACAGGTATACATCATAATCCCTGCTATTTAACCAAGTTTTAACAACCAAAACTGTTTTAAATTATCTAAATGATGACATTTGAAATTCACCTCAAAATCGTCACAATATGAGTTCCGCAATTACGTCTTTTTTAATTGAAAGAAGTTTGGCAACGGCAAGTATTTGTTTACTATACTCCGGCAATCATCTTTCAACCCCATTTAATGTAAAGAGACATATATTAGTAGTCATTCCTTTCAAATCACAAAAAAAAACATTTAACCGTGTCATAGTTTTTCGCTGCATTTTAATCTGCAGATGCATCGCGCATCAACGAGGGAATTTGAATGCAAACCACGAATTTTAAACGTTTCTAAAACTTTTTTTATATCACCGGTGCCCGAGCGCATCCACTCACTCATCGACCCGAAGCACGCAGTGAACATAATAAGCGCAATTTAAGAGAAATTTTTGTTAAATTATTCATTTTTACAGTCTTGACAGATACGAAATGACACAAAAGTTTTCAAACGGGAATTGGAATGAGAGGAAATTAATAAATTCGTTTTAGAAACGTTACGTTCAGGACAGGCGAGATTTTGATGCAATTGTGAAACTCAGGATAGCGACGGAGATTCCGTCAGATAAAACTATTGGCCCATATTTTACAGCGTTTTGTTCACCTGGACCTAGAAGTAGGAAGCTGAAAATATACTGTAATTTGTTTTGCATGATCTAACTATGGTTTTTAAAAGTAAACATCATGAAAACGAAAACGAATAATAACTTTTCTGCAAGTGTGCTGTAATTATTCCCTAGAAAGCCATTAGTACAAATAACCCAGTTAATGCAGATATTTGAGTGACAAAACTACCATTATTTAAATAATAGGTTATGCCATAACTGATATAATTGTAACAGTCAACTCATATAAGTAAAAATCCCAAAAATGTGTTTCATTTTTGGTCATATTGTGAAAAGTGATAAAGAAAGGAAAACGCTGTCAATAATAAAGTTCATACTAATGATAGAATAGAGTAATATGCACAGATAAAAAATAGGTAAATAAAAAATTAATAAAATGTTACTGCCATTGCTCCGTAGGCTAGCAGTCGCATAATGGCAGTTTTAGTTCAATATTTACTAGTATTTTAAATCATGCTTTTTATGAACTTACCAAGTTCTTTACTACAAACCCATTGGACTAAACCATTTAATACGGTCCATTTTGCTCTAAAAAAGTAAAAATGCATCTAGATCTAATATGAGGAAAAATGAATAGATGTTTTTTCTGTAAACTGCGTCACCATTGGAAAATACAGCAAATCCCAATTCAGATTTCTCACCTAGCAGTAAGTATGCACAACACTCATAATGGGAGAAATACTAGTGCTCATTTTAAAATTAGTATGCCAGACGGAAAAATTTATATCGAATCAGCAGACATTAAAATGGAATGTAGGATAAAAAATTTGTTCAGATAGTTTAATAGATGTGTTACTACTGATTGATCACGTTGTTCCCCTCCCCTTTAATTATGATTGTCCTTATCAGGCATATCTCCACCAAGACATTCGGTCAGTCGATATAGGTAGGGACACTATATCGAATAGAAAGTAACGATACTGTACTCATGAGTAGTATCGAAAACAAAGTATTGTACTCGTAAAAATATCTAACCAAAAGTAATCGATACTTTATGCCTGCACAACTAGACATCATGACTCAATGTCAGTCAGTCACGCCAGTTTAGCTATATTACTGGTCTAGGCAAGAGTTTCACTCCCAATTGAAACATTATTCCGATTCGTTTTTTGCTGATTTGTATGCAGATGGGTATCCTAAAAATAAATACGAAGGTTGCCGGGCGGTAGACTGGTCGAGAAATTGTTTAAATAATTTTTAACACACTAAAAATTCAACTTTTTGCGTCGAAAACCCCTGTTTTAGTTTTTTGGGTCATTCTGAACAACAAAGGTCTCTTGTGATTTTTTTACAAAGTTGACCGTTTTTGAGATATAATCGATTTAATTACTTGGAAAAACTCAAATATGGTCATTTTCAGAGCTCTATAACTATAATAAATTATAATTTTTGAACCCAAAAAAGCCAAATGACAGGTCTAATATTCCACCACAACAAAATACAGGCTTTACTTTAAATGTGTCTTTATTCGCCAAAAAATCACAAATACTAAGTAGAGATGCCAGAATTATCATAAAAAAACATTCGGTCATTGTAGGTAGTTACATTTACTTTAAAATTTCTCTTCATTATAATTTCCTTGGTGTTGCAATCCGGATTTTAGTTATTCCTAAAATCGTTGTCCAAATTAACTGCTGATATTTTTATTTTCTTTCCGCTGAAAATATGTCTCGACTATTTCTACAAAACTTTATTTTGACAATTTAAAAGCGAGCTTCCAATCTTAAAAAAATAATCTGTTAAGATGTTCATCAACAATATCTGTCAAATCATTCAGTTAAATGAATTGGGTGTATATATATTTATAGACAAAAATTGTAAAACTGTTTATATCAAAGAAAGTGAAATTAACAAGGCTGGACAGAAATGAACATTAAAGGCTGACCAAAGGAGCCCATATGAATAATTTGAGCAACACTGGAAGTCCGGCTATGACATCATATGGTATGGATAAAAATTATTTTATCATAAGTTAGGTAAATATGTTTCAGAAATATTTCGATCACATAATTCAGTTGCAATTACATTTCAAAATCTAACATTTAATTTTGCTGTAAACTTTGTGTGTTCAAATTAAACTTTCAAAAAGTGATTCACTTCACTTTGAAAAACTTTATTTACCCATAAAAATCCAATACTTGCAACAGCTGATTGTGAATACAACGCATCGAAAATAATATCTCTCTAAACAGAACTAACTGTTCATTGTCCGCTCGTTCTTATAATCCACATCGAACTCTCTAGCAAATTCGAGGGTCATCTCCCAGTTCGTGTAGCGTTTCCGGACTGTTATCGAAATTTTTAGTACGGTCGACCTTGGGCAGGATCCCTTTTTTATACTTCAGTCGGCTTAAATGTTTTACGTTGTTTTAGTAAGGAGCGCCGTAGATAAATTTTATAACAATATCACCCTAATTGTCAGATTTGTAGCTGAGTACCACAACACCGTTTCAACAACTAAGTTGACGTCTCCATGGGTTAAACGAAAATTAAAAAAAGTTAATTAATCGGTATTACAAGATTCTAGAAACCAATTATCTACACCGAAAATTGTCCAATACTTTGATGTACTTCCAACAGAACCTACGAATACATACACCAACCTGACTATCCACACATAAACAGAAAACAAAATTATGGACATATATCCTTATTTGAAAAAATTTAACTCTTAGGGAATAAATACAATGTTAAAGTGCTTTTTCAAAACAAACTGGTGGTCGCCCAGTGGTCGAAATTCGACCATATTTTATGAAATTGTAAAAAGTATATTTTTATAAGAAACAGAGTTGTGGAGAAATCGGATAACTAGATCAAATGACTAAAATAGTTCACTCATATTGACAGATCTATTACAATAAAAAAAATGTAATCAAATATCGGTATTCGAAATATTTTTGGCAAATGAATGACGCCCCAAATTTTTGGCTGGAACCGCTCCTGGCAAAATATTCGATAAAATAATTGGAAGATTGTTCTTTGCAACCTAAAAGTTTTCGTGATTTACGGTTTTAATCAAGTTCAGGAATATTAAAGAAAAGAGAGGACCAACAACACTAGAAGAACTTATATATTTAATACATTCTCTATTGTCGGTTCTCTGACAATTTTTAACCCATACACCTTTGGGAAGGTTGTGATAATAATACATTAATCAAATATTAAAATTGACATTAAAAACAGGCTATTTAATATGAAAGTTACTGCAACGCGTCCGGATCTACTTTGACTTATTGATTAACAAAGCTTGTATGCCACTTCCAAACGCACATGCTCTACGAATACAACCAGCATCTAACGATTGCTCCCTCCATATATAATTACTCAATGTTTTGAGTTTTGACCGTCTGACGGCGGCGGCACTGTCAGTTGTTTGGCGTTGACAGTATGGGCGTAAATAATGAATTTTTATATTTTATTTAATGAATGAACCAATATTATATATTAATATTAGCATTCTGCACTCAAGGTCGTCAGTAGCTACTTAACAAAACCTGAAAAGAAGCCTTTAGAAGTAAGGAAAAAAGAACATCAATATAACATTTCCAGAAGACAGGTGGACAAGTCGAATTTGGCCTACAGTGTAATCACAGATAGAAGAAAATTTAAAAAGAGAATAATTTAGAAAGTCAACTGTAAGATGGTAAACAAAGCTGGCTTTACGGTGGAATAAGTTCTTGCGACCAAAAAATTGTGATCACCACTAGATAAATTATCAAAACAAACAAAAAAAATAATATCAAAGCGTAACTTTAAGAATAACCCTACAAATACAGTGTACAGCGATTGATAAAACCTCCAGAATTGGAGTTAGAATAACTCTTAAACACAGAAAGTATCACACAACGTATAAAACAATATTTATATGCAGGAGTACTGGTCTATCATGTTGTAAACTTATTTTTCTCTCAGAATTTCTGTACAGAAATCATCCATTCAATATTTGGATATTGCTTTACTACAGTAGGTTCCCCGTTTACAATTTCCAATACTTATCTGTTGCAGGAAAAACGGTGGAGAGAAAACCCATAAACAGATAAAATAACATTTTAATTTCAATTTCCAATAGCGTTTAATCCCAAACTATACCGAAATTAATAAAGTCATATTTGAGTACTGGACAGTTTAAATATCAAGCTGAAAGTTTTATTAATCGATCGTTCTCACTGATTAAGACTCCCGGATACGCTTTTAATGGCTATATTAATAGTTCCTCCCTTAGGCCATATTTGCACGTGAACCATAATATAACAGACCGGAACTCGGCTAACTATTTGTACAATACCCTGCCCAGTGGCCATAAAAGTTGTTTCTGTTATCGGCGAACGCACCTATAAACGCGGGTCAAAATAATAGACCTAAAAGTTGGTGAGGAACCGTAAAATCACTACATTTATACAAGTTATATAAGAAAAGAAGAAAGATAAAGCTGTTATTACTGGAATAAAGTACCAACGAAATGAAAATGGGAAAGTTACCTGACAGATAACGTTAATTGGTTACTTTGTGGAATGCGTTTTAATCGATTCTTAATGGGAAAGACATTAGTTTTTGGGATATCGGTAGCGTTAGAAACATTCTTTTAACAACGCCAATAACAATAACCATAAACTTTCAGTATTGACAGATTACGTATAAAAAGCGTGTCTACTTTATATAAGTAAATACTGTTGAGATGTAGTAGAAAATTGTTTAACGGTATATGTTTAACTAAAATGTGAGAAAAAGTATATTTTTTAATAGTTTAGAGGACCACCGACGCAATATTACTGTTAGTTATTTAAGCAGTTTGTAGAAAATAAAATACAGGGTGTTTCTAAAATAGGGTTCCAAAATTCTGCTGCGTATAGAACTAATTAAAAAAAGCAAAAAGTTTCTATTAACAGTTGTCCTAAAACGCACACTTAGAAAGTTATATGCCCTTAAAAAGACTCAAACAAAACTGGGTTCTAAGGATAAAAAACGGTTTATCTCGTTTTCCGGTAAGACTACATGTCCTATGAAAAAAATGGCAAAGTTATAGGTAACCTCAAAATTTACATAAAAAATTCAAAACATCAAATGTTTGTTTTTTTTATATTTTCACGAAATTTGGTGAAAACTTACATTTATGTCCCAAAAATAACACTATATGTTTTTTGATTTAAAATATCTATTTTATCACCTTATTTTGACCTAATATCGAAAAAGCACCCTAATTTTCTATCGAAAATTCTCAAGTCAAAAGATCTGCTTTCTAAAAAATTGGTGGGCGTTTTGTTCGTTGAAATCTCTACATACAATGGTAAGTGTTTCAGAAAATGCACAGAAACGAAAAATCTCTAATCCGAATATTTTTTTAATCATTATGTACAATTATGAGCTATTGATTAAATTTATTACTTTAGTAACTCGAAAAATGTAAGATTCCATGTTACATGTACATCTACAATATTTTGAAAAAGTTATAGAACCTTCTTTAAATTATATATAGATGCCTATTTATTGCTATTTTAAGATTATACTTATATACGTGAATGACCTACTGACAATTGAAGCCCATAGATAAGTGGGAAAGAAGCTAGAAGGGTCTGGGCCTTACTACTTAATTTTCGGATTTGAGTTTCTATCGTTTCTTTGCTTTTTCTGAGAACATTTACCATAGTAATGTGTATATTTTTTTTCACTGTCAGTAGTAGAGATTTCAACGAACAAAAACCAACGGACTTTTTTAAAATAGATATCTTGATATTTGCGATACATTAAATTAGTGACTTGACATACGCCAGACATCAGAAAGAACATCATTAAGTTTATGTATTGACTAGCTTCATATTATCAAGTAAACATTTTACATTAAGACTTCTGAATAATAATTTCATAGAAAATCAATAATAAATAGGAAATAAACCAATATAACATCCAAGTAATATACAATACCTGCACAAAATTTACTTTTCGTTCTAATAAACATTTCAATTCTCTCTGTGATAAGTCTCATACGTCAGAAATTAAAAATAATATCACACAAAAAGACAACTTGGCATTAAACTTCCATATTATCAACTAATATAGACTTAAATAAGGATACACATTTAGCAAAACCTGTCCTTTGTTTACATCGTTTTGTTATCGTAATAAACAAAGTACTCAATAAAGGGAGTAATGTATTATATACATCCAAGGATAACAGTGTCTAAGGAGCACGGCTACGAATCTAAAGTTCAATTATACTTTTTTAAAATATGTATAATAATAAAATAAGTAAAACTCATTTTAATATTAGGTACATAGAATAAGAACTTAAAAAATTTTAAATTGTTGCTACTGTTGAATATATAGGTATATAATTTATGGTTTTATATGAATGGTAGGTATATGTTTGTAAAGATTGTAGATAAGAAAAAAACGAACTTTTCTTTCACTCTTGTGTTCAACTACTTATTCAAATGAACAAAACTATTTACAAACACTTACTCAATATATAAACTTATATTATATATATACATTACTAAATAATGAAAAATAGAGATAACAAGAAAAGGGAAGTATATTTATTTCAGGTAACCTTACCTAAAACTACATAAAGAACGAACCTGCGTTATCAAAAAGAAAGGTGAGGGAAGGAAACCCAAATGAACACACAGCAAATAAAGACTACAGTAATATTTTAGGTTAGAAATAATTGTATGTCAACTTTCATTATAGTGAAACTGTTTGTGATGAAAAAATAATTAGGTATCAGTGATATTTTTTTTATTTATTGGGAAAAATATTACATTCAGCAACCGTTAAATATTATGGCGCAAAATGAATTCTTAAAAGTAGTTATGTATTTTAAAATACACTGGTACTATAAGTCAGTCAAAGAGAATCCGATAGGTCATTATGATAACGCCCACCTCGTCGTATCAGGTTTATCTGCACATTAATCTACTGGAAAAAATGGTTATATTGTTGTATGGTATAAGATTACTTGTAACAAAATTTCTCAGAACACTGGCCAACAGTTTTTGTGCATTTTAAAAACGTGTGCATTTTTGAAATAGATGCTGCTGGGGCTAAACTTGATACACGGTTTCTTATCTCACAAGTAATATATGTGGTCAGTTCTGGAACACAATCTTTCTCCTAAGAGTCCTAAATAATTATATATTAGATTTGTTATCAATGTTTCTTCCATTACAGAGATTTCTGCAGGTGTTATAGAAACTCTTTTAATCGTATTTTATGTTTCGCTTACGTTTTAAGGACTTTATAGTAATTGCTTGCATTAACCGAATTTAAAATTTCATGTAAACATACATTGTTTAAATGTGTAACTAGGCATTCAAAACTATTTACAGTTTCCCTTTCCCGGAACATGCTTGAATTATTTGCAATTAGATAATCTGAACCGATTTAATAAAATTAGTTTCGTGAAATTTTAGTACTTTGAAGGTAGCCCAACCAAAACCACCATCTCTTTTGCCCTATATTCACAATACAGCTTAAAGAGTACAATTTTTCTCATTTGGATTATAGAATGCCTATAGATATAAACTTAAAATTTTCAACTAAGACAATCGAAACACCAAAAACTCTTAACAGAATATACTTTAATGCGTAAAGTTTAAAATTTATGGTGAAAAAGAAATTACAAAAAAAGAATCGTTTTATCTCGGCTAAAATGTTGTTCCAGATTGTCTAATGGGATCTATTCCAGTACAAACTGCAAGGTCAGCTTTAATTTCTGCCAGTAAGACCATATGCTGGACATTGGGCCCATATAACTTCAGATCCACTAGTGTCTCATCCTGGTCTAGGGTCCAAATAATAGCCAATATATTATGTAAAAAGTCACTAAGCCAGTCAGATCCATATAATTTTGTTCGGTGGACATCATAGCCTTTAACCAACAGCTTTAGAACCTGAATTTCTTTTGAGATAGGTAAAAAGTACAAATAATTCTGTGGATCCTTAAACACATAATATCCATCTTGTATTATATGTCTGTGAATTTTTAACAGTTTGAAATATTCGTTTATAAAATAGTCTGCAAATAGATGAATGGTTGAACCAGTTGTAGATTCCTCTCTCTGTCTCACCCACAAATTTTTTGAAGCACATGAAATCGCCAACAGTAACGAATGTCATACAGCAGGAACTGAATCCAATCTCTTAACCTCTGGAATTGTTCAATAAAGCATTTAGTAAATGTCATCTCTACAGCATTACATCAATCAAATTCATTAAATTTATATTCGGGATCAACAATAACCCGTTCATAAAGGACTATGTCGTTTGCACTGCCATCTTCCATTTCAACATACCTTACCAGGTGGACATTACCTATATATAAATAGGCAAAGACAAAACGATTAGGTACCATTTTCTCCTGTCTCTCAACCGAATTTCTTCATTTTTGTTTTTAGTACCTACTGACGATCTTCAGTGCAGAATGCTAATATTAATTTATAATATTGATTCATTCATTAAATAAAATATAATAAAAATTCATTATTTACGTCCATACTGTAAACGCCAAACAACTGACAGTGCTGCCTCCGCACGACCGTCAAAACATTGAGTAATTATATATGGAGGGGGCGATAGTTATATTCTTAACGCATTTACTTCTGGAAGTGGCATGCAAGCCTTATTATTGTTTAGTGGTAAAATAGTCAATGTAGTAGATCAGTATTTATTTTTCGGACGCGTTGCAGTAACTTTCATATGAAATATTCTGTTTTTAATGTGAATATAATTATTTGACTAATATATTATTATCACAACCTTCCCGAAGGTATTGTATAAAAAATTGTCAGACAGCGGACAATAGAAAATGTATTAAATATTTAAGTTCTCATAGGGTTGTTGGTCATCTCTTTTCTTTAATATTCCTGAAAGTGATTGAAACTGCATATGACGAAAACTTTTAGGTTGCAAAGAACAATCTTCCAATTATTATATCGAATATTTTGCCAGGAGCGGTTCCAGCCAAAAATTTGGTGGGTCATTATTTGTCAAAAATGTTTCTTTCGAATACCGATATTTGATTACATTTTTATTTTCTTTTTATTTCAATAGATTTGTCAATATGAGTGAACAATCTTGATTATTACATCTACTTCTCCGATTTCTCCACAACTGTGTTTCTTATAAAAATATACTTTTTACAATTTCATGAAATAGGGTCGAATATCGACCACTAGTCATTTTTAAAGAACGACTAAAATGTCATATTGAAGTCATTAGAACTTTGAGAAACTAAATTGCAGACTGTACATTTAATCTACTAAATCTTTAAAGATTTCTTTATTAAAATGTGACCATAAAAATGTTCGCGACCTATTTATCATTTCGTCCAATGTAGTATTAAGTCATGGGTTTTATTATAGCCTAACCAGTATTTCCACAATTCTGATCAAAATTGACTACTCATTGCCTCTATCGTTACACCTTGCTAATAAAATAAGTTCCTTCAGACAATATTTTTGCTATCATGTCGCACTTACAATAGTTACAATAACCTTGTAGTATCTTTTTGAATAATATACAATCACTATTTAACTTCTACCAATACTGTCAACATGGGAGCCGACTCTCTGAGCTGGGCGAATAGTTTATTACTCGAATGATGAAATCATTCGAATGAAAACCAGCATAAAGGAAATATTATCAATATTTTCCAAGGGCGTGTACAAAAGAACACCAATCTGGCATTCAAGAGATCAACCCCACAATCATCCGTGGATATTATAAAAGTTCTGCTAATAAAATGCAGATTCAAGGTCTATTCTACTGTTGTTAATTCACGAGTCGCTAACAGATGTCACTACAAGTCAATAAATGTATTCTCTTTAGTTTCCGTACATTTTCTTTATAGTGTTCGTAATTTTCTATGGATTCAGATCACTAAATTTACTGCAGAAAATAATCTTCCTTATATCTACCACAAGAATTTGCTATAAATATTACACTACTTTTCTTAAACTAATACTTCGATGAGTCTGTACGCTGTACGTCCGCATTTTCGATGCTATTTCATCCTTAGTCTTGGCGTCCAGATAATTGGTTTTTACTAGACGTTTGTTTATTCGGATTATTGGTTTCTGTGGTAAATAATTAATTTCTAGATGATTCCTTTATTCGTAATGCAAAAAATTAAACTTTGTAACTAGAGCAAATATTACAAAAAATTGAATTGTCTTTACTAACAAACTGGATGAGATATAAAGTTGAAAGTACACTACCGGATGAGGGAGCGGGGCAGTTGGTTAGCTTCCCTTAAAACTCTGAAAGGCCGAGATCAATTTCCCGTTAAAATGTTAAATAAATTTATTGTTTTCAAGATTTTTCCAAATAGAACAAGTGTTTCCCAAGCGTATTTTACTTGCCTCTAACTTGATTTAATACATTTTGGAAAAATTTTAATATTATTAGCTTTGTTATAATCATATTTTTTAAGGGCGTTCACCACGTATACGTCTTGCCAATTGTATGTCCATGATGGTTAAACGTTTCGCGTGGATAACACACAAATTGGTATCTTCGAAAAGACCAACCAGATAAGCTTCCCTAGCTTCTTGCAAAGCCATTACTGCTGAGCTCTGAGGTCTTAAGTCGGTCTTGAAGGAACAAGATGTTGGAATGGCTGTTTTTTTATCAAGAATTCAGTACTTTTTTAAGATGTGTTTTTTTAACACCAGTCGATTTTCGAGCGGTTTGCTTGATACGGGCCATTTCGATATGGTAACGAAATTAATGGAAAGTATACGACAGCACCACGACGACGACGTTCACACTAACAGTGAATTTACCAACATTTAATTAAACAAAACAATTGATATAATTACATATGATACTTCTAAACGAATAATTCTAACTACAAAAAGTAAAAGGGAATATTTTTATATAAACAAATTCTCTGAAACCATAATAAATAATAAGAAACAAATAATCAAACATTTCATATTTTTCATTTTTTCCTAGAAGAAAGAAATAAAGGTAGGAAGTACTTGTTATATTATTGATTTCATTTAAACAATTTTATATACATTGAATATCATTTTCTTTCTCCGTTTATCTTCGTACTACTAAATGGCAAAACCCTTGAGATAACGTTAAACCAACTGTCTATAGTGTAAATTAAACTAAGAGAACTTCCAACTTAGGTCATCGATTACTAATGAAATTCATAGCATTTCTAATAAACCGTATCCTGTCCTAAAGACCCGTTCTCATAGTAATTCAAACCGACCCATCGCTATTATCCGTTTGACCCTCTCGTGACTCCCAATCTAAATCAATAGATGGCATTGCGTTTACCATTCCAATAAGGCTTTTACCTACCCAACCTCCGATCGTCGACATCGTCGATGTCTTCGGAGACCAAGTGAAGTAGTCCTGAAGGGAAAATATGCTTGTCAACAAAGATTTCTTAGTCACCCGAGACCTCACCTTTGTGAGTTGTAATTTCGTGTTTGTAAATATTGACGTAACAAAATAAGAACTTATAAAACTTTAGGTCCGAATTCAAGACGAAAAATACAACCAACCGGTCAGCTTATGTCGGAATTTTTCCGAGTAAAAATGTTCGCACAGAAGGAATAAAATTGAATTTTGATGTTGATTAGAGTAACAAAGGGTGACAAATATTCGAAAAGAAAGAGAATTTTAAAGAACTGGAAGTTTGAAAGAAGTTCATCGGTTCAGAAGTTATGGTCAAGTTTTATTAAATTAGTTTTTGTATTAAAAACTAATAAAACAGTTACTAAAAACTCGTATTCCACAATATATGTAGTTATAAAATATAGGTATTATACCGTGCGTCTTTGAAAGGCTGGAAAGCCTTGAAATTAGAGTTACTAATGATCAATATATCACCGGCAAACGTTACTATTCCATTTTGAGGAAATGCGATAACTTAGTCGTGAAAACAGAAATGGAGTTTGATCTGTCAACAGAGACTTCCCTGGAAAATTCGGATTTTGAGTTTCCCAGAAATAGTAGCTTAAATTTTACCGGTAAGCCCAAAATAAATATATAAATATCTCGAAAAAAATGCGATTATGAGTCATATCAGGACAAAGTTATTAAGTATTAACTAGGTTTTTTAAAATTTACTGCATCAAGGAATTAAAATTCATGTGAAGCTGAATAGATTTACGTGGGAACCGTCGAGCGTAGTCAGAATTTTAATATATCTAAACAGCACAAGATTGCATTCACATACTTAGTACCTACTCAACATGACGTTTCACTCAGAGAAACAATTGCTCTTAATACCAAGATGAAAAGTTTTAAGTTCACCATGAAAATGGCAACCAACACCATAGATAATTACAGCTTGAAGGAAAATTTCGAATAACATCTAGCACCTCTAGCGGAAAGGTACAATAACAAGATTACACGCTACTAATGGATACAATAGCGGCTTTTGAGAAAGAAATAGCTGAAATACTACAACGAAATTAAGACCACAAAGTAAGCTCGAAAATAATAGGGTTGCTAATGGAAAAGACAACATATATCCAAAGTGTAAAATATACCGCATTATGTATGGCCATAAGAACGAAGATTGCAGCGAAAATCGAATTTTACTATTAAAATTAGTAAAATCTGCAAATGAGTATCACGAATGCTACAATAACTCTACAAAACCGCTAATTATCGGGAAAAGACAAGCAATTGCAATAAGAGACGAAAATATTAAAGACAATATTCACCAAATTCTGACTGATGTAAAGCGCCAAAACAATTGAAATACAGATGTCGACAGAAGAACCACCAGAAATCCTCGTGGAAGCACTTGAGTCATGAAGAAAGGCAAAGCAGCAAGGAACAATAGTATAAGTACTAAATTAAGTGAGTAGAGAAACATGGAAGCGCCTAGCCAAAATATATAAGCAAAGTCTAAAAATCAATCTCATACAAGAACAATTATTATTCAATGTCCTTTTTTCTATGAAGCCTTCTTTTACATGGACCGAACGCCCTCCTCCCCCCTCACGAAAAACGGCTCTGGGTATTGACCCCCGAAACAATGGCCTTGGTACGCCTATGCGTCTTCGCAGCATTAAACCACATAACGGGTAGGAAAGAAGGCACCAGGAATTACAAACCCATGAGTTTCCTGTCGGTAGCGTACAAAGTGTTTACTAAAACAGTGATAGTTACAGTATCTCTATCTAACGACAGGCTTTAATAAAGTTGATACAAACTCGATAAATAACTTGCAACATTAGTTTGCCGTTGATATATAAAAGCAGTTTTGGTCTCCAAAAGTTTTGGTATCGTACAGAAAAACCTCACGCCCTAGATGACTCAAGTTGTTGTGCAAAAGTTGTAATAGCAAAGAACTCACCTGCAAAACGAGCAGCTTCCAGCGATAAACCCAAGTCGATAAAGAAGCCGGCGGCTGCGGGAGCAGCAAAAAAAGGCCAAAAAGACTTCGACTGCAACCAAACCTAAGAAAGTTTCCACAACTGAAAAGAAAACTTCGACTCCGAAATCCATCCTATTGACAACAACTTCATCGTCAACATCATCAGTTTCGCTTGCATCTAAAGCGAAGTCTCCTGAGAAAGCAAAAAAAAACCAAAAGCTCCAAAACCGGAAACAGCAAAATCCGCGGCATCCCCGAAGGCGAAGAAAGCAGCTTCTTCCAAGAAGAAGAAATGAATAGAAAACAATTTCATCAACATTATTTACGCTTTACGTCCAGGATTCAATATGTCTATTGATACTATGAGGAAAGTAAAGCTATAAAACAACCGGTGATGAAAAAGGTAATAGATATGGCCAGTTTTAGATTGAAATTTACTACACAATAAGAAAATTTTTTCATAAAACTGCATTTTCATTATTAGCCTGCTTATACTATTTTTTGTTGCAGCGTGTCACTAGAATATGCTGTTGAACAATAGAAAACACTTTCTTACGCATTAAACAAATCTTCATAAAAGGTTTTCATATGTTTTGTATTTCTTTTCAAAATGTTATATTTGTGTTTTTTTCTCCTTACTTGTAGCTCTTGGTCCACCATTTTGTAATGGAAATTTTCTGTATCACGCTCATATAAAACTAAATGTAAGATTTTCAATACAGAATAGAAAAATAAACAAAGAACGTAGAGAAGAAGAAAGCCTTCATTTGAATCTGAACAATTGTCGCAGCAACCAAAAATGAATAACAGCTATTATGAAATCGCCTAGTTCTTTTTAAGAAGTATTTACTTAATTAATATAAAACCAAAACTATTTAATACAGTAATCATTTATTATTGAAGAGTTTTTGTCAATTTATTCTATGTGGATTCAAAACATTTAAACTATAAAGGAAGTTTAAAACCCTGACTGGCATAAAAGACTAATATAAATTCTGAACCACATTGGCGATGCCCAGCTGTTGTTTTCTAATGAAAATATAATACGTGAGGCCTCACGAATCAGATTAAATTTTACCTGAAAACATGCCAGACTTTGAAAATAAAAAATAACGTTTCGGCCATAATAAACACATTAGACTCGTGGAATTGATGCATCAACATCATTAGGACACTCTCCACCTCTTATTTTATGGCTCACTGACATGTGCTTAATTGTTCGTATGCTATTAATACGATATGGAAGACGATATGATTGTTCATAAAGCCGATTTGTGTTGAGAAGGATAGATTAGTCAGCTGGAATAAATCGAAGTTACCTATCACTTATTTTTCATAGGAATTTTCGTAAACAGTATACAGTTGCCGGGAACACTAATTCATTTACACCTCAACCATATCAGTTTTCTTCATTAGATTTTTTTGGAGTATAGATCTAGGTCATGCTTGAGTTGATTAAACAGATTTAAACTTCGTCAGAATGCCTTAACTATCAGACTTTCGGACTTCAAAATTTGATGTGTTTTAGGATGGCGATATTTTTAATTAATATGCCTGGTGGACGGATCTTTTTTTGAATATCAGATAAACACCTATTATATATAGCCGGTGCTGCTAGATCTACTGTTTTTGTTATTAAAATACGGTTGTACTCTTTTGGCTAATATTCTACAACCTCTATTGTAGTTTTTGCATTTTGTGAACGTCAAATTTTAATTTGGTCTTGACAACGTGTGCTTTTTTACCAGAGAAGAGTGTTATCACTCCTCCTGGTCGACAATGCAGCAGACGGAGAAATTTTGGAAATATAGAAAGCAAAATCCTGTTAGAGCATGAGTTGATTTAAGGTATCACTGGAAATTCCGACTTAAGTTAACAGTCTAACGTTTATATACTTTTGAATTATTGGCCAATAAGCAAACCAGAACTTCTTATTTGCACACACTACCAAACGATACTAAATCTCATTTAGATGAATTTAGAGCAGCTCCTTTCTACAGCAAACAATATCATCTTATTCTGATGACCAAATACCTTTGTTAATCCTAGCAAAGCAGTCAGCACCAGTGGCATAGCGTGCCCTGTATCAAAATTATTTAAGGGGCCTAAATGAAGAGCTTCGAGATTTGTTTTGAGAGTAATAATCAAGTACTGATGAAGGAATATCATTACAAAATTCTTATCATTGCTCAGTACAATATGTGATCAGATATTTTCGTGTATTGAAGATCGCCATTGCTCTTTCAGAAACCAAATTCACCCTTCGCTACTGGTAGATAAATAGGTAGTACTTATCATTGCAATCTAAATCAATCACAAAAACTGATTGCTAAAAAAATTAAGAAATTTTGGGCATTTTTTATAACTTACTCCGTTTTCTGTTGAGTTTTTCTTGTCTGATTATAATCAGAAGAACAAGATTGAATGGAATGGTACTACAATGTAATAATGTTTGAACCGGAATGAAATAAAACGCGTAAATATTGCTCTCCGTGGTTTGTCATTGTACATTGATTATAGCGGGATTCCCCCGTTTAACTGAATAAGTTAAACGGCGCAAATCCGCAATAACCAATGTAATAATGTTGTCAACTTTTGAGCACACGCATAACACCAGTAAACAAGAGATTTGTTTTTCTTAATTTGACATTTCTAAAGTGAAAACTCTATAGGGACGTATGACAGTTTTTTATGATTTTTCCCTGGGAAGCACGATATTAGTGACCTTGTGTGTAACATTTCACTAATTTTTGCTTACACGCGTTCGTGGCCTCTGTAGCCCAGGGGCTCCTGTAACCCGGGGACCGCTGTAACCCGGGGGCTGCGTATCATTGATACAGCTGATAGGGCAGTAACTACGCTCCTGAGTAAGCTGTATATATTAGAAAAGGATTGATACCAGCTAGCCTACTCTTCAGAAAGTTCACCAATTCATCACAGGTCTAGGATAATTCTGGCACAGCATTCGGGAAGGCGCGAAAAGTGGAATCGAGGAATTGTAGGTCAACTTAACTATGTCATACCTAGATACCAGCGACTCTAATACTAATATATTTGAATTGCTGAGCATTTCTGCGAATTGCTCGGGGTTAAGAAAGTTGTCCAAAGTTTTCTAGTGGTAAACGCAAATTAATTAAAAAATATGATCAATTATTTTGGAACAGTTGTGACAATTCGAAAATAGAGCCAAGCCAAATCAGTTAACAACTATTTGTAAGAGAAACTGGCGGTATAAAAGAAGGGTATAGTAACCTCCACCAAAGACAATGGCAAATTAGTTTACAGTAAAAAATAACAGCACTACTACTCTGTATATTCTCAAATTAAATTCTCTTAGTTGCGTCATAAGTCAAATAATATTGTCAAACATTGTAATTTTAAATTTTAGAATTGTGCCTTTTTTCATTGTCTCTTTGCCATTGACTCCGAGGTCTGACCTAGACCCTGAAACGTTTGGAAATATACAGTAATTTCATGTATGTGGTGTTATTCCCCAGAAAGTGCTTAAACACTAGTAATATATACAGTGAGGACTAGTGGGTTAGAACAAATTCATTTAAATTTCAGGCGGGGGTTTTTTGGAAAAACGCTCGGACACGTCGTTTTGTTTGGACTGCGGTTTTTGTGGCACTAAAATTATTTATACAGGGTAGGCCAGAAATAAATTTCATTTTTTCAAATAGAAACATTTGTTTTTTTATTTCATTTTTGAATTCTGCATTGAATTCTAAGTATTTTTCATGTACAATGTCGTATACCGAAAATTAACAGTTATTATAAAAATTACATTTATTTCAAAATTGAAGAAAAAAAAACATCAACATATCGAATTAAATGTTCAAATTCTTGGCCATTAACTTCCTGACAATACCTAAAACGTTTTTCAAATTGTCGTAACACTTCATTTAGCGTTTGTGGCAGGATTCGTTGTATTTCGGCCCTAATTATATTCTTTAATTCCTCGATATTTTCCGGCTTGTTGAAGTAAACTTTAGATTTCACGTAATCCCAAAGATAAAAATCTAGAATTCTTAGATCTGGAGACCCAGCTTGCCATTCGATATTACCTCTCCTATTGTCAACATAATCTCGCACTGTTCGCGAATAATGCGGGGGCGCTCCATCCTGGTGAAACCATACCGATTCTGTCAGTATATTGGGGTTTTCATCATTCGGGTAAAGTTGTGGGGTTTATACAGGGTATTATGTCATTTTGTAATAGGTCTAAATACTTTTCCAAGATAAGTGTTCCTTCAACAAAAAAGGACCCACAATTGAAGTACCCACAATTCCGGCCCATATGATAACTTTCTTGGAAAACTGTGTATGGCTTTCCATAATCCAATGTTTTCTGATGCCCAATATCGAAAATGTTGTCTGTTTACTGAACAATTTAAACAAAATGTTACCTCGTCGGAAAAAATCTTACTTGAAAAGTGCGGGTTGGCATTGCATCTATATCCATCATTATTTCGCAAAATTCTACTCTCCCGACCAAATCATCTTCAGTAAGTTCCTGAACTAAATGAACTTTGTATGGGTGCCATTTATTTCTATGCAAGCATTTTAGAACATTTACTTATTGACTGTTCTGCGGCTATTTGTCTAGTAGATTTATAACGATTTTTTTGTAAATCGAGCAAAACATTTAATTGTGTATCTTCTGGAAGATGTTTGGTATTGAAATTGTCTCTTACGTGGCCAAATTCTAGAAACATTTATTTTATTTTACTAACTACCGATCGTATAATAGGCCGCTCCGGGTACTTCGCAAACTTCAGGTTGTGTGCAAGTTTTTTCGCCATATCCTACCATCGTCAAAATTTCTAATCGCTGTACAGTTTCTATGGAAAAAAACAAGTGTTAAAAACTCCAGCAATAAAAAAAGGGTTTCTATTCATGCGACTAAAATACCGCAAACAATCATAAAAACCAAACGTCAATAAATAAGTTCAAACCACGGTTCAAACCAACAAACACCTAATTTGTAATTTTTTAAATAACTGTTTAACTTTCTGCCGTGTCAGAGCGTTTTTCCAAAAAACCAAAACGTGAAGTTTAAATGAAATTGTTCCAACCCACGCGTCCTCACTGTATATACAAACAGACGTCAATAATTTTTAGTAATGTCAAAAAGAAAGTTTAGATTTTATAAACATTTTTTTATCTAAATTTATTTTTTACTCAAGCAACAACATATATTGCATTTTCAAAAGGCGTAAATTGTAGTTAATATCTGGAGTAATCTGGACATCAGCATCAAGAATCCTACTGCGTAATAAACGCGGCCTTTAAAAAGTCATTAAATCGTAATAAATTCAATATGAGGGCACTTTTAATTTTCAAGCATCCTCCAAGAAATTCATTATAGAGGATTTTCAGCTTCTAAAACAAACCTAGTCCTATAAATTAGAATGGATAATTGTTTGCCCCATCACTTGGGTCTGAATATATTAACAAGGGACGCACAGTAATTGGCCGGGATGGCCGCCCGTCTCACTGTTCACTTTTATTAGGATAGAACTGGAGTCCGAGAATACAACGACAAATATCTGGAGTCGGGATAACGTGTAAACCTTGGTCTTCCATTTAAAGAGCTGAAATTGTCTCTCTGAACGAAAATAATTTTCAGTCGATGAAACTAAGAGATTCATATAACGCAAAAGTTAATCTTTACTTCTGTTTAAACTTTTTAATTAAGTCGGTTATTTATTATAAGCGGAAACAACAACGAGCATTGAGCAAACATAATACATTTAATGCATTCGAGACTAAAAATATTTAAAAGAGCATTTGATACAAGGTATTCTCTAGTGTCATACTAATACCTAGAAGAATTATTTCTAGAATCATTTTGTGAAATAATGTTAATTTTAACAAACACCCAGGCGGATGTGGGGCATAGCTAGCCCAGATTGGCTAATGACAGCTTTACTATATTCCGTAAATTTTAGACCTTTTCTTTTCTATCTATCTTAAGGGGATTCAGTTGACATTATATTGTTAGTATTGTACAACTTGATTTACTGAAAATAATGCATGATCATCGACAGCCGATGAAAAGCTAAATTACTCCAGTTATACCGTGAATTCAATTTACATTAGTATTATTTCAATAAACCCCGACTCTCAATAATAAAGTCATCGCCGAGACTCGCAGTTCCCACCCTCGATTGGCCAATCAGGCCATCTACTACTTATTGCCTTTCACTTCCCAGTACAATTTCATGAAGGGTATTGAAGAATTCGGAGAAATAGCTTAGGGACACAATATTCACTACAACGAAAAAGGTAATCGAAAATATGTTATGAACGGGTACAGGATTCATTCTGAACCGTTTTTGCGAACATACCTTATGTATGGGAGCTATGAGCGTTATCAATTGGTTGTTGTAGTAATCAAATGGTGTATACCGAGCAAGTGGTATCGTAACGCTAGATGAGAGAGAAAGAAAATCAAGTGGATCTGTCTCTTTGGAGTGCTGCAAGCAATAGCCATATGTCAATTGACTGACGCTAACAAGCCACCAATCAAAAGCGAGCTTAAGCAGAGTTAGATACCGCCACTTGTTTTTTTTCTCTCTCATCGTACTTTATGTTTTTCTCGATGTACTTACTCCATATATAGTTATTAGTTATACTGTTAATAGGCTGGGAGATTTTTGAAGTACAATTTTCGTGAGTTTAATTATTTTGTTGAAGGGTATTTGGAAATAAATGTTTGGATAATGAATTTTAAGATATAGGTTGTAGTGGGAGTAGACATATTTTCGTTGTTCAGATATGTTAGTTAGAGCAGAATTTTGAACACAATGTTATTATTAGAAGTCATAGAAAAATGTATACACGTCCATTGTGAACAACTTTATTTGAATACAGTTCAAACTAGGGCTTTCGCTCGGGACTTCTTGAGGAACTACTTTTGCACAATCGGCGCAACTCTATCCATATAAAGACGTAGAAGTGAACATGGGTAAAAAACTGACGGCTGTCGAACTATACTCCTTCCCCTCCTAAGTAGAGCACGGTTTTAAGATTGAGATTCATAAGTTCAAGGGAGCAATTCCGGTGAAGAAAGTAACTGACATATTTACTATGACCCAGATCTGTTTCCCGTTCCGACTCCACTAACGATTGATTAGCGAATAAAACAATTACACCAAAGAAGAGGTAAATAAAACAATGAAGGTAACAAGTTCACTGATAAATCAATTTAGAAAACATCCTTAGATAAACGTAAATTTCCAAAATGTTATGAAATTAGAGATTGGCATTACACCATGATTCTGATAGAAACATTTCTGAATTTGCCAAATGCGATAAGAAAAGCACTAATTGATAAAATATGTGCTCTAGATGGAATAATGGCAATGTCGCCAGAATAAAAAGGTTAATGGTTGCCTATAGATGCACTATTAAGAAAAAATAGAACCATTCAGTCATCCATAAGTTGTTTGGTTGGTGGATTCCAATCAATAGATGGCAAGCGGACTACTTCATTTTTAGAATCTCTAAAGAACATTGTAAATGATTGTCAAACTCTAATCTGGGTTTGTTTAATTAAATATATTCACTACCCTTGTTCATATTACAACAATGAATGCGAAGTTGTCATACAATTGCAGGAAATGGCTTTAATGCAGCTCACTGAACTCTATAGTACACTGTTTCTATCTGGCCCTTCTGTTGTTAGCCCATCAAACGCTATGTCTGTATCAGCAAAAGCTGAACTAGAGGGAGTACAAATTTGGATACCAACTACAAAAAGCCAAAAAGGTTGAAACTTCCACAAAAATACAACAACTAAAGAGAAGTTTCATCTGGAAAGTATGTCAGATGTGTGAGTCAATGGTAAAATTAACAACAAATTGGATAACGTCTATAAAGCTTTAATAACTGTAAACCCCAGCTCGCTCAAAAATGAAAGAAATTTTTTAAATATCTGTAAATACTATTACTAAAATTCGCAACATATCAGAAAAAGCAATTAATGCTCTACTGTGTTTAAGACCTTTCTTATGGTGTGTATTGATTAGGCTTAGCTATATTGTTAAGAACTAGATTCTGCTCAGGACTTCGAAAGCGTATAATTTAGAATCAAGTAAATCAAAGTAAATGACAGAAAAAAATGTAGTTTAAAATTTTTACATCCACTGTTCCGTACAGTAAGATAAGCGACGTTGTGTCACATAACTGCAGTAAAATGGCTTTAATGGAGCTCACTGCACCCTATAAAAAACTGTTCCAAACTGGCCCCTCTGTCGCTAGCACATCCAACACTACTCCTGTATCAGCAAAATCTATCTAGAAAGACAAGACAAATAGTTGAAATTTTAGACAACGGCAAAATGAACAAACATTTTAAAACTTATATAAGCTGTATAATGCCTATAAAGCCCACCTGGAGGAAAGAATAAGACTAATCTCGAAAAATTATTGCGGTATTTCTTTATATCACCCGGTATGAATTTGTAGCAGGATTTGACTCATCCTATATCCTCTCAAAATAAGGTTTTAATAAAAAAAATTGTCTCACAGCTGTCAATAATCCGAAATAGCAGTAGCAGTGGTATTCGAGATTTTGCAATCCATTGAACGCAAGACAATATAATGCTTCTAGTTGAGAACCTTTATCAGTTTTGCTCCCCTGAACTGATTAAATCTCTAACAGATTGTATCACAATTTCTTTGACAGGTTTTAGTTAACCCTCGAATTTTTTGTCCTAGAGAAACGTTATATTCAGTTTCTCTACTAACGTCGAATTGTACGTTTGTATTATTTCAAAATGACTGGAAGAGGCAAAGGTGGCAAGGGTTTAGGAAAAGGAGGCGCAAAACGTCATCGTAAAGTGCTGCGTGAAAATATCCAAGGTATAACAAAACCAGCCATAAGACGTTTAGCAAGATGTGGTGGTGTTAAACGTATATCAGGATTGATATACGAGGAAACTAGAGGTGTGCTTAAAGTATTCCTTGAAAATGTTATAAGAGATGCTGTATGGCGTAACGTCCACCTGAAATTAGTGGAGGGCCATTTGGTGTAACCATGAAGGTCACAAATGTGCGCCAGCTAGGTTCAAGATTATAGATGTTGTGGTCGGGGTTCTACTGCTGAATTTCTGGTGACAACCATGGAGAATTCGGGATTGTTTGAGGTTATTGGGGGAGAGATCGCCACTCAGCTTAGTTTAATATATACCTCCTTAAGCTGAGAAAAGAAGTTGTATATATTGAAATATTTAGAGAAATTAAACACTAATGAACTATAGAAGGATCTATTTACAATTAACTAACTTAGTACAAAATATTCTGGGTCTTCTGAATTTAAACCAATTAAATAAAACTGTTAAGATAAATATTGGAAAATAAGAAAAATTCTCTACAGGTAAGTAAACTTTCATTATTCACAGTTTTATTAAACTATTCTGGAAATTAATCATATGTTCTTAATACAACTTAAATCCTTTGTTCAATCATTTCTGCAATAAGAGAATGGAAACTAAATATTTATTTTTTCGTTCAGTCAGTTTTATAATCAACAATGGAATTCAGAAATGTATTGGTATATATACTGGAACGTAACAAGAACTAATCAAAAAATTATATAATCAGATTTCATGGATAACTAACCATAGCTAATCGCCTTAATAAACATTTGAAAATTTAATATCTGTAACTTTAAACATGTATCCCTAAAATAAGTATCTATAAAATTTTATCTATTAAACCGGTATCTGTATATCCTGTAACTCATGAGTTATAGTTTACAATTTTTCTACACATAGACACTAGAGGTGTCATACTTTGTGACTGACTTATTCACAAAAATTTATAATTTAATTTTTAAACACATTATCAAAATATAATTTATATATACATATTTTGGTAAACCTAGAGTAGGCTTTCTTAGTCAAAATGAAAAGGTCTGACCTTAATTGTCCTTGTAGTAAATTTTACTCAAATTGATAAGGATGAACTGTCCAAGATCTACTATTAAAGATGGGATACTGTTTGCTAGATGGAGCAACATGGGTGACCCTGTCTGGGTGTTTCTATCATCTGGCGTAGCAAAATGTGTGGACATCCTAACCAGGTCCTTCGCTGACACCGCAACTCAATTTTGGACACAACCAAGGAGTGTAGACATCTCCATTAAAGTCCAGTTTACTCTCAATTATCTCTGAGCACAATCCAATTTTCTCAATATATATATCAATATCAATGTTAGTACTACCTTAGACCAACCTCAGGTCTATTCCGGCTCATATGAAAGCCTTAAACCCAACCAAAATCCTACAATAAAGATTTTCATGAAATAAAATTTCATTTCCAACCTGTAAAGTACTTAACCTAATGACTCTTGAAACATCTCTGTACAAAGAGTTTTTAATATTTAATAGAGTGAAAGATCACCCATAAAACAAAAGCAAAGGGGTTGATACTATTCAACTAATGAAAAGGATATGTCTTCATTTTCACCTTTATAGTAACATGAAGAAAATGAGCATAATGATTTTTACTATGATATTCGAAAACTAATTTATCTTACCTTCTTTATTGGCGAAGGGTAACCACTCAAAAGGGGTGCCTTTCCCCAAAACGAACTATGGAAATCGGTGAACTTACATTTAACATTATAGTTGAGGGATAGCTTAACAAATCGGAATCACTTTTAATACCACCTCGGAATCTTTCCGAGACCATTCTCAAATTTCCCTTTTTTTTTTCGTTCCCCTCGTGTTCTTCAGTTCACACAGAAAATTCTACTCTCCTGTCCGGTCAGTTCAATGGCGGGAATATCCCTATCCAAACTATCATGTAAAAACATATCAGCTGATCAGAGTCTGATAAAGTCTGTTGGCAGAACTTTTGACAGTTCCACGTCGTGCGAAGCATGTGACCACTGTTGTCAACTGCTCTTTTGGCCTGGCAATCAATCTCGCCAACTGTATTTGTTGCACCTCACTTCAAGGCATCACATTTCGCATGTGTTGATATCCATTAAATGTTAGGCAAACATTATATTATTCTTTACTAGCTGTCGTCCAGTGGTCGAAATTCGACCAATTGTGTCAATATCTCTGGCAGGTTAAATAACCTGAAAATTTTATCTTGACATTCTATCCTAGGACTTTAGGGAGAACAGCAATTACACAGAACGGATCCAGTTTCGGAACCTCTGTGTGATAGTTTCCTCGAAAATCCTAGATGTCGGTCTTACATCTCGCTTCTACAAATAAGTAAAGAAATTCAAGTTTTTTTCAAATATAATTCATAGGACATTATTTGTGTTCAAATTCGTAATTCTTAATTTAATATGACAACAACGCAACCGCTAATGGGCTACCATACATATTTATTTTTTCTAACCTGTCTGTATAGCTATAATTGCACTCAATTCTCAAACATTTATTAAAATCCTCATTATAATAATTCCATCTCATTATATATTTCCACCACCCTGTATATGCAACTGCTCATGGACCACGCATAATATTTTTTAACATTTTTGAACCACCCGGTAAACCATTCTGTATATGAGCCACGGTATTTACTCTTTTTGTTTATGAAATTTTTAACTATCTTCTGTAACTATAATTCTAATCTGACCTATATTTCAATCATCATATATATGAAACTCTTCGTGGACTACTCTATAAATCATTTCCGTTTCTAACATTTTTTATCATCATCCTGTATATCTATAATTCCTCTCACCCTATATTTCATCTTCCCTATATATACAACTGCTTATGGGATACAAAATGTTGCATTTCCATTTCCGACACCCTGTATATGCATCTCTGTATAAAACTCTTAGCACCACCCTGTATAACCGTAATTCTACTGCACCTTCTATTCCAAGAACCCTGTAAATTCAACCGCTAATGGGCTTCCCTATATAATTATTTTATTAGTTATAATTGCACTCTACTCTGTATTTTAAACACCCTATATATACAACTGCTTATGTGCCACCCACGAAAAAAATTATTTTGAACATATCTGAAATCGCCCTGTATAATTATAATATACAACGATTACTTTACCACTAAACAATAACAACTCTTGCATGCCACTTTCAGTAGTACATGCTCTAAGTATAAACAGCATTGGTCCCTCTATATATAATTACTCAATGTTTTGAGTCTGGCGGTGGCGGAACGCGGCACATTCAGTTGTTTGGCGTTGACATTATGACGTAAATAATGAATTTTTATTATATTTTTTTTAATGAATGAACCATTATTATAAATTAATATTAGCATTCTGCACTGAAGGTCGTCAGTAGCTACGAAACAAAATAAAAATGAAGAAAATCGGTTGAAAGACAGAGGAGAAAATGGTACCTAATCATTTTGCCTTAGCCTATTTATATATAGATATAGATTAGTAAATTGTTATTCGATTTTTGGGACATTCATGACTGCAAGAATGTACATACTCAATTCTTGAGGTTCGGAATCCAAATGTATCAATTAACTTGAAAAATTTCTGTACTTACATAAAACTTTAAATCTGGATTCTTCTGTAAATGCACAAACTTCAATTCTATTTGGTCACTTAAGTAATTGCTGTCATCAGGATTGTTTAAAAAAATTAACGCCATAAATGAATAGAAAAGGCGGATTTTAGGGCATACATACATCTTTGTAAGTAAAAGTCGATTATTTTAGTAATAGTTTTTATACCATGCTAGTATTGTCCGCAATTGGAATTTTATTGCCCGCAATTGGAATTTTACTGTTAACTGCCGTCGAACATTAGATTAAGCTACTTGTTCATAGAGGGCGCCACTCGAATTTTATTAATAATTTTTGTTAAAATTACTTATTTTAAAAGAAATAAATAAAGATTCTTTATATATTCTGCACTGAAGGTCGTCAGTAGCTACTAAACAAAACAAAAATGAAGAAAATCGGTTGAGAGACAGAGGAGAAAATGGTACCTAATCGTTTTGTCTTAGCCTATTTATATATAGATACTACCAAAATAATCTTTCAACATCTGTCTATATAAATTCATTATCTCTTTTCTTAACCGTATCTCTATTATTTGTTCTATTCATATGACGATTTAAAAGTTTTTAAGTAATCTAACTATCTTTAATATTTTCCCGGTTGTATAACATGTCAGACTTACAACCTAAAGAATTATCTTCTACTATTTACTCAAATATTTGACCAAATTTTAGTTATTGAATTAGATACTAGAAGACGATAAATAATTCTAGTGCTCTTCGAATAAAATTAATAAACGAAAGTATGAGCATAACATATCTCGTTTTATCCAAATAATATTTATAGCGTTAAGGTAGGTTTACATCGCTTGTATATTCCGGGGTGAGAATTTAAAAGAACCTGTAACTTGCACTGGATTATATTGATAAGGCTGTGCAAATGTTACAGCTGTCACATACACCGAACATGCCAAGAGGACAACAGTCACAGCTATGGATGTTGTTTATGCATTGAAGAGACAAGGACGTACTTTGTATGGATTTGGCGGTTAATTAATACGTGTATATGAACTAGTTTTTTCTAAAACTTCTAGATCTCGAAATTCATTTTGCCATAAAACCCTATATCATATAATGAAACTGACAACTTGCTTAATTTTATTTAGCAATTAAATTGATGCTTAATTACATCTATAAGAGCGGATTCCAAAAGAAATGTAAATACGTAGTTGACACACAACTAGTGTATTTTGCATTAAACTTATAAAGGAATTTATGTCACCATACATTGTTATTTCACATTGCAAGTACCTAATGAGCAACATCATAATAAACCTGAAATCATCAATTCTCAGCAATTGCGTTGTTATTTTAAATCTATTTTCGCTTTTCACTGTCAAACAAAGTTGCAAAAATTTCCCATATATAACCGGGAATACGCATGCGAATGCGAATTTTAAAAATATCGCTAATACGAATGCGAATGCGAATATTCGTTACATCCCTAGATAGATTAATATGACTCAAAAATTTCATCAAAATAATTTAAAATAAACTAATGGGTAGAGTTGATCATATTGCATGATATTAGTAAATTTTCATAATTAAATATTGCAATTTCAAATTATAAATTGCTTTACATGGAATTTTAATTATTTTAATTCACTTTTATAACACCTCCAGAAACTACTGTGGAGAATTCTCGAAACTCGAGAAAGAACATATGTCCAGAAATCAAAAACCTGAGTACAAACTATCCAAATCGGTGAAGCTGTTTCTGAGAAATCAGTAATCATACATGAAAAAATATACAGGTAAGTTATAACACCTACATTGTTGAAGCCCGTTAAAAATACTCACAATTCGCAGAATGCTAAAATTGTAACAGGCAAACTAAATAGATTTGCTGTTATTTGTCATCTTAGAAAAATTATCACGAGTATAATTCAAAGGATTGACGATGATGACTATTCATTTAAAGTATTTTCATCTCTGTTCAACAATGAATACTTTCGACACTGTATAAGATCAGAATTAAACCCAAATGATGTACAATAAGAAGAATGAATTAATATTCCTCAAACTAGAAAATGTTGATAAAAAATTCCCAAGAAGTGTTAGGTACTTGGAAATATTACCTGTAATCAAAATATTTTCAACGTGTCTTTCAGAAAGGCGGCCATTCGTCTTTCTTGCTTAATGAAAGTGCTGCTCAAAGTAATATAACTTATAAAATTGTCTTTTCTTTTTGAAAACTTAAGTCAAAATTGAAACAAATTTATACGTTTCATGCAAATTTTTCACACTCTCCCCCAGATTTTGATAACTTGTTTTTCGGTCCCTCGAAAAAGTTTCGTAAAAAAAATTGCAAAAGTTTTCTTTTGAGGTGTGCGATTCGAGTCGAAATTACAATCTAATATACTACGTAGACCAAATTCACATTCATCGTCGTTCCAATTTCATTTCAAAGTTTTTCTACGGATGATTATATTTGACGATGTCCCGTCGCGTCTTGATGAAAACACACGTTTAAAAGCCCGAAACAACTTTATCTTAAATGAAAACCATTCACTATGTTCTAATTTGCATACATAATGAGACAGATATAAAGTTTTAAAGTTTGACTGGATTCGAATCGTAGTTATGTACTTGATTAAATGCGTTCACGATGGCATGTTTGATTACACAGAAAAAAATGAAGTGTTACAGCGAATATAAATTTTAATTCGTTCTTTGTTATTTTTATTAACACAATCTTCATTTCACTGAACATGTTTTTGGCGTCTGTTAAGTCGTCAGAATTCACTAAGATAGATTAAGTTTTGATATGTTGGTTTGGTCAGGATCTTAAAAAGTTAATTTAAAAAAAAACGTATCAAAATATGGTCGAAACTCCATTCAATTTAAAATATAGTCAAGAAGGAAATGAAAAACTTCCTTCACTTCATACGAACAATTACAAAAGTTATAAATAAATATAGCCTATAAATTATGTTTTTTTGTTCATATTCCAAGAAAGGCCATAGCCAGCAGGTCTTGTTAGGGGGTTCATTATCAACCAAAATTTTGTATTTAAAGATTAAATTTTAAAGAATTTTAACTTTTATCATAAAAATACATTTTATATATTATTTACACTTTGATAAACCATAGTTACATGAATAATAATATACATTTTAGGGCCAGACTCAATACAAATCTTAAAAAAAAATGTTCTGAGCTTTGTTCCATATCGTACAATTCCTATATGATAACTGCTACCATTATTTCCGTTCGTAGATGCCTTATAGCAAATTACTCCTATGAATTACACCGCCCAGCAAAAATAAGTTGTCTGGAGCTTTGCCTTTTGAACAAAAATCCACCCCAGAAAATAGCATGAGCAGATTACCCCCAAATACTTTAAAAAACATTTTGAATTCGCAGAAATTCCTTAGAAAAATGGAGAATTTTGAGAATTGTATCGAACAGTTTATGTGCCACATGATTTCTAAAGTATTCTGGCTCTCTAAATCAAAATCTATTGTCAGTTTTTCTCCAGTATACTTCTCTAGGACATTGCTTACACTGGATGAATGATGTACTATGATAAAATATGTAAAACATCAAACATAAGATTAGACAAAAGATGGATACAAGGCAACATATATGGAATGGTATAAGATAAAGATTATGACGTAGGACTAGCTGAGCCGGTTCACCTACGTTTGGCTTTACATGGTTCATCGTGCCTCACATCTTTATCTTATACCTTTCCACATAAGATGCCTTCTGGTAGTAGAAATTTAACCACGGATTTTCAGGAAAAAAGCAATAATACTTCAGAAATCATGTGTCGGATAGCCACCCTACTCAAAATTTGCTGAAAGATGAAGGGTAACGGGATCAATCTGAACACGAAATTTGGTTCAGGTCAACACTACTTCGAAATCATGTATTGCTTAGATCGCCCCACAACTCAAATTTTTCATTTTTCATAAGATTTTCGGCAATTTGTTGAAATCTGAAGGGTGGTGGGGGCAAATTTGACAATGGAATCATGTTCAGCCAAAAATACTTCGGAAATAATGTGTCGCATTTGCAGATCCTTCCACTATTCACAATTTTCTATAGTTCATAAGATAAAAATACCTAGGTACAGAGGTACACACTAAATAAATAAGGGAAAAGGAAAGTGATTCAACAGTTTAAATGTATAAAACTCACAGTATTAATTTGATTCAATCCTTTAAGTAATTTGCTTTTCAATACTTATCCATTAAATGCAAATATTATTAAATTGTGTGGATTCAGAATGACTGTAATATTTTATCGTGAAGTGAATTCAGACATCCAGGAAATTCAAGAAAATATAGCTTATAGACTGCAAATCGGAAGTCGTACTGTGTATAACGCTGTTTCCATTTGATTCCTAGGATAGAAAACACACAAAAAGAATCGTAGGTTTACTAAAACCTGTCAAAGAAATAACGATACTAACATTTCGAGATTTTTCAATCCATTGAAAACAAGACAATATATGGTTTGTGGTCAACTGATTGAATTCTCTAATAATTATTTATGTAAATAGAACATATAACTAAATTGAATTCCGACATCCAGGAATTTCAGGAAAATCTAGCTCACAAAGACTCCAAATCGAAAGTCGTACTGCCTGTAACGCCATTTCCCTGTGATTTCTAGGATAGAAATCATACGAAAAAAATTCCTAGATTTACTAACACCTGTCAAAGAAATTACGATACTATCATTTCGAGATTTTTACAATCCATTAAACGCAAGACAATATATTATTTCTGATCGAGAACCTTCAACAGGTGCCCTCCCCTCAACTGATTGTATTCTCGAATAATATTATACTACTATATACATAAATAATTATTCGAGAATTCAATCAGTTGAGGGGGCGCAACAGAAGGTTCTAGACCAGAAACAATATATTGTCTTGCGTTCATTAAATTGAAAAATCTCGAAATGTTAGTATCAGAATGATTGTGTTAGAACTTTATTTTTACTCTCTTCGAGGTGTCATTCCTTTGTACGCAAGACAATATATATTATATATAATATACAGTGCTTCTGATCTGATTTAAACAAATTGTCCATTACGACAGCTCAAGCAAGTTCAACTTAATCAACAAATTGAGAAACATTGCCCGACAACGATTCCTGATATGTAATTGAAACGTCACGACTCATTAAACAGTAAAGCTTACTGAAATATACATTCACACATATTACACAAGACAACTAGTTGACCATCTTTCTCTTAGTTAGCTCTGCGAGCTCATTTTTCTATTACAAGGATAGTTGGCTTTCCAAAAATTGTCCCTTATCCACTTTGATTTCCAATTATTTAACTATTAAAAAATCATTGTTAAGAGAGAAAACCCACATGAACGGTGAAAATCGATATTTTCCTCCTTAATCATAAAAATATGCTTATCCCATCAATAACATTTATGTAAACATTTGCATTTAAGACTCCGTTTGCAGACAGCTGAATAAATATGACTAATAATTAAGAATGATCGAAGGCAAACAATCCTTGGGATGCTATAGAAAGAAGAGTTATTGCAATATCCTTTTTATTTTTTTATTGAATAAAGTACTCCCTATCACAGCCACAATTTATTGCATTCTTCTAGCACAGCTATAACTGTGAATTTCATGGTAAAGAGATTGAAAATAATTTAAATTTTGTGGTACCAAGAAAAGTATCATTTTACTGTAACTTTTAATGGTAGAAACCAAACCAAAGAAATGTAATTAGGTTGAAATAAATTTGTTCATTTATCCTACCGACTGCGCCAAAGTTATGTTTCAGACCTTAATAGAAAATTACTAGTACTAATATTTTAAAATTTAAATGTTTTAAAATGGGTATTTCACGTAATTTAAAGTTAACTTTAAATTAGATTTCAAAATATTTGTACAATAAATACATGATTAATGAAAAATTAGTGATTGATTATTTCGAAAATACGTACTTTTTCTGTGTATACATAAGTTAAAAATTTGTTTGCTATGTGTCGAACCGACACATTTATCTTTACAGAGAAGACATCTAAGATGTTACTTAAGACATCTAATGCATACGTACTCTCGAACTCTACAAACAGAAATGGGCAGTTTTCTCAAGCTCCAACAATAATTTCCAGAAATTTCTACATGACCTGGTACCTTATTTGCTGTTTTGAATGAGCTTTTAATTTTAATTTAATAATCTTTCAAAGTGAAGCGCTAACGAGGTCCAAGCAACATTCGAAAATTAAGATAACATTTGAAACGTTGTACGCATACACAACAATTACTTACATTATCTTCACTCAGTTTGCAATTGTTGTATCATGTTGTTTGTGACAGTTTAATTGCTACCGCTGTTCAATTAGAGGTTGTAGGAACCTGAACTTCATCAAGATATTTGCTTCGGTTAACACATGTGTTTACCTTCAGTCCCAATAACCTGATAGGAAATTTCCATTCCAGGCAAACAAGTTTGCTCTAGTTAATAATGCTATAGATTTGCTCTGCGACGTTCATTTCCGGCTCAACTTCGAAATTGTTTTAATGACAAATATATGCACCTTTTGGCTTGCGGCTTTCTGAGAGCAGAACCTGCAGAACGGACTTTACTGTCAAGACAAGCTAATGATATTACAGGTGTAAGTCTATGATTAATTTAAATTATGTGCAGTAATCAGGCAGGCATTGTCCAGGAGAGACACCACTAAACGTTATCCTCGGAGAAGTGAAAAAGTAACTTCTTTTATAAAACGAAAAAATTAAAACTGAAATCGATTACTTCCTTAGAGATAGGAAGGTAACAATATTAAATAAGCAGGAAACGGCGAGCGACCACAGAATACTTAGAACTACTATCTAATTAGATTGACCAATAGAAAGATGATATAAGATGGTACAGAAACAGATAAGATCCTGGACACATCCACAAGAAGGTATTGGAAAACTTAGTTAATAAAATCATAAACGATATTTCAATAACACATGATATAAATAGCTGATGTGACCAACAATATCAGTCAGGAGCATTACTAATGTTGACCAAAATGAAAAAGAATGCAATATTAGAGAAAAACTAACAAGAACATAAATTAACAAATAAATACTGAAACAAATAGGAAAATATCAAACACGGTTATATGTCACACAATTAAATATAAAAGAATGAGAAGATTATACAACAATCCAAAAGAGTAAAAACATGAAAGTTATGAACAGAAAAATCACCAGTGGTAAAAGCGAAATAGTTAAGTTTATTGATACAAACGGAAATCAAGTTAAAAACAAAATTGCTAAGCATAGTAGAAAAGTTGTACAGAACAGTATATAAGTACAAAATGTAGAATCCGGGAGACGATAGAGTAGTCACAGAGGCTATATAAACGGGATATAATGATAAGAAAAATTCAAAATCTAACTTTGTCTAAATAACCAAAATATCCCAAATAAATGGGAAAACAGATATATGTAATCTTACTTAACAAATCCGACTAGAGTTTTAAACTATTTCTAGAAGCTGTATACATGCCTCTTGACAACTATACTAGAAAAAAAAGTTTTAACTTTATCAACGAAGAGCACAGGCCGGTTTCCATTCAAGCTAGAAGACAATTGACTACAGACTTACTTTAAAAAATTATAATGAGGGAGTCCAATAGACCCCTGGTCTTAATCTTTGTTGATAACAATAAAGCATTCGATGCTGTTGAACGATAACTAATTAGCTCTTTGGCTACTTTGCCAAACTGATCAGACCCTATCGCAAGGTTATGGTGAAACCTTAGGATTGGACCCAGGTTCGTACCGCCTAGAGCAAAATTCAAATGCAAAACCATGGATAACGGATCCACAAAAATCAAATTTCGATGGTGGTAACCGATCCTTTATGGAAAAGCAAAATACAAGAGATCAAAACGCGACGAAATGTGTTCACGACTAGAAAACCAGTCAAGTTCGTTTTGGGAGATTCGGTTTGTTTCGAATTCAGTTTATCATCTTCAGTCAGAGAAAGTACCATAAGACAAGTTGGAATTTCTTTTCTGAGAAGTAAATCTACAGAATATTTTTGGTAAAGCACAAACATTAAAACTCAAAATTCAAAATTCGAGTTGATTCGTTCCTTCATATTGTAGAACTCAACAGATGTCATAGTGCGAAGACGATTTTTGTCTGCACCGACATCTGCCGAGTTCTACAATATGGAGGAACACATCAACCCAAATTTTGAGTTTTGAGGTTTGTTCTTTTCCAAAAATATTCTGTAGAATCAAATATACTAGTGGTCGCCCAGTGGTCGAAATTCGACCGTATTTCATGAAATTGTAAAAAGTATATTTTTATACGAAACAGAGTTGTGGAGAAATCGGAGAAGTAGGTGTAGTGACCAAAATTGTTAACTCATATTGAACATATATTGAACTAAAAAGAAAATAAAAATGTAATCAAATATCGGTATTCGAAATATTTTTGACAAATGAATGACCCCTCAAATTTTTGGCTGGAACCACTCTTGGCAAAATATTCGATATAATAATCGGAAGATTGGTCTTTGCAACCTAAAAGTTTTCGTTATTTGCGGTTTCAATCAAGTTCAGGAATATTCAAGAAAAGAGAAGACCAACAACCCTAGGAGAACTTAAATATTTAATACATTCTCTATTGTCCGCTGTCTGACAATTTTTTACACAACACCTTCGGGAAGGTTGTGATAATAGTATATTAATCAAATAATTAAATTCACATTAAAAACAGTATATTTAATATGAAAGTTACTGCAATGCGTCCAAAAAATCAATACTGATCTACTACAGTGACTATTTTACCAACTTCGAGAAGTACATGCTATAAGAATATATCTAACGATCGCTCCCTTCATATATAATTACTCAATGGTTTGAGTTTTGACCGTCTGGCGGCGGCGGCACCACAGATCAAATAGGCGGCGTGCCAGTTGTTTGGCGTTGACAGTATGGACGTAAATAATGAATTTTTATTATATTTTATTTAATGAATGAACCAATATTATAAATTAATATTAGCATTCTGCACTGACGGTCGTCAATAGCTACTAAACAAAAGAAAAATGAAGAAAATCGGTTGAGAGACAGAGGAGAAAATGGTACCTAATCGTTTTGTCTTTGCCTATTTATATATAGATAATATATAATAATGCTACAAATACAATTAATTTACACTGCCCCCACTGCAAACATATAAATCGAGAGAGCAATTAGACTAGGTGATACTAGGTCGCCAAAATTGTGTAAAAATTGTAAATCTTATGGGTCACACTTTTTAAACTCTAAAATGAGTGAACATGTTTATACAGAGACGGGAAAAGGCTACACCTACTGAGGTTTGCAGACGATATGGTCCTCATAAGTGATAACTTAGGCTAGACTAGAGATACGCTACAGGATCTGCAAAAAGCAACAAGGAAAATAGGTCTAATAGTAGATTCTAAGAAAACTAGGATGAAGACTAATCTTGTATGCCTAGTCATTTGAATAACAGAGATATTCAGAAGTTATATATAACTGAGACATAAATTAAAAATTGGTAAAGACAACCAAACAACAGAATTTCTCGAAGAACGACACTAGGGTGGGCTTTGTTTGGTAAATTGTAGGATGTGTTCACGGGAGGTCTTCCAGTCGATCTGAACCAGTGCGTCCTCCCAGTCCTGACCTACGGTGCTGACACTTTGGCACTGACTAAAAAATCAATTACAAATAACACAACGCAAAATTAAAAGGTTTATACTTGGTATCACTTTGGAACAC